>CM035123.1:62027083-62627083 GCA_020205555.1 Panax stipuleanatus | reverse complement strand
TAACTGATATGAATTATGAATGAAGGAATACTAATATAACTTCTACGTATAAAATAACTGGTGGAACATGTGTAGCGGTTAAGCGCATCAGGGCCTTAACTGCTCCCATGTTCTTAAGGCCATGTTTGGTTTTGTTATAAAAAGCTCATTTTCCATTTAATTTAATTAACTTATTTAATATATAGTTTATTTGTCACACTTTAATTAATCAAATAATATTATTTAAATTCAATTAAATAAAAGCCAATATTACACATTAAATCAAATCATAATATAATTAAAATTCTCATTTTTAATTATGACAAATTATTAAATCTCTAATTAATTATTAAATTAATTAGAATAATATTATAATTATTAAATAACTCATTTAATTTAATAATCTCAATTAAATTCACACTTTAAACTATAAAATTATTTCACATTAATTTAATCAATGTAACACACTTAATTAAATTAATCTACCACAAAATTCATCGAATATTTATTTAACTCAATAAAAAAATTAACAAAATATTTATTTAATTCAATAAATATTTAAAATAAATTATAAAAATCTCGTTCGTCACAATAATAATAATAAGACTCCTCTTATTAATTTATATTTAATATTTCAAAAATATTAAATAATAAATATTAAGCTATTTAATTTATTATATCATCATAAATTAAATTAAATACACTTAACTTATTATTACGATTGTGTCATTTGCTTCTTAAATAAATATTCATCCTTTGATGCATAGTGTGAGCCTTTAGGTTCTCCATATTAAATCGGTTATGAATAAATTAATTAGAATAATTCTAATTTTATTTAAATAAATAAATTAAATATTAATTCATTTAAATAAATATTTATTCTACAATAAGGGTAAGTCTCCTTAGCGCTCAACGACTTTTCAAATAATATAGATTTCAACATTAATCATAAAAGAACTTTTTAGTAAATACTTATCGTACAATTCAATCCTTCTACCATACAATGTCTCAATTAAATATAAGACATGGATTTACTATCAAGTCTTATTTTATTTAATTATATTATAGACACTCAAAATTTCGTTTTCCTATTACTAACTATATAGGATGGTAAAAGCGTCTTTTTCACACTCTAGAAATAACCCTGGAGGACTACAACATCAAATCAAACCACGGAGACAGCCCTGTGGAACATAAAATCAACCTCGGAGATTAACCTTAAGGAAAAAAAATTGGCTACAATCAAACCCCGGAGACAACCCCGAGAAACAGCCGAAAGCCCCATCAAGCCCGAAAACCAACTCGAAAAGGCAAAAGAGTAAGTTTGCCAACTCAACATCAAATCAGATCAAATTACCATGAAAAATTTCATACAGAACCATCACAACAAATCCCAAGTGAAAAACTGCATCAGAGAGCTCAACGGACAAACTGCGAAGACTTGAAGATCTGGTCATAGACCCTGCTTCCCGGATTAAGAAAAAGTTCAAGTCCCATGTCATTGTGTAGCTCTCGGAAAGAGCTTTCCGGAAAGGTATGGCACGCCTCCCTCCATCGGATTTCCGGATTGCAAGTTATGAAGGTTCAAGCAGACTGCGAGTTGATCAGAGTACACGTACTTCGAGATAGCGGGTCCCATCAGGCGAGGCCCACTAGGATCAGCCGCAGGTAGACCCACGGCTGATCGGGTCTATAAATATAGCATCCCATCAACCATAAAAAGGAAAAAAAAGGAGAAAAGAGAGGAAATTATGTCTATTTCAGCTCTTAACCCTACCATCAGTGTTCCAAACTTCAATATTGTTCTTTCTAAACACTTATATACATATATATACTAACATATCAAGTTTTAACCGATGGAAACGGAGTTTTTGAGCTACAAAAGTAGTTTAAAGCCTTCCTCGCTATACATTGTGAGATTTTTTTCAAGTCTGAAACTTTTAATTGCTTTAATATATATATATATATATATATATATATATATATATATATATATATATATATATATTTTTATAACTCTTAGTTTGGCCTGGATTGATATATATATATATATATATATATATATATATATTTATTTATAAGTGTTATTTTAGCCTGAATTGCTAATCTATGGCCTTTTCTCGCTTTAATATATATATATATATATATAATCATTTATATATTTATAAATGTCATTTAGCCTGGATTGCTAATCTGTTACTTTTTCCTGCTTTAATATATATATAATCATATATATATATATATATTTATATTAACTCGTTTGGCCTAGAATGCTAATCTGTGACTTTTTCAGCTTTAATATATATATAAGCATACATATATATATATATATATATATATATATATATATATTTATATTGATAAGTCATGCCTGGATTGTGAATCCGTGGCTCTTTCCGGCTTTAATATATATAAGTAATATATATTACATATTTAATGTGATTAAATATCAGTTTTAATTGTTCATTCAATGTAAATCTGTACTCATGTAGAGTTCGTGGACTAGATTTATCTAAATATAGCCATTTCTAACTTTTAATCTGTTCAAAAGTTGTAAAACTGGAACCGTTGAGCTAGAATGGCTAAGATTTTTTTAAATCTAATTTTTTTTTCTAGTTTTGTAAATACAAAGCAACTACGCGACCCTAGATCTATATCTAGAGGGAACGGGAAGCTTTGGCTACGCGCATGCAATGATTTAATTGATGAATCTTTTGTGTTGCGACGTCTAGATTTTAATTTGTATTTTATTTCAATATATCTGTTGTGCAAGCTTTGAAATAACCTTTTGTGAGCCAACGAATCACGGGATCTACGATTAATCACATGAATCTAGATTCGATTCCCACGATGGATAAATTTGAACTATATACACATATTGCAGCCCCTTGTAAATGTAACCATAGGCCTTAAAGCTGGGATACTGTGACGCCCCCAAATCTGTACACCCGTGGTATCCGATCTGGTGTTCATGACTGTTCAATTAAGGTGATATCTCCGAATCTATACACCCATGGTATCCGATTTGGAGTTCACTTCTAATTGATTAACTATAAATATTCAATAAGATATAATTCCTATCTATCCAAGGTTCACAGTATACCATAACAGATCACAATTCTCGTCATAACTATTGTTGTGTTTGGATACCCTCACTTAGATGTATAGACTATATCTTATGAATATCCCTTTCATATCAGTAGTTTATATCCATCCGAAATCTAAAGTATCAGCAATAACATAATCAGTCCATATTGCCAATACCCTCACTCAGATGTATAATCTCTAAGGATACTTTATCATTTAAACCATAATACTAAATCATCTACGAATGTACAAGTACACGGTTACGAAAACAAAAGGTGATAATATATATTGGGCAAAGGTCCAAAAATGTCCCTGACGTTTATCCCGGTATCCCACTTACACCCTAAATTATTTTTTTTCCCCAAAAGTACCCTTAACGTTACAAAATTCAGCCTAACTATGCCCCTCCCGTTAACAGACTTGCCACCGAGGCAAACGGAACCGACACTTGGACAAAATTTGCTGACGAGGCAATGCATACATGGAAAATAGCTAACAATTCAAATCAAACATATTATTATTATTATTATTATTATTATTATTATTATTATTATTATTATTATTATATTCGACTATTCGAGTATGAACTCTGAAGGACATCACACTCTTCATCTAAGGTGTTGTCCAACATATAGCAAAAAGTAGTCTTCTCTAATCACAAACAAAAAATCTCACATTCCAATGTCTATGTCTATGTCTACCTTCTTCATCTTCCTCCTCTACCTTACTCTTTCCTCTCTCATATCCACCAGAACCACTACCAGCGCAGGTGGCGCCGCCACCCTCACTCTCTCATCCGACATATCAGCTCTCCAAGCATTCAAAGCCTCCATAAAACCCAACACCATCCCATTATACTCCTATTTAGCCTCCTAAAACTTTAGTTCCGACCCATGCTCCATCCTTCACATCAATCACTTCACATGTGGCCTCTCCTGCAGTAATTTTCGAGTCACCCAACTCACCCTCGACTCGGCGGGTTACTCGGGAACTCTTTCCCCACTCGTTTCCAAACTCACCCAACTCATCCACCTCGACCTATCTGAAAACAACTTTTTCGGCCCAATTCCTAATTCTCTCTCCTCTCTCCAATCTCCAAACCTTAACTCTCCGATTCAACTCGTTCTCCGGCTCAGTTCCCCCATCCATTTCCGCACTCAAATCTCTGAAATCGCTAGACTTGTCCCATAATTCTCTTACATGCAATTTACCAAACATCTTGAACTCACTCACTAGCCTAAGTCGACTCGACCTCAGCTTCAACAAACTCACAGGGTCAATCCCCAAATTACCACCAAATCTCTTACAACTAGCAATTAAAGCCAATTCCTTAACTAGGTATCTTTTCGAATCATCATTTACCGAGTCTATGTTGATTAATAGATTTATGCTTTTTCTATATTCCTTTTGATTTGGTCATCGAAAACTTCTGGATATATTATTCCGATGGGTTTGATTCAGGGTTCTTATCTAGACTTGGTCCCGATCAAGGGTTCTTCCAGATCGGAGATTCATGTTTTGTTTTCGGATTTGTTTAGTTCAGTTTTTGATTCAGTTTCTTTTACCGATTTAGCTTCCGATGATTTTCATTTTTGATTTGATCGGATTTATAATGTTCTTGGTTGCATATGGAAGGAGATGGGACAAAGATAAAAGAGGGAGAAGAAAGAGAATACGAGTTTAGATAGAGAAAATGGATTTGATTTTTTTGAAGAACAAAAAATTGTTCAAGGTGTTAGTTTCGTCATCAAATTTTGTCCAAGTGTCAGCTCCATTTGCTTCGGTGGCAAGTCTGTTAACGGAAGGGGCAAAGTTAGGCTGAATTTTGTAACGTTAAGGATATTTTTGGAATAAAAATTAATTTAAGGTGTAAGTGGGACATCGGGGTAAAAGTTAGGGGCATTTTTGGACCTTTGCCCTAGTATATATTTTATATAATAAGTTCGGTTACATGGTTCTCAACATTGAGTTCTTATTACAACAAAAGTCTTATAAGACTTACATTTAATAAAGACAGTAATATAAAACTGATCTAAGCATGGCCTTTTCCACTATGTGTTCCAGAAGTGCTGGGATTACCATCTAAAATTGCAAAGAAAATAATTTGCAAGAATGAGCTATGACATGCTCAGCAAGTTTATATTTATAACACAATATTTGATTTGAATAAACGATAGTTCAATAATTTTACTTCATTGAGTGTTGATGACCATTTCTAGAATTTTTTTGTTATCAACTATTTCTGTCAGTCACACGAACTTAGAAATCTACGTATTCGGAACTGAGATAGAGGATCAGCCTATTCAGTATCCTAGGAGTATGTATATCATCCTACTTCTAGTGCCAATTTCGAGGCACACATTAATACCCAATTTAGGGTAAATTCAACTCAGTATAGGATGTCTTACCAAAATAATTTGGTTTTACTTAACAGTTTATGCTTGATAAATAACAATTCAATATCATCTGAATAACTGATTCATTTCTTAAGTTATGCTAAAACAATAGCAATAACTTTCTCAATAAATGGGTAACAACTTGGTTCGATATAAGATATCAAAAGGTATTCAAATAATGTAATAAGTTCAAATATAGAAATATTTGCGTAATAAAGAAATAAGGTTCGGATACTTGCCTGTGCGAAGAACGTCTATCTTACGTTACTCGAAGTGTTTAGAATACCTAAAATATATTAAATATATTTATATA
This sequence comes from Panax stipuleanatus, assembly GCA_020205555.1. NCBI lineage: Eukaryota > Viridiplantae > Streptophyta > Magnoliopsida > Apiales > Araliaceae > Panax > Panax stipuleanatus. The sequence goes on along the minus strand of CM035123.1, from coordinate 62,621,308 downwards.
TATATATATATATATATATATATATATATATCATTAGTATTGATAATAATACCTAACTACTCAAACTATATACGTTCGATCTATGTTTGATATGATTTTGGTGCCCTAAAATCTTACCGAATATTTATTAAGTTAATATCTCGGTCAAACTTTATTTATAAGCTTTATTATAATTTTAGAAAATTTATTTATTATTATAATAATTTCTAGAAGCTTATAATAATTTTTAGGTATTTATTTATCCATTAGAATAATTTTTAAATCATTAATTTTATACTTAAATAATTATTAATTACTTACTATAATTGTTAAAGCCTTAGTATTATTTTTTAGATAATTTATAATCATTTAATATGATTTTTAGAATATTTAAATTATTTTTAAATAATTACTTATTATTTATAAATGATTTAATTAATTACTTTACTAATTTATTTATTTATTAATTATAAAAATATTTATGAAATTTATGTCAAAATATTAAAAGTTAATTATTATAACTTGAAATGATTTTTAAAACTGAATTTATAATTATTTACTAATTATTTTTACTTATTTTAATTAATTTTCTCTCTGTCCATCTCTATAGGTCATAGGCGACAGGAAGCGTCGCTGTAGGTGTTCTTCAGTCTGAAGAACAGCCTTGGTCAAAGCCGAGTGGCCACTTTGACCAAGCTTGTTCTATTAGTTTGTTTTGATTCTGAGTTTGTAAGTGCTTCAATGGTATAGTGTTTATGTAATTCTATAATATGATACTAAGTTTGGACTCTAACTATAACATATCAGAAAGTAATTAAGACTCAAAGTAGCTGTCAGAGCTGTTCTTGGGTTTCTGGGTAACCCAGAACGCCAGTCATTGTCGGTCAACGACCTTGTGCTGCTAATATCTTCGATTCTGTGTATTAAATATGTGTTTTAATTGTTGCAGTGTGTAGTCTATATGTCATAGTTAAACGAGATAGCAGTGGTTTGAACCGAGTAACATCCTAAAGTAAAGATCTAGGCCGGTCAAAGTACTGTCAGAAGCTGTTCTTCATGTTCTTCATTTTTTGGGTTTTCCAAAAAACGAATCCGCGAACGGTCAACTGGTTTTTGACCATTAATTCTAGTCATCCTATGTATTTATCATCTGTTAAAGTATATCATACTTGTAGTATACATGTAAAGGTATAATAACATAGCACTTAGCTAGCTTAACAACATATAGAGAGAAAGATACAAGCCGGTCAAAGTACCTAGCTCGACTGTTCTTGAGATTTCTGGGTAACCCAAAAATCAGAACTTCGTGATCGGTCAACCACCTTTGACCACTTATATCTTTCATTCTGTTAATCCAATGAACTTCATTCTTGTTCTAGATTACTAAGCTCATGTAATACTACAACTAGCATACAATTAACAGACCTAAACATTAACATATGAAGATCTACGGGCTCTGACATTAGGCTGTCAGACATATTTTTAACAAATTTTCAAATTGCTTAAAACACCTTTTTGATGCAACTAGATGTTATGAAAACATGATCTATCAACCCAGAACACTTACTAACATTTTATTACACATAATTAAACAACATAACATCAAATCTAACAAAGCATCAAAGATCTAAAGTACAATTAAGGTTTATACCTTTCTTAAGCAAAATTGGCTCTAAGCTTTGATTCTGATTTTGCTATTGCTAGGGCTTCTTATGGCAGGTAGTATAAGTATATTGGTTGAGAAAATTTGTGGGTTTGAACTGAAATGAGGCTTATTTATAGAATTGGTAAATTAGGGTTTTTAGGTTATTTTTCGTACTTTACCTCCATAAATATCCTAGCATCTGAACTTGTGCTACTATGACAACCTGTTTAGGGGCCAGAGGTGATAGGATTTCGAATGGTGGTGGTTGCACATGCTTGTGAGCAACTTCAAGTTGGTTAGTAAGCTAATCTTGCCCTAATCTTCACTAATTATGATTTAGTGTTTTGATTTTTGTGTTTAGGATAACTTAATAAAGTTATTAACACCTAATTTAAGTTTAGTTAACATAAATAGGGTTTAGGATAACCTAATTAGGGTTTGTATTTCTTAATTAGGGTTAGAGTTTGAATTATTATTTCTAAATTAGGTTTAGGGTTTCCTAATTTAGCATTAGGGTTTCGTAATTTAGGTTTTACCTTATAATCTAGACGAAGCACGATAAATCTTTTTTTCTGTGTAAGCACGACAAAGTAACTTGACAAAATAATATACCGAAAAGTCCAAATACGGAATAAAAATTTTAAGCACGACGCTTTTCGGAGAAAAATATTTTTTTGACCGAAGTCTTCAGTAGAGTATATAATAACACAATACACATTCAGAACAGAGAGATTTTATTGATGAACAAAGAATTTACATAACCGAGTCTTATTAGGGTTTTGGGATCTCACATTCACCCCCTCTAATAGGAATTTCATCCTCGAAATTTTAGTACAGGTTAAGTAAACAAGTGGGGATAGTTCTCTCGCATTTTATTCTCGAGCACCCATGTAGCCTCTTCAACGTTCTGATTTTTCCAGATCACCTTAACCGGTGCTATCACTTTGTTTCTTAGGATTTGCTCTTTCTGGTCGATGATCTGAATAGGTTCTTCTATATAATATAGATCTTTCTCGATTAGGATAGGTTCGTACGTAGCTTCTAACGTGTTTGTAGTCGGGTTTATATGGTCATAGTACAGACATATGAAACACATTATAGATATGGTTTAACTAAAGAGGTAGAGCTACTTCATAAGCCACCTCTCCTATCCTTCTCAAAATTTTAAATGGTCCAATGAATCTTGGACTCAATTTTCCTTTCTTGCTAAAAATGTATCTTGCCCTTCCAAGAGGACACTTTTAATAATACGTGGCTTCTAACATTAAAGTTCATTTCCTGTCGGTGTGGATCAACATACTTCCGTTGTCGATCTTGAGACGCTTGAAATCTTCCTCGTATAATTTGAATTGTCTCGGTAGTCTGTTGAATTGTCTCGGTAGTCTGTTGAATTATCTCAGGTCCTAACATTTGTCTTTCTCCGACCTCATCCCAACACAATGGTGTTCTACACTTTCTACCATATAAATCTTCATAAGGTGGCATACCTATGCTAGCATGATAACTGTTGTTATAGGCAAATTCCACTAAAGGTAACTGATCTTCCCAACTCCCTTTGAAATTTATGACACAGCTTCTTAACATATCCTCTAAAGTTTGAATGGTCCTCTCACTCTGCCCATCGGTTTGTGGGTGATATGATGTGCTTAATCTCAACTGAGTTCCTAAGTGTTTTTGAAGACTTCCCCAAAAGTTCAAAGTGAATCTAGGATCTCTATCTGATACTATAGAAACAGGAACCCCATGTCTAGAAATAATTTCATTAATGTATAGCTTGGCAAGTTGATCTAAGGTATGGGTAAACTTAATAGGTAGGAAATGAGCTAATTTAGTAAGTTTGTCTACTATTACCCAAATGGCATTATGGCCTTTCTTGTGTAGCAGGAAGGCCTACCACGAAGTCCATGGTTATAGGTTCCCACTTCCACTCAGGAATTAGTAAGGGTTGAAGTAATCCACTCGGCTTTTGATGTTCAGCCTTAACCCTTTAACACGTGAGACATTTGCTTACCCACTACGCTATTTCCCTTTTCATATTTGACCACCAAAAATGATGACTTAAGTCTTTATACATTTTTGTACTACCTGGGTGAACGGCAAACTTAGAATTATAGGCTTCACTTAAAATTTCATCTTTTATTAATTGATCAAACAGAACCCAAACTCTATCTTCATATCTTAGTACCCCGTCCTTATCTACTCGGAATTTAACATTCTTTATATGAGGTATATCGGATTTACATTTTTGACATATCTCATCTTTCTCCTGCATCTCTTTAATTCTTTCCAATAGGGTCAGAACACCCCCTAGAACAAACAACTTTTGGGTAGAGGTAGTTGGAACTCTCACCTTTATTTTGAGTTTATCAAAGTCTTTTATCAGTACCTCGTTGTCTGTTATTATGTTTAGTTTTTCATTGGTTCTTTCTACTTAACGCATTTGCAACTACGTTGGCTTTTCTGGGATGATATAAGATTTCACAGTCAAAATCCTTTATCAGTTCTAACCATCTCCTCTGTCTCATATTTAATTCCTTTTGTATGAAAATATATTTCAGACTTTTGTGATCTGTGTATATTTCACACTTCTCCTCGTACAAGTAATGCCTTCAAATTTTCAGAGCAAATACTACTGCGGCTAACTCTGGGTCATGAGTAGGATACCTCTTCTCATAATCTTTGAGTTGTCGTGATGCGTATGCAATCACTTTCCCGTGTTGCATCAACACACATCCTAATCCTTTGTGGGATGCATCATTATAAACTACAAGGCCTCCTATATCATCTAGTAAAGATAGTACTAGAGCCATGCTCAGTCGTTTCTTCAACTCTTGGAAGTTTTCTTCACATTTATCTGTCCAGTCGTATTTACCGTCTTTCGAGTTAAATTGGTTAGCGGGGTTGCTATTTTTGAAAAATCTTGTATAAAACACCGATAATAACCCGCTAGACCGAGAAAACTTCTTACTTCTGTTGGAGTTGTTGGTTGCTCCCAATTCACAACCGTTTCGATCTTTGCTGAATCTACTGCAATCCCATTTTTATCAATCACATGACCTAAGAACTGAACTCTTTCCAACCAGAATTCACACTTGGAAAACTTTGCGTAAAGTTGTTCCTTGCGTAATATCTCCAATACGCTTCTCAAATGTTCAGCATGATCTTCCCGTGTTTTTGATTATATCAAAATATCATCGATAAACACGACGACAAATTTGTCTAAGCATGACTTAAACACTCGGTTCATCAGATCCTTAAATGCTGTCGGTGTATTTTTTTAATCAAAAAGACATTACAAGAAACTCATAATGTCCGTAGCGTGTCCTAAACGCTGTCTTCGGCACATCTTCTTTTCTTACTTTTAATTGATGATAACCTGATCGCAAGTCGATCTTCGAAAAGTGTTCGGCTCCTTTTAACTGGTCAAATAGATCATCAATTCTAGGTAAAGGATACTTATTCTTTATGGTTAGTTTATTTAGTTCCCTATAATCGACACATAATCTCATCGTTCCATCCTTCTTCTTTACAAATAATACTGGTGCTCCACAAGGTGAAACACTAGGTTGTATGTATTTCTTGTCTAAGAGTTCCTGTAATTGTACTAGCAACTCTTTCAGCTCTACTGGTGCTATCCTGTATGGTGTTTTTGAAACTGGCACCGTACTAGGTGCAAGGTCGATAACAAACTCGATTTTCCTATCAGGAGGAAGACCTGGTAAGTCATCTGGGAACACATCTAGAAATTCCCTAACTACAGGTATTTGATCTAGTTTTACTCATTCCTTTCGAGTATCTACTATATAGGCCAAATAACCTATACAACCATTCCTAAGTAGTCTTTCTGCCTGAGTTATAGTCAAACATTGAGACTGCCTAGGTGAACAACTACTGTTGAACACTACCTTTGACTTCGGCGCAGTCAATAGTTTTATCCGTTTATGATGGCAATTAATTATTTCATTATGATAAACTAGTCAATCCATCCCTAGGATTATATCAAATTCCCCTAACTCTATAGGGATAAGGTTCACAAGGAAGTTGTGTCCCTTAATGTTCTACAATTTCTATAAATTATTTTAACAGGGATATTCTCATTATTCACAATTTCTACGCAAAATGGTTTGTCTAAGTTTTCACATTGCATATTCAAATTTTTAGAAAAGCTTTTAGACACAAAAGAACAAGTAGCTCCAGAGTCAAATAACACATATGCATTTAAAGTGTTGATAGGGATGATACCTGTTACCACGTCCTGTGAAGCATCAGCATCCCTCACTGACATATTAAATGTTCTTGCAGTTGGACGACCCGGACCTCCATCTACTATTACAGGTGGTTTATTATTTGGTACCTGGTTTCACCCTCCTCCTTGGTTTTTGTTTTTCTGATAATTTCTACTTATATGCCCCAGTGCACTACAATTGAAGCATTTATTTTGATTAGGGTTAGGACACTGAGGAGAATAGTGTCCCTCCTGACCACAATTGAAACACTTATTCTTCAGACACACACCCTTATGATTTTTGCCGCAATTGGCAAAAAGGTCAATTTTATTGTTGTTCCTGTTGTTATTAAACTTGTTGTTGTTGCTGCATCTAGTCACCTTCTTCCCATAGTTGTTTGGAAAAGTGGTATCCCACTTCCTTTTATTGTTAAATCCTCCAGAACTGGGTTTTCCTTTCAATTTTCCCCCCTCACTTTGACTCTTTTTATCCTTATGATATTTAATGAGATTTTCATTCTCATTCTCGGCAATAATAGCCTTCTCGAGAATCTCAGGAAAAGTTTTTAGCTGAAACACAGACAGTTTACTACGAATCTGGGGTTTTAAACCCTCCTCGTACCTTCGGGTTTTCCTAGCTTCTGTATCTACTTGATGTGAAGCAAATCGCGCTAATTCATTAAACTTAGTTGTATACTGGGCTACAGTAAGTTCTCCCTGCTTTAGTTCCAGAAATCGCACCTCCATACGATCTTTTAATGATTGAGGGAAATACTTTTCAAAGAATAGTTTTTTGAATCTATCCCATGAGACTACTTCAGTCCCTGCATGATTTTTGGCAAATTCCCAACAATAATTTGCTTCCCCTTTCAAGAAAAAGGTTGCAAAAACTATTTTCTGGTCTTCCCTAACATTGGTTACTAGGAAAAACTTTTCAATTTCGGTGATCCAAACTTGGGCTTCAATGGGTTCCCCAGTACCCTTAAACTTAGGTGGTCCTACTAACTTAAAGTATTTAAACAATGTATTTTGGTTGGTAGGTCTACTCTGTACAGCTCCTAATAATAGGTCTACTAAATTTTGGGTAGAGTCATTATCAGTCTCTGATTGTGGTCTTCTTCTGTTCTGTGGCATGATGCTATAAAAATAAAAGCCAAGTATAAATACAATTATAATCATACACATAGTAAAAATCTGATATTTTAAACAAAACTTGTATATCACATAAACGGTAGATTACATATTCGACTAGTGGTTTATATAATACCACTAGCTTAACACAACAAAATTTTGCTCTATAGTAGAAAGTGATTACTTAGATTCTTATACTACAATCCAGAAATTCCTAGTTTCCTCATAAGAGTCCTGGATCATGTGGCATACCACTGATCGATCTATGAGATAAGGAATCTTTCTATCTTAAACTGGATATTTGATCACTCGATGCTGCAACCTATCGAATGAACCCCGAGCTCCACGAACAAACCTAGTTAACCTAGAATGTGCCTCATGTCTTCCTCTTTGAGCATTATGCAGAAGCATCCTCAGTCAGGTGGAGTCTGCCCTCTCATGTTCCAGCATGGCTTCATCCATATATGCCCTGAATTCAACATTCACAATGTTGTCTTCAGACTGCTGAACCACTACTGCAAGCGCCTCCTCATGTTCTTCTATCCTTATTAACTGTCCTGCTATAGGATCTTCACGTTCTTTAGCCTCTAATATTTCCTGGTCATGCAGTAGCTCCTCTTCCTCAAGATCACTATCTTGCTCTGCCACTATCTGAGGTGGATTGATGACTATTGGCATATTCTCTGCATCGGAGTTGGCCATTTTCTACAAAAAGAAATTTCTTTCATTTCTTGATTATATATTAAGAAATTCTACACAAAACATAAAGTTTTTAATGTTATTTTATGTGTGACTAAATATTTTTACGGACTCAAAGACTATATTTAGAGCTATAGCCTAAAGCTTTGATACCAACTTGTGCACCCCAAATCTATACACCCGTGGTATCCGATCTGGTGTTCACGACTATTCAATTAAGGTGCCCTCAAATCTATACACCCGTTGTATCCGATCTGGTGTTCACGACTATTCAATTAAGGTGCCCTCAAATCTATACACCCGTTGTATCCGATCTGGTGTTCACGACTATTCAATTAAGGTGACATCTCCGAATCTATACACCCATGGTATCAGATTTGGAGTTCACTTCTAATTGATTAACTATAAATATTCAATAAGATATAATTCCTATCTATTCAAGGTTCACAGTATTCCATAACAGATCACAATTCTCGTCATAACTATTGTTGTGTTTGGATACCCTCACTTGGATGTATAGACTATGTCTTATGAATATCCCTTTCATATCAGTAGTTCATATCCATCCGAAATCTAAAGTATCAGCAATAACATTATCAGTCCATATTGCCAATACCCTCACTCAGATGTATAATCTCTAAGGATACTGTATCATTTAAACTATGCCACTAAATCAACTAAGAATGTACAAGTACACGGTTGCGGAAATAAAAGGTGATATTATATATTTCATATAATAAGTTCGGTTACATGGTTCTCAACATTGAGTTCTTATTACAACAAAAGTCATATAAGACTTACATTTAATAAAGACAGTAATATAAAACTAATCTAAGCATGGCATTTTTCCACTATGTGTTCCAAAAATGCTGGGATTACCATCTAAAACTGCAAAGGAAATAATTTGCAAGAATGAGCTATGACATGCTCAGCAAGTTTATATTTATAACACAATGTTTGATTTGAATAAACGATAGTTCAACAATTTTACTTCATTGAGTGTTGATGACCATTTCTAGAATTTTTGTTATCAACTATTTCTGTCAGTCACACGAACTTAGAAATCTGCATATTCGGATCTGAGATAGAGGATCAGCCTATTCAGTATCCTAGGAGTATGCATATCATCCTACTTTTAGTGCCAATTTTGAGGCACGCATTAATACCCAATTTAGGGTAAATTTAACTCAGTATAGGATGTCTTACCAAAATAATTTGGTTTGACTTAACAGTTTATGCTTGATAAATAACAATTCAATATCATCTGAATAACTGATTCATTTCTTAAGTTATGCTGAAATAATAGCAATAACTTTCTCAATAAATGGGTAACAACTTGGTTCGGTATAAGATATCGAAAGGTATTCAAGTAATGTAATAAGTTCAAAGATAGAAATATTTGCGTAATAAAGAAATAAGGTTCGGATACTTGCCTGTGCGAAGAACGTCTATCTTACGTTACTCGAAGTGTTTAGGATACCTAAAATATGTTAAACATATTTATATATATCATTGGAAACATATTTATATATATCATTAGTATTGATAACAATACCTAACTACTCAAACTATATACGTTCGGTTTATGTTCGATATGATTTCGGTGTCCTAAAACCTTATCGGATATTTATTAATTTAATATCTCGGTCAAACTTTATTTATAAGCTTTATTATAATTTTAGATAATTTATTTATCATTATAATAATTTTCTGAAGCTTATAATAATTTTTAGGTATTTATTTATCCATTAGAATGATTTTTAAATTGTTAATTTTATACTTAAATAATTATTAATTACTTAGTATTATTGTTAAAGCCTTAGTATTATTTTTAGATAATTTATAATCATTTAATATGATTTTTAGAATATTTAAATCATTTTTAAATAATTGCTTATTATTTCTAAATGATTTAATTAATTACTTTACTAATTAATTTATTTATTAATTATAAAAATATTTATGAAATTTATGTCAAAATATTAAAAGTTAATTATTATAACTTGAAATGATTTTTAAAACTGAATTTATACTAATTATTTTTATTTATTTTAATTTATTTTATTTATTTTAATTAATTTTCTCTATGTCCGTTGCTATAGGTCATAAGCGACAGGAAGCGTCGCTGTAGGTGTTTTTCAATTTGAAGAACAGCCTTGGTCAAGGCCGAGTGGCCACTTTGACCAAGCTTGTTCTATCAACTTGTTATGATTCTGAGTTTGTAAGTGCTTCAATGGTATAGTGTTTATGTAATTCTACAACATGATACTAAGTTTGGACTCTAACTATAACATATCAGAAAGTTATTAAGGATTAAAGTAGCTGTCAGAACTGTTCTTGGGTTTCTGGGTAACCCAGAACGCCAGTTAACGTCGGTCAACGACCTTGTGCTACTAATATCTTCGATTCTGTGTATTAGATATGTGTTTTAATTGTTGCAGTGTGTAGTCTATATGTCATAGTTGAACGAGATAGCAATGGTTTGGACCGAGTAACATCCTAAAGTAAATATCTAGGCCGGTCAAATTACTGTCAGAAGTTGTTCTTCATGTTCTTTATTTTTTGGGTTTTTCAGAAAACGAAACCGTGAACGGTCAACGGGTTTTGACCATTAATTCTAGTCATCCTATGTATTTATCATGTGTTAAAGTATATCATACTTGTAGTATATACATGTAAGGGTATAATAACATAGCACTTAGCTAGCTTAACAACATATAGAGAGAAAGATACAAGCCAGTCAAAATACCTTGCTCGACTATTCTTGAGATTTCTGGGTAACCCAAAAATCAGAAGTTTGTGATCGGTCAACCACCTTTGACCACTTATATCTTTCATTTTATTAATCCAATGAACTTGATTCTTGTTATAGATTACTAAACTCATGTAATACTACAATTAGCATACCATTAACAGACCTAAACATTAACACATGAAGATTTACGGGCTCTGACATTACGCTGTCAGACCTATTTTTAACAAATTTTTAAATTGCTTAAAATACCTTTTTGATGCATTTAGATGTTATGGAAACATGATCTATCAACCCAGAACACTTACTAACATGTTATTACACATAATTAAACAACATAGCAACAAATCTAACAAAGCATCAAAGATCTAAAGTATAATTAGGGTTTATACCTTTCTTGAGCAAAATTGGCTATCTAAGCTTTGATTCTGATCTTGTTATTGCTAGGGCTTCTTATGGCAGGTAGTATAAGTATATTAGTTAAGAAAATTCATGGGTTTGAACTGAAATGAGGATGCTATTTATAGAATTGGTATATTAGGGTTTTTAGGTCATTTTTCACACTTTACCTCCACAAATATCCTAGAATCTGAACTTGTGCTGCTATGACAACCTATTTAGGGGCCAGAAGTGATAGGATTTTGAATGGTGGTGGTGGCACATACTTGTAAGCAACTTCAAGTTGGTTAGTAATCTAATCTTGCCCAAATCTTCACTAATTGTGATTTAGTATTTTGATTTTTGTGTTTAGGATAACTTAATGAAGTTATTAATATGTAATTTAAGTTTAGTTAACATAATTAGGGTTTAGGATAATCTAATTAGGGTTTATATTTCTTAATTGGGGTTAGGGTTTGAATTTAGGGTTAGGGATTTCTAAATTAGGTTTAGGGTTTTCTAATTTAGCATTAGGGTTTCCTAATTTAGGATTTACCTTATAATCTAGACGAAGCACGACAAAGCGTTTTGTCTGTGAGCTTGACAAAATAATATATCGAAAAGTCTAAATACGAAATAAAAATTTTAAGCACGACGTGTCAAGCACGATATTTTTCGGAGAAAAATATTTTTTTGACCGAAGTCTTCAGTAGAGTATATAATAACACAATACACATTCAGAACGGAGAGATTTTATTAATGAACGAAGAATTTACATAACCGAGTCTTATTAGGGTTTTGGGATCTCATAGATACGGATTTAAGGCCCCGACATAATTAAATTGTGATTTGTTGTACTCGGATCACTTCGATGGCTTTAATGCCTATAAGAGATCCGACACTTATGTAGATACTTACTTATGCTTTGCATCTCCCATAAAATCCAAATCAATCCGAATATGGAATAAAAATGGAAGTATCAAAAGGCTTCATTTCCTTTGCAAGCGAAAGGGTTTGAAAAACACTTTTCAAAACATCATTTTCATATCTTATCTAAAATGGGCTTTTCAAATAAATCAAACCCTTCGTATATAGGTCTAACGAAGCACGTCACTGCTTTTAAATAAAGCACTTAGGCACAATTAACTGTAATACACACACACACACTTCAAATAAATAGGGAAATTAAAAAGACGCGGTAACCGTGTTTCACGGAAGTCGAGGGGTGCCTAGCACCTTCCCCCCGCTTAATCAAGCCCCCGAACTCTATGAATCTCAGTTTTCAAGACCAATTAAACATAGTCCAGTAATTGGGTCATATTGCAAAATCTTTCAAAACTCGGTTGAGTTGGTACAACCATTTAACTCATACCAACTGGCGACACTGTCAAATTCGAACCAATAAAATCAAACTTTTCAAATCGTCGACATTATATGTCGGTCTTTTCCTAAAAATTCACCCTTCAGATCAAACAAATCCAAATAAAAAATAAAAAGGGTAGAAACATATAGGAAAAGAAATCAAGATTTTTCTTGGCGTCGACAGATGGCGACTTTGCTTAGGACAGTAGAGGGCTTAAGCCGCATTTCAATTTTTTCAAAAATTCCCTTTTATCTGCATGTGTGTGGATGTTGTCTTTACATTGAATGAATGTAAATAAATGTTTTATTGCTTTATATTAGTGCTTCGCACAATGTCATCGTTTCATACGATGAGATGCGTTGTATGTAACTGTATGTTGTGTGATTCCTCCACTAGGAGGCGAATCCGTCGGCGTTTGATTACTGGACTCAAAGGAGACTAATCCTGCGAGGCTTAGGAAAAGCATCACTCAGAGCCGCTCCGATTGAAAGATCGGATTAACTTTCCATCTAGTAAATTGCGATGAACTGGGGACCTTCATGCCGAAAAGCCACGATAATAGCCTAAGATAGGTCAGTCTCTGATAAACCAAACACAAAGGGAAGTCTCTGCATACCTTTCCCTTTCAAATTCCATGTAAATTTCAATTCCATGTAATGATCAAATAAATGTAAATATACATTCCATTTCCTGTCAAAATATCAAATCCTGTCATACTGTCCTATCATCAAAACAACTGACATCTGTTTTGCAGGAAACCTGACACATTGCATAGCATGTATATTGTTAGTGTCTATCAAGACTAAACTACTTACTCGTCTTGTAGGAAAGAGTGGTCTCATTACTAGATCATAATATAAAAAGGCACAAAACCTATCCACCTATATGGCTGAAAGTGCCATACACGAATCAGGTTACGTATCTCTAAAGGAGTTTGAGGGACTTAAGAATCAAATAGCAGAATTGGCTATCCTCCTACAAGAACAAAGTAAAAGCACTCAGGGTCAGACAACGCCCAATTAAACAGAGTCCTCCTCATAGGGTGGCAATCAAAGTGCTGACAAAAAGAGGGAAGTACAGATACCTGAACCTCATTCCAATAAAGGAACCAACAAAACCCCTGAAAGTATAAGCCTCATGGATGATCGGGAAACTGGGGATATAAGAAAGAAAGTCCAACAAATGGAGGAAACCATCCGGTCAATCAAAAGGACTGGAAACCTTGGAAGTGTTACCTATTCAGATCTCTGCATATTCCTTAGGGCTCGATATCTTGACAAATTCTAAGTCCCAGAGTTTGAAAAGTACAATGGGGCAGGCGATCCATATACGCACTTGAAAGTATACATTGGCGAGCTGGGGTCTTATGCTGAGGATGAAAAGCTAAGAATGCAACTATATCAGAAAAACCTAACTAGAGAGGCTAGAGTCTGATATGCCCGACTTGACAATACCAAAATTCATAGCTAGGAAGAGTTAGCCCACGCCTTCCTAAATCAGTACAGTTTTCAGTCACAAATGGCACCTGATCGATACTAAGTGACTAAAGTCAAAAAATAGAACAATGAATCTTTCCGAGAATACGCCTAAAGATGGAGACGCCTGGCAGCACAAGTCACTCCACCCATGACAGAAATTGAAATGGTGATGACTTTCATAGACATCCAAGAGGCACCTTACTATTAGATGATTCTAGATGGAATAGAAAAACCATTCTCGGATATGATTAAATATGGTGAAATGGCAGAGATGGGCCTAAAAGCGGACAAGATTAAAGAGATCACGACCTTGGAAGCAGTAGTCGAGCAAATACAGTCTGGAAACTATGCGAGCGATCCCATAAGGGTACCCAAGAAAGGCGATGAATATGTATCCCTCGTTTTATAGGGGCAATCTAAGAGACACAACCATAAGCCCCCCATTTGGAAGAAGCAAGGCAATCTGCCATTTAAACAACAGGTCGCATTCAACCAATATCAGGACAGAAAGAGAAAATTTGAAAGAACAGAAAATCGGGTGTTCACTCCACTGGGCGATTCCCTTGAAAATGTATTGGCAATGTTAATGGATCACAAGAAAATTACAGAACTGGCTCCACCTCTGGATCCAAAAAGAAAAAGATACAATCCAAGCCAGAGTTGTGCTTACCATTCAGGGTCTCCAGAACACCATACACAAGATTGTTGGTCCTTAAAACATAAAATCCAAAATCTGATCGAAAGTGGAAATGTTGTGGTCCAACAACCTAACCATCCAAATGTCAACACCAACCTTCTAATGCAGCATGATACGGAAGGAGTAAACATGATCGGGTCAGGAAGCGCCGAAATGTGTCCAAATCGCAAGTACATACGAAAGATGGAGGAATACCCCCAAAAGAATATAACAAATGTCCTAGAGCTAGAAAATTCGAAGGAGGGTGTGACAGTAATGCAAAAATTAGAAACGATCCAGAATCAAGTAACTCTGCTAGCTAAGTTGATAGTGCGCCAACATCAGAATAAATCAAATGAAGAGATGCTACACTTTCTGATAAGCGAAGGAAAGATTATTGAGTTGCTGCCTCCTGTAAATCCCGAGATGAAAAGTTATGATTCCACCAAGATATGTCTCTACCATTATAACTCACCTGGACATGCAACTGTGGAATGTTGGTCTCTAAAGCATAAAATCCAAGATCTCATTGAAAATGGATAGCTGAAGATAGAAATCCCCATGATCGAAAAAGGCGAAAGAGAAAGGAAGAGTTTATGAGGTCCACTTGAGACAGACAGTTCAAAGAAAGTGGCGGTTATGAACACCGATCCTAGCGAAACACAAGGTGAAGCAATCATAATGAGGGGAGTGGCAGAGGAAACAAGACAGTCCCCAAATGAGATTCCTCCGCAACTGTCAAACATTGTGTTGCCAAAAGTTAGCAACCACATTCCTGATTTTACCCTCCTAGATGATGAGGAGGAAATACTGATCCTTCCTAGTGCAGAAAAAGCCAAAAAGGGAATTTCCTTGCAAGAAATACAACAACAATTCGAGAAGGATTTCATAGTTAAATCCTCTCAAGCCCATAAAAGAGATGAAGGAACAAATGAAGAAAAAGGTGGTGTAGTTGTTGGGGAAGCCAACCCATCAAGGAATCAAGAGTTCATTGCGACGGGTCCAATTTAAGCATCCCTGAGGGAGGTGCTGAATCAGAAGGTGATCAAGTTATGGCAATGATTGAAGATATTCATAACCGGGAGGTAACCACTATCGCGAGCCTCGAAGGTGACATAACCACTGACAGCCAGGAAGACATAGATCCAGAGGATAAAGTTGTGAGTTCCAGAAGATGTTGGGACGTTATCACTTTCTTAGCGTTATGCCTTTTATTTTTCCATACATGTAAATATTGAAAAAAAAAATCAAAATTAAAAAAAAATTAAAAAAAAATAAAAACTCCAAAAATCCATCAGGCCTGAACTACGAATGACCTGGTCTCCCTCAACCCGGGAGTATGTAGGTAACCATTTTTGGTGCGGTCAAACCAAACAAAAACCCCAAAAAACTCACTTAAAGCAAACAAAAACCAAAAACAAAAAACCCACTTCTCAAACTGTTTAGGCCAAGCTTAAACTACGAAAGACCTGATCTTCCTCCATCAATAGGAGTACGTGGGCAGCCATTTATGGTGCGGTCTAACCCTCAAAATAAAAAAAATCAAATCAAAGAAAAACTGAGTCCCAAGACACCAAAGTCCACACCCAAGAAAAACCCTCAGAGTCAGCGATCCATGTTGAGAAAAGCCAACGGCACCTCAATGTCATTCCATCAAATCTGGCACAAGTCCTGGAAAAGAAAAGACAGCGATACAATAAGACAATCAGTCACAGGGATGAAATAGCCATCATTCTTAGATGCAACCCTGCAGCAACTCATCACTCTTGAATTGTGAGAAGACTTGATCTCCTTTGACCTACAGAAGCGCATGGGCTACCATCGTGGCAAAGTCTATCTCATACCCGACGATCTGTTCCTTGAGAAAAAAGCCACAAATCAAACCATACAAATCAAACCAAACCCGGTTGAAGCCATCAAATCACCGACCAAACTGAGATCTTAGATCGAATTCAGTGGAGTCCGAAGTCCTCTCGACATCAATCATCAAAGTTGAAACAACAACACCGTGATATATCAAGCATGATCATCAGCAAGGACCTTCAAAGAGCTAACACCCTCAATCTGAAACCTTCATCAAATTAGAAGAAAAAAATCATCAAAGCCAATTGCGCCTACAAGTCAAAACAAAGATTGGGGCAAACCAAATGTCAAAAATCCACTACCGGTTCACCATGTGGGTCATGAGAAAAAAGACTCTTGCGATCTCGGCATCTTATCAGCCCATCGATCAAACATACAACAAAGTAATTACCCCATATAACTAGCAAGACTGGGGCAAGTTCAGAATCAATGACAACCCAATGTTGGGACCCTTACAAATAAGATTGGGGCAATTTCAAAAATCATGACAATTCAACACTGGGGTATGTATCAACCATCCAATGGAAATGTACCAGTCGGCACCATCAACATGGTCCGTCATCATCAAAGCTTCCATCATTGGCGACCCGGTATGATCAATCGGTCTTTGTAAATCATAATTTTCTTAGAATACAACAATTCACAGATGAGGTACGACTCTTTCATCTCTTTGTATGCTTTCAATTTCCATTTACATGCATTAGCGATAATATACATGATAAGTATAGATAAGTCTTGCATTAGAATCTCATAAAAAGGTTTTAAAAAAGAAAAAGAAAAAAAGAAAGAGATTTCGTTTAACTTGTTATGAATTGGATTAATTCCGATGAGCGTCCGTGGAGCAAAAATCACGGGAACGAACAAAAAATTAAAACTTTTCAAAATTCTAGTTCAAAGTGCGGTTTGGAGTAGAATTGACCTCATATGCATGTCTGCACTTTGCAGTTACCTGAATCTTAGTTGTGGGGTATGAAACTATAGCGACGAAAATGGCAATTAATGAGAAGATAAAAGATAAGTATCCAGCCTATTATCTCGAATCTTGGCCTGGGAGCCTGAGGGGTGTCTTTACACCTGGTGCCCTAAAGCCATCTGGTTTGGGAGCCACCGGTTCTGTAAGAACCCGAATTTTTAGATATTATTAAATAAGGATTTAATAAATAAAATTCTTAAACCGTGAGATGGGTTCGAGTAAAAATATATATATGTGATATGAGGTATGTGGTATTATATTACATAGGGTAATATGGACTATGTAATATGTGTTTTTGTGATTTATAAATATATTATTAATATATATTTGTTACTTATCGTAGAGACGATCCAGTTGAGATAAAGGAGGTGGATAAATTCCTATCGATATTAAATAATTTATAGAATTATTTTATCATAGTTAGTTGGTGACATTAAATATCCTTAATGTATAATCACCATATTCTTGTATATGTGTATTAATAACTAGTATGTTTATAATATAAGTTATTAATAGCACTTAAGCTATCTGTGAATAGGTTTGGATAGTGAAGCATGAGTTAGTTAAGGGAATTAACTAATAAGAATAAATATTAGTTAATATAAGTTGTGAGTTATATTATGGAATAATATAATGAGAGTATTGAACCTTAATTAACTATGATGATATAGTACAATGTTTAATTTACTTAAGTAAAGGAGTGAATTAATATGTGTGTTGAATATGTAATTATAGTTGGTACTTTTATATATATTACTTAGAATAGTAATATGTGAGAAAGTCTAATGTACGAATAACGTTAATATATATATATATATATATATATATATATATATATATATATATATATATATATATATACGTTATTAAAGGGAGATGGAAATCATTATATCTTTAAATGAATATTTGAAGAAATTGTTTTGGGAACAATTTATAGAAAAGAAAGAGATATGATTTTTTCTAATAAAGGATATTAAAATAGTTTCTAATGTTGAATTATTTTAATAAAAGAGGGAATGCTATTTTTGAATAATAATATTACCTTATATGTTTTTGTATAAGGTGTGATTGGTTAATATAGTAAATATATTAAAACGTATTTGCTATATGTAATTAAATTGATGGAAACAATTTATTATAATAGAAAATAAATTTATTATCTATTTTCTATATATAATATATGTACATGTGTCGTACATATAGTTATTTGATATTATATTAAGAATAATATCATGAGACAATAAGTAAACTATTTTCTAATAACGAATGTGCTTATTTGGAGAAAACATAATATTTTATGATATGGCTAAATACATAATTTTAAATGTATTTTCAAGGGAGTTTAATTAATGAAAGGAAACTAAGTTATTTTAATATATTAAATAACTTAAGTTATTATTTGATCGTGAATATTATTATTGGAATAATTAATAGAGTATATATTAATTATTATAAGCGTAAAGGTTATACTTATTATAAGTATAATTAATTGAAGTAATTTAACATTTTAATAGCTTGAGTTATTATATTTCCGTAAAGGTTATATATAATATTTGAATATTCGATTTATAAAATATTTATATGTGGACCTTGGATTTAATAGTTCTAATTTAATTGAACAGGTTATAAGTAGTAATGTGGTGAGAAATGAGTAAGTGATGAGAATAATGATAAGCTTAAGATTGAGCTGGTGAGAGATGCCTTGTGTGGCACAATAATAGATTCAGTAATGAATTGACTAATTTAATGATGGAGGAATTATTAATTAAACAATTAATCTAAATTAATTGTTAATTGTTATTATGATAGTATGTTAAATTATTATGGCTAGTGATAGTATAATAATAAGGAAATCGATTATAAGTATAATCGGATTTGTGATGAGATAAATTGTCTTCTAATATTAATTATTGTTATGAACAATATACTATTATCAAGTAATTATTGGATAATATGATGATTAATGAGTAAATAATTTATAAATATAAAAAGATTTATATTTATTTAACGTGATAATAAATCATATAAAGTGTTAATCAATTAGCGTGGGAATTATAATTCCATGGATTAATGAGAAATGGATTAATTAATATTATTATTAATTAATTGATAAGATAAGTAATTTATTAATTTCTATGTGCAACCATGCGATATTAAAGTATAACGTATGATAGTTAACTATATGTTATGCGAAGTATAAAGTGCAATGCGACTATGCTATATATGAATATAAACTATATAGTAAAGTTATTGAGTTGTAATAGGTACATGAAATGTGGGTGTGACAATGTGTATATTAAGTATACAATAAAATAATATATCATAGATATATTGTAAACAATTATTGAATTAATAAAATTTAATAATAAAGGAGACAATACACTGTGATGATACCCGATAGAATTATATCCGGTAGAATGAAATGTACACGAATTTATATGTGCAAGTTAAAATTTACTACACGATAGTATTATTGGGACTACATTGTGACACATTAATTTATAACTTATGTTATATAAAAGGGAATGTGTATAACTTAAATATATATGGAATAAATATATATAGCCTAAGTATATACTATATGTATACATATATAACATTAGTATGTGGGAAAACAAGTTGCTGAGTTCTCTCCTTGTCCAACATTGAGTGCCCATTTCTTCTTCACGTGAACCCACATGGCTACTCTACTCTTCTCAATTTCATCACAAGCTAGCTAATAATTGCAAAGGGTGTGGGATTCATGATGAGTTCCAACAACTCTCACCAACTCTTTCTTATCCATTGAGCTTTCTTGCAATCCTTTGAATTAATTTGGAAGGTAATTGAGTTGTCTGGATATCCATTTGCCTATATAAGGAACTCTCTTCCTTCTCTATTTCAATTGCTGAGAATTGCTTAAGTTGAGAGCATATAGAGGGTGGATACTTGTATACATATTAGTAGAGGAAGTGAGGATTAGCAAGTTCTAATTGAATGTTGACAGAGGTATAATCCCTCCTTCATTGTTCTTCATTTATATTTTACTGTCAATTTTTCGGTTTTAGAATTGAGTATGGAATCCATGATTATGTGATCAAGCAATGTTTGTTAATTGCTCCTTAGTTGCTATACTAGTTTATACATATGTTTAGACTGTCATATGGCTGATTAGAATCAAGTTCGTATTAAGTTTCTGTGTTTGGGCTGGAAAACTGCAGAAGCAGGCTGCTCTCTGGCATGAACCAGACACGGCGCAGCTGCGCCGGTTTATAACTAAGGCGCAGCGCAGCTGCGCCGGTCCCCTGTCCCAGTTTCTGTTGTCTGTTAAGTACTGTTAAGTGCTAGCATGAGATATATAATTAGAACAAGCATGTGGACATAGATAACATACATATATGATTACCTTGATATGAAATGAGCATGTGTAACGATATTAGTACACACGATTGAAGAAAAACTTATAGTTTTGAAATGAAACTTATAGTTTCGATTGTGAACTTGGACACATATGTATTATGTATATAATCTGATATTTTAAACATGATAGTATGGTTTATATTGACATGAAATGCATGCTTAAAGTATTAACCGTACACTAGTATTAGAAGTTAAGATAATTTTCAAAATAATAAACTTAAGACTTTCGAAAACGAACTTAACCAAGACTAATGTCTTTTAGATTCTGGTCATTTGAGAATATTTATGTGGTTTAAATATGAGTTTCTAGTGTATATGAAATACATATAGATGCCATGCATGTACTATGATTCCTTGTTGACTTAGTGTGATTTCCAATGAAAAGCTAAGGACATCAATTACCATATGAATTATGTTGTGATCATGCAAGCATATGCATTAGGATGTCATTATGCCTATAGACATGTTGACATGAGCATCATTTGATGGAGCATGGATATCACCTATGCACACGTATTCAAGAAATAAAATTTTAAAGCATAAACTATGTGATTAGGTATACATGTGTAGTATAAGCACGAGCATGCCTACTTAGTATTGTTTAGCCTCTTTATGTGGTAATATGACCTTAGTAGTTGGCCTTGAAGTATGGACTTGAATTACTTAAGGTATATGAAAGTCCGACATGAAAACCATGTAACTTTGAATTAGATTTGAATGTGCATGCTAGGTTTCAAACTTGAGTTAATGACCCTATAGATATAGGTACGTAATGGATATCAGTAATCTGAATGCTAGTGAATGACCTCGGGTTGTCCAGCAGAATGAAAGGTCATTTCTGGTTTGACCAGTGAGTGGCGCAGCTGCGCCACTCTTAAGGCCAATACCTGCGCAGCTGCGCTATCCTGTTTTCAGGATTTGTGCAGTCTGTTTGTTCTTGATTTTGTAGTAGACTTGTATTATTACTTAAACTGCAAATCATGGTCTGACCCCTACTGGTTTATGACTATATGATAAACATAATAACCTTGCATGCCTAGTTTAAAATATGACAAGGATTTTGAAAGGTGAAACTTAGAAAGTTTGAATGTAATGGTTTCGATAAGATTTGAGAAACGTAAGAGCAATATGGATTATAGATTTATGAGTTTGCAATATGTGTCGAACACTTAAATAGTTAAGTGGTTAATATTGATATTGAGTATGGTTAAGATATCACTATACGTACCTAACGATACTAAGCGTATGATATGAAAGTGAAACAAGGTTCTAAGAACCAAGCTAGACAACAATGTAATACTTATTATTATATTGAGAATGTATGGAAGTGTATAACTGATAGGTGTGATCTCTATGATTAATATAACTGTGTAGGATTACACAAAGTGCAGAGATTCTTAAGCAGTTAAGTCGTAGTTATTAAACTACGAATCAGGCAAGTCTTTCAGTTCCTATTTGATATATGAATTCAATAACTGTTAGTTGAATTATATTATGCTGTGATAATGTGAACTTATATATGAACTGTATATGAGATATAAATGAGATTGAAAGTTGATCTTTGATGATATACTTGTTATGTGAAAAGTAACATGCGTAGTAAATATAAACTGTTTATAAATGCATGAACTGAATATGATGTTATATGCTATGTGATGCATGAGGACTGTTAGAATTGCTGAGCTGTCGAGCTCACTCTTGCAAATAACCACTTTTGCAGGTTAAGGATTCACGGTAAAGATTTCGTGCTTCTTGATTGATAAAGATAGATAGTATCGCATTGAAGAATATTACTTAGATTATTGTCTGGACCATATTTAGATTCTAGATGATGTACTCGATAGTTGCTTACACTGTTTAATACTTGTTGTATTGTAAGAATGTATTAATTAATACATAGAGGATATCGAGTTGAGTTGTAAATGTTTATACGATAACTCAAATAAGAAGGAATCATATTATATAGTTGATTCAAGATTTGTAATTGGTATCAAAGTTGTGAAATCAATAAAAGAATTTATTCAAAGGATATTGAAAAGTTTAAATTATTTCGTATTTTAGTAATATCGAATATGATGTAAAGACGAGATCTTGGATATGAATAGAATTTATAATCTAAATTATAATAAACAAAGTTGTATTCTTTTAGTAATAAATAAAAGATATAATGATTTGGCGATAATAGTATCGTGACTGCACCGAATCCGAGGTTTCGAAGGAACGTGGATTTGGGGGCGTCACAGGTTCAACGCTCGCTACATGGGTAACTTAGCGCCTAAGAAAACAAGCATTTCAAAAAGAAGAAGGAGAGACCTAGGCAGGTCCGAATCGTGGCCTAGGTTACTCGAGAAATTAAGCTTGAGGAGTGTCTTTACACCTAATGCCCTAAAGTCATCTGGTTTGGGGGTCACCGACCCAACACTCGCTAAATTGGGTAATTTAAGCCTAAGAAAACGAACCTTGCACAAGATCAGGCAAGGAGCAAATAGAGTAGACCACCTGACTTATCCCAAAATGTGGCCTTTGTTACTCGAGCAAGTAAACCCGAAGGGGTGTCTTTACACCTAGTGCCCTAAAGCCATCTGGTTTAGGAGTCATTGGCCCAAAACTCATTAAATGGGTAACTCTGAATAGCCTAAGAAAACGAGACAAGTTAGGCGAGAAAAAAAAGAGAAAAGTAAGAAAAGTAAGAAAATTTTGGAAGTCATGGAAAGGAAACCCCTGCTAAGAGTTGCGTCACTCATAGTGCATGTGTCATATGATGTCAATTCTGGGAAGAATAACATCTAGAGCGAAGATGAAGTATCTCTGATAAAGGGAGATAAATCTTTTGAATTTGATCCTACCCATGCACAATGACCATGGATGCTTAAAAGTTTTCTTGCGATTTCATAACTTGTTAAATGAAAATTTTGATTTCCTTTGGAAAAATGTCATTTTCATACTCAATTTAAAGATTTTTAGCAACAAGATAAAAGAAATCAGCATGCAAGCATTCAATTTCATGAACTTTGACTTCTTTAACAAGATTATATTAATCCCAACGGCCTGATCCGTCAAGCTTTTGGTACATTTGTTATTTGTCTAATGTGCAGGATATTGCTCACTCTGGATGTGGTCAAAAAAGTGAGTTTCTTCTATGAACCCCGGTAACAACATGCGAAAGGGCTGGGGCATTTCGCCATTCAATGAAATGGAAGGAGTCTAAGGCGGGACCAAGCTCTTCATCAAAAGAAAATGGAGAACTCCTAAAAAAAATCACAACGACATAAGTTTGCCCCGACAAAATAAGGGAAAAATTCTCAAGAAAGTTCTTAACCCAAAAATAGACACCCGACGACAAAAGGTCTAGCAAATGAAGTCAACATCATCAAACATGTCAATCTGCGCCAAGTCTTCATAAGTCTAGGCCCCTGCACTGAATTTCAAATCTGGGCACTAAAAGAACGGGCCACATCCTCCAGGGCATCAGCAACACCCGAGTCATCAGCCAAACCAGTATCTAATCCAGCAGGGTCACAAGTAAAGAGCTCGCTTCTTTTCATAATCAATGATCAAACCGTTGGGGTTAATCCAGCGTAGCATCGGGGAAGGATCTGGTGATGTAAGCCGTTGAACACTACTTCAGCGAAGATATCGAGATATCTTCTAGTAAAGCCATTAGTATCTGAACCGCCAGAGAGACCAGCACCAGGTCCATATTCAGAAAGAAAAAAGTAGCAGCCTCATTAGGATCCCCATCAAGACGACGTATGAAAGGGGGACATCCGAATCTTCTCTGCGAATGACAAAAGGAGCCATACGGGAGTTGGAGCTTCTAGGCATATCAAAATCCATGCCTAAAAAGAAACTCCAAATCGCCTCAGAAAGGGGTGAGCATGCATCCCCAGTAGAGTTAAACAGGCATGCACATTAAATGTCCAAACTCGAGAAAATTTCTCTGTTGTCAACTACCAGCAGGGTAAGAGCCTTTGTAAGCTACCCACAAAGGCATCGATAAATTCTAAAGGTATGTGATGCATGACTTGATTTGCGAAGTGCGATTTATGAGTTGTGAAGTACTATTACGAAGTGCGATATGCGAAATACGATTTGCGATTTGAGAAGTGCGATTTGCGAAGTGCAATTTGCGAAAACATGTTAACATTCATTGTATTGAGATTTGCATCATTAAATATACATGGTCATATTTCAAGTGTCAAGTAATCTTTATCATGTTCATTCCATTGCATTGCATAAACATGATAAAGAGAAGCATTTGTAGACACTCGAAATTTCATTTTCCTGTTACTAACTATGCAGGAGGGAAAAAGCATCTTTTTCACACTCTAAAGATAACCCTGGAGGACTACAACATCAAATCAAACCACGGAGACAGCCCCGTGGAACATCTTATCAACCTTGGAGATCAACCCTAAGGAAAAGAAAAGTTGGCTGCAATCAAACCCCGAAGACAACCTCGAGAGACGGCCGAAAGCCCCATTAAGCCCGAAAACCAACTCGGAAGCTTCAAATCAGATCAAATTACCATGAAAAAGGTCATACAGAACCATCGCAACAAATCCCGAGTGAAAAACTGCATCAGACAACTCAACGGACAAACTGCCAAGACTTAAAGATCTGGCCATGGACCCGGCTTCCCGGATTCAGAAAGGTCAAGTCCCATGTCATTGTGTAGCTCTCGGAAAGAGATTTCAGGAAAGGTGTGGCACGCCTCCATCGGATTTCCAGATTGCAAGTTATGAAGGTTCAAGCAGACTGAGCGTTGATCAAAGTGCACGTACTTCGAGATAGCGGTTCCATCAGACAGGGCCCGCCAGGATCAGCAGCAGGTAGACTCGCGGTTACCGCAGGTAGACCCGCGGCTGATCGGGTCTATAAATATAGCATCCCATCGGCCATAAAAAGGAAAAAACAAAATGAGAAAAGAGAGAAAATTATGTCCATTTCAGCTCTTAACCATACCATCAGTGTTCCAAACTTCAAATTGTTATTTCTAAACACTTGTATACGTATATATACTAACATATCAAGTTTTAACAGATGGAAACGGAGTTTTCGAGCTACAAAAGCAGTTTAAAGCCTTCCTCGCTGTACATTGTGAGATTTCTTTAAGTCTGAAATTTTTAACTACTTTAATATATATATATATATATATATATACGAGTATATATATAAATATATTTATTTATAACTCTTAGTTTGGCCTGGATTATAAATCTGTGGCTTTTCTGACTTTAATATATGTATATATAAGTATATATATATATATATATATATAAGTGTTATTTTAGCCTGGATTGCTAATCTGTGGCATTTTCTCGCTTTAATATATATATAATCATTTATATATATTTATAAATGTCATTTAGCCTGAATTGCTAATCTGTATCTTTTTCCTGCTTTAATATATATATAATCATATATATATATATATATATTAACTCGTTTCGCCTAGATTTCTAATCTGTGGTTTTTTCAGCTTTAATATATATATATATATAAGCATATATATATATAATTTATATTTATATTGATAAGTCATGCCTGGATTGTGAATTCGTGACTCTTTCCGGCTTTAATATATATATAAGTAATATATATTATTTATTTAATGTGATTAAATATCAGTTTTAACTGTTCATTCAATGTAAATTTGTACTAATATAGAGTTTGTGGACTAGATTTATCTAAATCTAGCCATATCTAACTTTTAATCGGTTCAAAAGTTGTAAAACTAGAACCGTTGAGCTAGAATGACTAATATTTATTTAAATTTAGTTTTTTTTTCTAGTTTTGTAAATATAAAGCAACTACGCGATCCTAGATCTATATCTAGAGGGAACGGGAAGCTTTGGCTACGTGCATGCAAGGATTTAACTGATAAATCTTTTGTCTTGCGACGTCTAGATTTTAATTTGCATTTTATTTCAATATATCTTATGTGCAAGCTTTGAAATAACCTTTTGTGAGCCAAGGAATCACGGGATCTACGATTAATCACATGGATCTAGATCCGATTCCCACGATGGACAAATTTGAACTGTATACACAGCTTGCAGTCCCTTGTAAATGTAACCATGGGCCTTAAAGCGGGGATATGGATTTAAGGCCCCGACATAATTAAATTGTGGTTTGTGGTGCTCGGATCATTTCGATGGCTTTCATGCCCATAAGAGATCCGACACTTATGTAGATACTTATTTATGCTTTGCATCTCCCATAAAATCCAAATCAAGTAGAATATAGAATAAAAATGGAAGTATCAAAATGCTTCAATTCCTATGCAAGCGAATGGGTTTGAAAAATACTTTTCAAAACATCATTTTCATATCTTGTCTAAAATAAACTTTTCAAATAAATCAAACCCTTCGTATATAGGTCCAACGAAGCACAGCACTACTTTCAAATAAAGCACTTAGGCCCAATTAACTGCAATACACACACACACACTTCAAATAAATAGAAAAATTGAAAAGACGCGGTAACCGTGTTTCATGGAAGTCGGGGGGTGCCTAACACCTTCCTCCCGCTTAATCAAGCCCCCGAACTCTATGAATCTCGATTTCCAATACCAATTAGACATAGTCCAGTAATTGGGTCATATTGCAAAATCTTTCAAAACTAAGTTGAGTTGGTACAGCCATTTAACTCATACCAACTGGCGACTCTGTCTAATTCAGACCAATAAAATCAAACTTTTCAAATCGTCGATATTATATTTCGATCTTTTTCTAAAAATTCACCTTTCAGATCAAACAAATCCAAATAGAAAACAAAAAATGTAGAAACATATAGGGAAAAAAATCAAAATTTTTCCCGACGTCGACAGGTGGAGACTCTGCTGAGGACAGTAGAGGGCTTAAGCCGCATTTTAATTTTTTCAAAAATTTCCTAATCCTAGACCTGGCAAAATCGGCCCAAGCCGGCGGGCCAGCCTGGCCCTCCCACCTCAGGCCAGGCTTTGGGCTTCACATTTTCAGCCTATCAAAATCTGGATTTTTGTGGCTCGGCCTGCCGATGGCCCGGCCTGTTTGGGCAAAGCCCAGAAATTTGTCAAAATGTAGGCATAAATCAGCCCAAGCCCGTAAGCCGAGCTAGCCCGAAAAATAAAGTGATATAGTAACATTACTATATAAGAAAGAATTAATATTGAATTATATATAACTCTAATAAGAATAAATCATATAAAATGAATATAATTTTAGTTTAGAGAAGAATTGTAAAGGTTACAATTCAGGAAACGAATGAATGAAATAAAAATTTTAAAAGAAAAAAATTTATTCCACATTTTTTAGCTATTTTAGCATTAAATATTATTTTGAAGCTAGAAAAAGATAGTATTAACGCACAAGATCAGGAAGAAAAATAGTCCTGATTTTGGGGTCATTACAAATGCTCCCGTCACGGGCCGAGCTTTGAGCTTCACTTTTTCAGCCCATCAAAACCTGGGCCGTTTCGGCCAGGCCCGCCAATGGCCTGGCCCGTTTGCTAGGTCTAACTAATTCCCTATTTAGTAATCCATCAATTGAGAACTATTTTAGTTTTAAGCTATCTAAGAATTTAAATCTCATTAGCATGATCATCATCATGATTCTAAAAATATTGCTCAAAACTATGAGTTATCACATTTAAATATAACAACATTATGTAGATAATATAAACGTCTTTAAATAAACAATTCTTTTATTAATAAATGAATAAGATTGTTACAAAGTATATATTTTATCATCATACATGATTGACTTGTGTGCATATTACTTTCACCCTCAACAGTGGTAACAGAAGTTGCATCCAAATGCCAATCTTCAACCCAATCCCAGCCTGATGGCAATTCAACTCCAAAAGTTCCATGTATAAGTGAAAGGAATTAGAAATAGTTTGGAAGTTAAAAGTACAATTAGTATAACTAAGATCACTAAAATATGTTTGCAATATCAGGGGCAACACAACTGTTCAACAAGTAATGCAGTCAAATTCATAGAAGTATTCTGAAAGCTAAACTAATGTTCCTTTCAAGGCTTAAACTATTAACCATATCACAACAGTCAGATGGTTGCAACTTGCAACATTGACCAACCATTCATGAGTACCACAATTAAGTTTTACATAGTAAGTGAACTAGATAAACCAAAATGAGGTTTTGTTACAAGTGAATGCATATTGTGCCCATATCAAAACCTCTTATAGACTAAAATGAGTTAATAAAGCTATTGCCACACCTCCACACACACACACACGCACACAAACCCCCACCCCCCCCCCCCCCCACAGGCCAGGCTTTGGGTTTCACATTTTCAGCCTATCAAAATCTGGATTTTTGTGTGGCTCGGCCTGCCGATTGCCCGGCCTGTTTGGGCAAAGCCCAGAAATGTGTCAAAATGTAGGCATAAATCAGCCCAAGCCCGCAAGCCGAGCTAGCCCGAAAAATAAAGTGATATAGTAAAATTACTATATAAGAAAGAATTAATATTGAATTATATATAACTCTAATAAGAATAAATCATATAAAATGAATATAATTTTAGTTTAAAGAAGAATTGTAAAGGTTACGATTCAGGAAACGAATGAATGAAATAAAAATTTTAAAAGAAAAAAATTTATTCCACATTTTTTTAGCTATTTTAGCATTAAATATTATTTTGAAGCTAGAAAAAGATAGTATTAACGCACAAGATCAGGAAGAAAAATAGTCCTGATTTTGGGGTCGTTACAAATGCTCCCGTCACGGGCCGAGTTTTGAGCTTCACTTTTTCAGCCCATCAAAACCTGGGCCGTTTCGGCCAGGCCCTCCAATGGCCTGGCCCGTTTGCTAGGTCTAACTAATTCCCTATTTAGTAATCCATCAATTGAGAACTATTTTAGTTTTAAGCTATCTAAGAATTTAAATCTCATTAGCATGATCATCATCATGATTCTAAAAATATTGCTCAAAACTATGAGTTATCACATTTAAATATAACAACATTATGTAGATAATATAAACGTCTTTAAATAAACAATTCTTTTATTAATAAATGAATAAGATTGTTACAAAGTATATATTTTATCATCATACATGATTGACTTGTGTGCATATTACTTTCACCCTCAACAGTGGTAACAGAAGTTGCATCCAAATGCCAATCTTCAACCCAATCCCAGCCTGATGGCAATTCAACTCCAAAAGTTCCCTGTATAAGTGAAAGGAATTAGAAATAGTTTGGATGTTAAAAGTACAATTAGTATAACTAAGATCACTAAAATATGTTTGCAATATCAGGAGCAACACAACTGTTCAACAAGTAATGCAGTCAAATTCATAGAAGTATTCTGAAAGCTAAACTAATGTTCCTTTCAAGGCTTAAACTATTAACCATATCACAACAGTCAGATGGTTGCAACTTGCAACATTGACCAACCATTCATGATTACCACAATTAAGTTTTACATAGTAAGTGAACTAGATAAACCAAAATGAGGTTTTGTTACAAGTGAATGCATATTGTGCCCATATCAAAACCTCTTATAGACTAAAATGAGTTAATAAAGCTATTGCCACACCTCCACACACACACACACACACCCACCCACCCCCCCCCCCCCCTCCACCCCCCACCCCCAAAAAAAAACCCACAACCCCCCAATTCCAAAACAAAATAGAAAAAATCCAGAAAGAACATTCTATAAAGGATTTACCTGATGTGATCACACAACTAACCCACCCAGTGGACGGGTTATATTTTTCAGTTTCAAAGAAGTCGACCGTCTTAAATTTAATACCATCAATCTGTATATCCTTTATCGCATCATTTTGTAACCTCATGTCATCATTGGCTCTGAGTTTGAGGCATAAATCTAGAGTAAGGCTAGTGTTGTTACGAACTGAGACTAGAGATCTAATAGTAACATATTTGTTGCCATTATTCACACTGACTTCACCGGCAACAACATCATTACCCAGTCGCCAACAGGCAGCAGGTGCAGCATAGTTTAGCCTCACTGTAGTCCAAGGACCTTCCCTGGTAGGGCTTATCTGAATAAAACCAGATTTTCTACTCACGTTAACAGATTGCTCATTGCTTTCAACTTCAGATCTGGATGATAAGATCACAACACATTTTACTCTTCCACAAGACTTCTTAAATTTACTTCCTTCAGTTGTCTCCTGCACAAATATCACCTTGGTAAGAAGTACGAAAAAGATGCCTTTACAGAATTCCACCAAGAGAACCATCCTGTAAATGTACATCTTAATTACTATAACATAATTAAGATACTTGAAACACTCGCATTAGATTCTAAGGAAGAAAACTCAATCCAATTCAATTCTTTTAAATAATTAAAATAGTCCGAGTTGTCTTGGGTTACTGCTATATGCTTTAGAGGAGCTGAAAAATATACAACAGGATTACCTGTAAAGAAAAAATCACAAATTAATTACATGATGAGTTGTACTGCAGGTTAGTGAGTTAGTTTAGGTTGCATACTCGATAAGAAGTTTAAGAGGAAAATCTGTATAACATTTGTGAACTTTAAGCAGATATATTTTGATATTTTCATAATTGACTTGGCTGATTCCAAATATGACGATCCTATATTCACAGAGCAAGTTCTTACGCCAAATGAGTGTACAAGAATTTTAATGTGCCAATATTCAATTTCTTTTGCAATCCAAATACACCGATGCAAGTACCCCTTGGTGCACTACATCGTTCTCATTGGCATTTTGCTAAAGATACAATTTCTTTGTTAAATGATGCTGGTAATTTCAAAAAAGATTTATTTCATTTTACTGATCTTTAAGAACTTTTAGCTTGAAAATTAATGATAAAGTGTGTTCTCCACTTTGTCCTCCTTAGCCAGGCTTCCACCGTGCAGTGGTCGTTGTCATAGAAAGGCTTGTAGGTCTAGTAGTAAGGAGGATTGAGAAGTGGTTAGATTGTTAGAACATGGCATATGGGTTTCTTTATTTGTTCTTTTTATTGGGTCCTTTTTTGTCCTCTTTTGAGGGCTGCATTACATCTATGCAAGCAAGATCCTAATGTACTCGATATCATTTATCTCCATTAGGAATGCTGTAAATGTGGCACCGAGACGAGAAAGGATGACGAGAAGAGATGACCTTATAAATTCGCATCATGTATAAATATCTTGAAAGTCATTATTTCCTATTCAAAGGTTAAAAAGGCCTCTTGTAAATTCCATATTTTTTGAAAGTCTATGTTTTGGTAAAATGTCAAAGACAACACATAAGTTCTCTCTTTATTAAATAAAACCTATATTTAACATTGTATTAGAGCTAGGTTAGATGAAGGTCAGTTAATGAACAGAGAAGTGGTTAGCTTAACAAATAAAACAAACATTACTAGAATGACTGTTTGAGCACATGGTTGTGATTGAGTGAACCAGCCAACCAGGCGACCATGGGGTGAAGAGTTTAGCGGCAAAATACTGCGGCACGCACTTAAATGTTCCACCTCTTACAACTGGCACCGATGCAATAGACCAACTCTTATTGGTGCATGGGATCTCCAATCAGCCTCGACTTTGTTGTGTCAGACTCTTCTTCTCGACTTTCCATATTTGTAGGTGGTGATGTTGTGATGGTTTGACTATGCTATTTCAATAATCAGAGCACTCTTTTATTGTTACTTTTTTTCTTTGTTCTCTCTAACCAAGAACCCTAGCCTCCGTTCCACATCTAGTGAGGACTCTTCTTCTTTTTGGAGATACCCTACCTAGATCTCTTCTCTTTTGTTCTTTATTACTACTTGATAATAATATTTTCCCTTCTTGTGGAGCATGTTTTTCCCTTTTTGTGGGACTTGTTTTTTCCATGAAAATTGATTTCTTTCTCTTTACGGGAGATCTTCATTATCATCTCTTCTGAGATCATGCTATCTCTGTTTTGGAGATTAGTTTTTTTTTCGTGCACGAATTGATGACAAGGAATATATGACTGTTTTTTAGGCTTATTTATGGTATCCACTAGCTGTACTACGATTGGCCGTCATCTTGATTATCTATTATTTGTTTGAAATGATTACCATTTCAATTTTTCTATTGTAACTTTTTATCTTTCGTAATAGAATACAATTTCAATAAATTTCAGTCTTTTAGACTATTTGATAAAAACAAATCTTTGATTTTTCAAACCTCCTACTTATCTGTACCAATTCATGATATCCCCAAGGCTTTAGCCCGTGCTCTTGTAATTTGCAGATTGGAGCAACAGTTGGTTTCTTTTGCATAAGTTCATTTTGAACAACATTTAGCAGGTTTTCTTTAACCCTTCTTATTTAGTTATATTCTCAGGCTTTGTATGTGGCCTCCAATAGTGGAAAATCGGAAATGTTGATGGCAGTGCCGTCACTTGAGGAGGACATTCTGGCCTAAACTCCTTTCTCCAATAATTGTATGGCACAAATTACTTGGCCAGGTATAAAACATGTCTGCTATCAACTTGAACAAACAAGATGCCAAGGTTTATTAAGGCGAAGTTCAAAAAACAAGCGGAAACTGATGTGATATAAATATTGGATTTATTACATGCACTGATAAAGACTCTAGGAACCTCCAGTCATAATAGTAAATAGTTATTTAGGATACAGCTAAGAAAATTTGGACGACTGCTACTCAAATTTACTCACTCCGGGATATGTCTAAGATATGATATTCGTAAGACCGTGTGTGAGACTACCCCAAGATGACACTAACTCTTTCACAGTATTATTGTAAAATAACAGTCTTGAGGCAGGACCGCAGGAATTGGATCAATATCATTTATTTCCAGCCAACTATATAGATTATGATCCATGATTGTATGATTGATATTCCTGTAACACATAGTTATCAAGGCGACAAGTCAAGGCGAGGCAACAACCAGAAACTTAAACGCTTAGGCGACAAGGCGTCCGACTAATCGTCCACAAGTCGACAAGTTGTTACAATGTTTATATAGTTAAATATTTATATGAATATTGATATATTTGTTTTTCTAATAATTTACCATATTCATAATGCTGGTTGTAGCATATCAAATCACAAGTCACAACAAGAAGAAAACAAGATCAAGTCAAAATAAATAATTTTATTATAGTTGTAAACTTGTAATCAACACATAAAATCAATTAATCAACACATTCCTTTGACCTCAATTAGAATTAAGAAACCCAAAAGAGAAGGAACAAAAAAAACAGCCTCTCATGGTAAAATAAAAAATTGATCAATCCCAAGAGGAATCAGTCCTAAATAGTAGTTTATTTTGGAACAGAGGTCATTTTATCTAGTTATCAATTATACCAGAGGAATCAATCCCAACTTCCAAAAAAAAATCAATTGTACAACAGTAAGTCAGTAACAGCACTAGCAAATGCTCAGGAAGAAAAAAAAACATTATCTCCCTTGGTAACATACATTCAATTATTATTATTATTATCATTATTATTATTATTAATTAATACCCCTGCTAACATACATCCAATTGTTCTCGGTGTGTACCCCCAAAAGAGAAGGAAAAAAAGCTCAGGGTATAACAGATTACAGAACGAAATAAAATTAGAAGAGTATAACAGAAAGAAAAAGAAGAAGAGTATAATAGAAAGAACAAAATTTAGAAAAAGAGGAGTATAACAGAAAGAAAAATTAGAAGAAGAAGAGTCAAGAGTATAACTGAAGAAGAGAAAATAAGAAGAGTAGTAGAAGAAAAGGAAAGCGGAAGTATACGCGTCGGCACTCGGCAGGTGAGTCCCCTTGCTCATGTTCTCTCCCCTTTCTCCCTCTCTGCTCTTGCGAGTTGACTCGTTTCTCCCTTTCTGCTCTTCCGAAGTCTCGATCGATTAGGTTTAAGATCAGTGAAGTTTACCCCTTTTTTTAACCCAATTAAGCTTCGGGTCGATCCATACCTGATCTGTCCAAGTCGACCGCTTAGCCATATAGTCGTTCAAGTCGTCGGCAAGTCCAAGTCGCGATCTGAGCGCTCACCTTTCTTCCCTCCCACCAAGTCACCCAAACGCCTTTGAGCCATGTACCGACTGGACGCCTAGGCGACGACTTAATAACATTGTTCTAACATGGATTATGATCAATCACAAGCTCAGTTGATTGCTCAAACTCCATTCCCTTCCACTCATGCTTGTGTTCAATATGAAAAGAGTCATCATCACACGATGGTATTTGCCCCAATGTTCGAAAAAGCGGTCGAGGCGCACGCCTTAAGGCGCGCCTCGCAGCGAGGCGGACAGAAGCTGGAGCGAGGCTTGCGCTAAACAGGGGACTTACGAGACTTACGCCATTTTCGAGTGAGGCGTCCGCCTCAAGGCGAAAACGCCTCAAGGCTACGCGAGGCGTGGGCTAAAATTTGGCAGAGCAAATTGTAAACTTACCCAGCTATTTCTCCTCTTCGGCTGCGAGACTGCTTCGGCTGTTACCAGGTATTTCTCCTCCTCTTCTTCTTCCTCTTCTTCTTTCTTCCTCCTTTCTGTCGCCGGCGTCTTCGGTTCTTCTGTCGTCGGCTTCTTCTTCTTCTGTCGTCGTCGGCGTCTTCTTCTGTCGGCGTCTTCATCGGCTTCGTCTTCGTCGTCCGCGTCTCCCTTCTTCTTCGTCCGTGACTTTCGACTGGTTATTTGTTAGGGTTATTTATTGTTATTTATTTGTTAATTCTTTTAATTAACCAAAACATATTATGTTCATGGACTAACAAAAATATATTAAAAAGATTATTATTTTTATTACAATTATATATATATATAAGAATTATAAATTATAAATTATTATAAGAATTATTATAAATTATTTATAAATTATAAATTATTATAAGAATTATATATATATATATATATATAAGAATTTATTACAATTATTTTTGTAAGAA
The DNA here is from genome assembly GCA_020205555.1 of Panax stipuleanatus. Lineage (NCBI taxonomy): Eukaryota > Viridiplantae > Streptophyta > Magnoliopsida > Apiales > Araliaceae > Panax > Panax stipuleanatus. The sequence goes on along the minus strand of CM035123.1, from coordinate 62,585,893 downwards.
AATTTGTAAAGGAGGGGAATTACAATGCTCAAAAATCATCTTGTGGGGATTATACAATTATTTGTTAATTCTTTTAATTAACTAAAACATATTATGTTCAAAAATCATCTTCAAATCGAGGCTTCCTCCTCGCTCCAACTCGAAGCTTACGCCTCGCCTCGTCCGGAGAAAAACGCCTCGTACTGCTTTTAGCTTTTACGAACATTGATTTGCCCCCAACATCATTTGATCATTTTGCTCTGGCTATTATAAAGCCCATTAACTCACCAAATTCAAAGTTAAACTCTCTTGCCGAATCCAAAGTGAGGGACTACCTTTTCAACTACCTTCTTGTCACTGTGACTATTGTAACAAGCCCCAACACATGCGTAAAACTCTCTTCACTCTTCATGAAGCACCACCAAGTGGTCGTGATACACTGATACTACTTTTGGTGTTCGTGGTACTTGTTTTATTATTCGTGGTACTCCCTTTCTTGGTGCTCCTGGTTTTGGAAGTGGCAGTAGTTATCCAAGCCAGGTTTCTACACCATCTGAGGTGCTCTCCTCATCCAAATTTAGCATTGGTCCTCTTCTATAAAAGCCCTTGCCTCCTACAGGAATGGAAACCGTTAACCAGCATATGCATTGCAACAAGCTCAACAACCTTAACTCCTCTCACTTTGCATACTCAAGTATATCACATCTTATTTTTATCTCTATAGTATATCTCCTCGCTCATGGACCTTTGATTCCAGAATACCTGAGCATATGACAAGCTCATCTAGTATTTTTACACTTGTAATCTTAATTTGGGTAAGGATATTGTTCGACTTTTTTTTCCTCCCAGTTCGAGTTGATAATGGCTCCGTTGCTCCAGTTCATGAGCTGAGGGAGGGTGTCTATCATGTGCACTCCTTCCTTATCCCTCACTTTGGTTTTCATGCCAATTTAGTATGTGTTTTTCAGTTCATGAGCTGAGGGAGGGTGCCCATCATGTTCACTCCTTCCTTACCCCTCACTTTGGTTTTCATGCCAATTTAATATGTGTTCAACGTCTTATTGAGTTTCTCACTTGTTCAATGACATTCTTTCCTTCTTATTGTGTATTTCAGGATCTAGTCACCAAGCATAGGATTGTAAGTCATAAGGAATGTGATAGCATATATGTTGGTGGGAGTGATTCTTCATCATCTACTCAGGTATTTCAAGTTTCTGTTGGTACTCCTTTCAAAACTTTGCATCAATGGAATAAAATTTTTGGTTACCACTCTTATGGTATGTTAGAACATTTTTTCCTAGTGTAGCAAAGCTACGTGAACACACATAAAAGGTCTATTTATCTTATTCATTCTGATGTGTGGACCCTTCAAAGAGTTGTTTCTCTTTCTAGTTATCGATGGTGTATTACCTTTATCGCATCATTCTCAATGTACTTAGGTATATTTACTACAAAAAAGTAAGCATGTGAATGCTTTAAATTATTTTACCATATGTTTTAAACTCAATTCAACACAAACCATCAAAATCTTCAGAAAAATGGTAAAGAATATACTAACAGTAAGTTTGAAACTACCTATCTAGTCATGGTATCATTCATTAGGCCTCTTGTGCTCGTACTTCTGAGCACAACGGGGTTTCTGAGAGAAGAAATAGACATCTTCTTCAAGTAGCTCGGTGTATTTTGTTAACCATGCATGTTTCTAAATTTATTTGGGGCGATACAGCCTTGACTGCCCAATACCTCAATAATGGTCTTCCCTCTAGTGTCAAGTGATGGAGGAAGATATTGTGATAATTTGAATTTTATTAGTGTAATTCGTATAATGTGTGAGAGCGTAACGATTAACGAATAAGCTTATTAAAGTGACCTGCAAAGCTAAACAGCGAACCAACTAAATCTACCCCCATACCGCGCATATCAGGTAAGTTGACGTATCACAGTCCCCACCCCATCCCCAAACGCACCACAAACCAAGCAACACTGCTCTGTTACACAAAAAGAGTCCATTATTTCATATTATAATTATTATTACCCCTTTGTTCAATAAAAAGAGTCTCATTTGTCGATTTTCTGGTACAGCCTTATTTCTTATTGATTTTTCTGTTACGCCGTTAATGCTCCTTGATCTCTCTGTTACACCTTTATTTTTCCATGTTACAACAAAATTTTGCATATACACTTTCTTTACATTAATAATGCTTGAAATTACAATTTGACAGATCCTTGACTAAAAAATCACATTGATAATGTACCATGAGATAACTACTATCCATGTATTCGGCTTCTAACTATTAAGTCCCTAGACTTTGTTACATTGCCTTTTCTTCATATGATCCATGTCCTGATGGATTTTAAGTTCTTGCTCCCATAGCATTTTCCCATGATCAAAATTGATGCAATGGAATTTGCTTGACCCACTGTTGCTAGTCCATTCCTTCCATACTTGGCAGTTAAAACCTGTGATAATGTCCTTTCTTTGCAAGGGACATTGAGCCTTCACCTGCAAGCCAGCAAAATTTTACCTTCTTCCCCATATAAGTGCTTTTTTTAACCCTTCCTTGCTTAATTGGCTTCTACTAAGCACTTCCTTGAGTTCTTGTAGTTCATTCGATTGATTTTGTTCCTACAAAGCTCTTTGTACTAGATTCTTTTCATTCTTTTTTTTTTCTAATATTGATTAACTATTTCTGCTCCAATATCCCATGTAATTTGTCTAGGTTGTTGTAGCTCCTCCTCTAACAGTGGAGGTCCAACATACTAGGCTGTTTTAAAATTGCAAATAAATGGCGCGAGGCAAGGCTTCTTCGGTTTAGGTTTTAGATGATCATCTCCTTTATCATTGAATTTCCATAGCTCCTTGAACTAGGTTCAAAATACTTTCCTCATGGAGAGGAAGTCCTACGCATAATCTAAGACTTAATCGTCTTTTGGAGACTCATCCTAAATGGGGTACTCATTAAATATTGAAGGGCTATCATAATTACATGCTTCATAATAAGAACTTTTATAAAATAAAATTGCGAAGGAAGCCACACTAAATTTATCCTATGCTTTCCACATAGGTCTGTAATTGCTTCACTTCGTTCATTTCTTTCTAAATCTTCATGTAGGGATCACTCAATAAGCCCTTAGTCTCACCATTTCTTCTTGTCTCTTCATGTTCATTTTCATTCCTACTCCCTCCTTTGGTCTTCATCTTTTGTCTTTCTCCTCTCTTTTTCAGCAGGTAGAGAATTTCTAAAAGTCCCAAGAATATCCCCTCACTAAACCTCTTAATATCCCATCCCGAGGTCTTAGCCGAGACTGAAGCTCGTTAAAGAGTGCCTGCATCATGGGAAGACCGTAGCATCGCTTTCGGGTTTCTACTACCAGAAGGAGTGGAGAAATCACAATCACATTTTTGCCCTTCGACTTAGTAAGCTAGGGGTTCCTTCTCGAGTTTCTGCATCATTTCATTTCATTGATGGAAAAATCTCAATATTTAACTCTGAAGCTTAGAAATTGTTAAAGCTTGCTATCCCAAGTTGCCCAAAAATGAATAGTTTTTTGTGAATGTGTTAAACTGAGATTTAAAACAATAAAACCTTATAATTAAACAATTTGATCAAATTAACAACAATATTAAATTGATTTTCAAGAGTATTTGGGCTTGAGTGGGATTTTATGTTGTAATGGAATGAAGAAGATAATATATCTAAATCACGATGTGAGAGAAAAGAAGAAATTGAAAAGAAAAATATCACCGAGATATTTCATTAAATACTTTGATGTGCATGGAGAATAAGATGGAAAATGAGACTTTTAGAGGATATTTAAAAACAAAGTGATAAAAATGAGACTAGGGGAGAGAATTTAGATGGGACACGTAAGAGAGAAGAATCTTAATAGAATTTGAGGTTGGGTAAGTAAGAGATGAAGAATATGAAATTTCCTGCAATTGAGTAGCTGTGATACCAATTGTTAGGATCAACCTTGATCCTAGATGTAATTTCAAACCCAAATGATAAGCTCAACCAAAAATAGAAGATAGTTCATAGTTTCATACTTTAAATAGTAGAAGTAGTGAAAGAATAAGGCAGAAAATATATAGAACTTGAGGAAGAAAATAAGAGAGAGAGAGAGAGGTGGAATGTCTAAAGCCATTTCCTCAATCAAAATATTCAATTTTCGGTTGTCCCAAATTCTAACAAGCAAAAGTCAACAAGTATATACTCTCAAGCACGTGAAAATTTTAGAAAGTAGTACATTCTAATTCTTTTAGGGACACTCTGGAATAATGGGAAAAATCATTTAATGATGTGTCCTAAGAACTTGAGCTTTCTAAAAGAGGTAAAAAGAAATAAAAATAAAAATTATGGGACTGAGGGAGTATGTATTATGTAGTATCTTGATCAGAATTGATCAAATGTTCAAAACTCCTCACAAACGGGATACAGAAAACTAACAACTAGCAAAAAAGATTCTTGTGAAAAAGTACCTTTCCCGATGTCAGTTACTATCAATTCCACTTTGTAGTAGTCCTGTAAAATTTTGTGGAAAAAATCTTTAGATTGTGGCAACAGAAAAGATGTAGATGAAAGAACCAAAGGCATAAATTATAGCTTCAAAAGAATCTTCTAGATACCAATCTAAATAAAGATGGACAAACTGCTAAATAATGCAATAATATACTTAGACAGTGACATTGATCATGGTAAAAAAATATTTTACACTAACGTAACTTATCATGTTTAAAAATTTATGAATGAAAAACTAACTGAATCAAAAGTATCACAACTAATAAATACCTAAAGCAGGACTGGGATAAGTATTTAGGTAGAAGAAATATCAAACCCCTGACATTTCTCCAGAAGAAGAACATTGAAACCAAGGAAATTTGAGGCCAAAAAATCCAAATTTATGCATGTGTAAAAGGTTATCCAGAAGAATAATGTTGAGGCCTACAGAGGAAAGACTTGAAAAGAATAGTGAACATGAACAGAAAGAGAAATAACTAAAAGCCCCAGAATGCCAGAATTTATAATAAAATTCAAAGATGGTCAGCTCATCTAGCAAACGCAATAGATGTACAGAAAATGCATAAGCTTAAAAATCCAAAAATATTAGAATGTAGTTCCTCAGAAAGCTCATTCAATCTTTTAAGCTTGTACATTCTAAAAATCAAACACATTGCGTAACTAACAAAAATATATATGGATGTTCAAAAAAGACCAGTTACGAACCAGAGATTCAATTTTGAAGAAAAATATTTCATTCCAGTTCACTGAAACAAGCTCAGAAGATGATGAATTAACTGCGCTGGCACCACATGTGCTCACACTTTGTTGAGTTAGAGGTGATCCACTAAAAAGGTTCTCGTCTAGCGTAAGACGTACAGCTACAGTAAATTGATTAGAAGACGGTCCTGCTGCTCTTGGAAACTGCACATTAACAGCACACAAGAAACTGAAGAGTATATAAATTCGTCATACAAAATAAAACACTTGCAATGAAGTTATAACTGTAGTAAATAACACAGTTATCAGTATTCCACCAATCTTCTTAATTCTCAGAAGTGGAATTCAAAAAGATTGTTTGAATTTCAACCCAGCTATATCTTACTAAAGTTTCAACTCTATTCAAAAGATATATACTCTCTTAAAATCCGTGCGTACATACCAAAAATTTGGCACGCCTTCAAGACATTAAATCTTTACCAGCTCCAAGCCATCCATAATCAAATCCTCAACCTCTATAAAATCTCTACAAAGATCCATAACACCACTAAGGACAGAAACCAATGATATAAATCCCAATTCCAAGGTGGGGATTTCAAAACCAGCAACCTACATTATCTCACACATATACTGAGAAGAAATCCCCCATATCCTCCTCTTACTGAATGTTGGGGATTGGGCTCCTCCAGAGTTCCTAGGGTACTCCAAAATTTGGAGCTCACTAAATCTGAGGCCTTCGTGCAAAATAAAGGGTCAAGATAATGCTATGTATTATAAAATTAAATAATTATGCCACATATTTCCAACTCAATAGTCCAACTAATACTTTTTCTCTCTACTCCATATTCTTTCTCCATGCCTGAAACAATTAGAACTGGACCTTCAAAGCCTCCATCATAACTGACCATCATCTCTGTTATTGCCATTTTTACCTACCTTCACCATCAACCACAACATCTTTCAAGTACCCATCAATCATCATCAAAACACCCAAAATGTTTTTCATAACATTAAATCAGTCGCTACTATGCTCCATAAAAATCACAATTCACGCCATCTGCCAAACAACCGGAAAACCTCTCTCAACATTACTATAATTAATTACAAGAACATCCTCTCAAGTTCCAACATATTGGATTTCTATTTAGAAATGATTCTTAAAATATTATTTGTTTCAAATTTGAAGGAAATTGCTATTAATTTTTAAAAGTTTGTTTTGGACCTCAAACCCAGTCCCTTCAATTTTTATTTAGTGTCAAATCCTTGATCTAAAGTTGGGCCAAAATATTCTCAAAACTTTTCAGTTTTGATTGAAGGAGATAGGTGGTGGTGGGTTGCAAATGTGGTGGGTTGCAAATGTAGTAGGTGGCCATTGTCAGAGGTGAGGAGGTGATAATTTTTTGGTGATGGACGAGGAGGTGGCTCATCATGGAGGTTCAAGGACGAGAATTTGTCAGAAACGGAATACTTAAAAATTGGGAGAGACGATTAAATAACTATTTGGCTCTACCTATAATTTTAAATATAGAGAACTCCTATGAACTCTAGAGGAGCAGGATCCGAAAGCCAGAACATATAAGCACCCGCTTCCGCAGGAACAAAAACAATAATGCTAGCCTACTTCCGAAGAAGCACACACAAGTCCAATTGGAAAGCTTAAAACCCCATGCCAGTATTGAATGTCTGAAACTATTAGGAAGAACAGCTTTATAGATAGGGGTAGTAAGGTACAAGAAGCAGAGGTATCGAGTTGAGCGGCCAAATCTATTCCAAACTTACCATAAAAGATTTAAACCAGACAAGATGAAATCAACCCCACATACTAATCAACACCTCCAATCAATTCTTGAACCTTGGTGTATTGACCAGACACAGAAAGAATATTAAATGCCACATCTCTTAATCAAGTATCTTTACCATCTAAAGAGATTCATGGCAGTTGCAATTAAGAGATGCACTCAAAATTGCTTCCTGTGAACTATGCCGTGAAACTAGCACACCATAGTAGGCCTAACAATTCAGGTTACAAACCAAATAACTTGGAGCTATATGGGTTGGTTGCCTATTTTTTTTCTGTAGGTTGGATATAGTTTTGATCTATATTATCATGCACAAATGTAGGCTCAAACCAGTTAACTACTTTTAACTCAAATTAAAGTTGATGACACAAAGGAGTACTCATGCATTAACAAAAAGACAAAAAGAGAAAGCGAGGAAAAAAGAGTTTAGAGAAAGTGGAAAAATAAAATTGTGAGAGAGAGAGAGTATATAAAAAATTATAAAGAATGCATAAATATTTTAGATATGAAAAGTGTAAATAAAATTTGAGTGTGTATAAATTTTTAGAGAGAACAACCATCTTCCTTTAGTTGTTACCCTATGCTTGAGTGCTTTGTTTTGCTAGTTACGCGCTAGCTCTTTCTTCGCTACTTCTCCTGGTTGCCTTATTTTCTTTCGCGCTTGCTTATGGCAGACCCTTACCGTCCTTATAAGCTAGATTTTGGCTAAAACGAAGGACAAATCTAATAACTGAAGTGAGGTCGTAAGGTCAAGTCACTGTATCTCAATTTAGTAAATACATTGTTATTGCTCTGGTCTTTTCATTCTTCCTTTATGACAAACCGGCTTGAATGCGACATCCACAACTTTTTCTATAGTATTTTTAAGTTTGGTTGTTCACTAGTTCAAGTGGTACGTGAGTTGAGTTTAAAACGTCATGAGATACCACTACATAGACTGCCTCCTAGATATCCAGATGAAGATGTCTTTGTTTTCGTTGATATGGCTTGGACCCTTCTTTTAGTAGTTCTCTTTCCCTCTTGTAGATTGGTTTAGTTGAACTCAACCGCTTATGTTTTTCACAAAGAAAAGTGATTGTATAATAGAAATAGAAGATTTTTTCTCGGGTGGACACACATAAATTCAACGAGATCATGTGTTATTATAGTCTCACAATGTCAAATTTTAGTGTATATAGAAAGTTTAAAGAGTGAAAAAAAAATTGTGTAATTTCTTTTAGAAATAGTATGTATAAAAGTTTTTAGAGGGAGAAAGTGTATAACGTTTTAGAGGTAGAAAGTGTATAAAGTTTTAGAGAGAGAATGTTATAGAAGTGTTAGAGACAAAAGTTGGAGGAAGATAGATTTGTTTTCCCTCCGTTCAAGTTCCTAATTTTCTTTTTGGTTTGTCCAAGTCTATTTGTCCTCTTTATATTTTAATACTATTTTTGCCCTTATTTTTTCAATACTGCTCTCATTTAACTTTATAAAAGAATTTCACTAAAAACAACATAATATACATTGAAAAAACTAACATTATTAACTTTGATATTGAAAGCACAACCACTCCTTTTTCCTCTCTCTCTCTCTCCTCAATTTTATTATTCCAAGAAAGAGTTAGAAGATTAATTAAAACAAAAAAAATGATAATAGAACAGTTAAGATGGATAATTTGGAAATAAAAAAAATCTTATTAGACATGTATTTTCAAACTAAGACAAGTAAAATTGGACGGAGGGTATAGAATTGAAAATGGATTGACCTATATTGAATCTATAACTATTTGGTCCAACCCACACAACTTATATTAAAAACAAGTTATATGGTTTTGGCTTCTAATGGATCTATACCCACTTTTTGCCACAAAGTCTACAGTATAGCATCCCCTGTAATCTACAAGTCATAATATAACTCCATACACTCGTAGATTCCAAAAAAAATATTAAAACTGAATCCAATGAAGAATTATATGAAACTAATTACTTGCATCCTGAGACCTCCAATCCAGTTTGGATGTGCAAGTTCGAAAAACAAACCAACGTTCTTTGGTACCATCTTAAAAATTTTAAAATTATAATGGTAACAAAAGTAACCTCTGCCTCCGTTATCATGATTGACACCATTGTCCTGAATTTCTTGCAATGAATTCCATCCAAGTGCGCATCCAACATATTCTTTGAAACTGAAACTTTCAAAGGCTTCATTTCTCCAGATGGCATCTTTATTATGTTTTAAAGTCCCTGGATCTCAGTAGCTCTAATAAAAATGTCTTGACCAAGTTTGTTTAGTGGGATAACATAATAGTTTCTTTTGTGATGAATGTCGATAATGGGTACTTCACCATATGTTGGAGAATGATCTTCCTGTAACATGAACATATAGAGAAAAGGATATCATTAATAGGTCCAGTATTGAACCATATGCTTGGTTAATACAGAACACACAGGTTAATTAAGGATTTACCCTTCTCCTGTAAGACTCATGGACATGAGTAAGATTGTTCCAACTAGCATAAGCTTGAAAAAGCATATTAGCATTAGACACCGTAACATTTAAGTCTCTTGTAGAGGTAAGCCTTAACTGAGACGGAGCACCTTGGGAATTGAGATCGTATTGGTACCTGACATGACAACGATAAGGTATTTTTATTCAAATAAGGTTTTAGGGATAATTAGTGTATCTTCCTTTTTGCTGCAGTTTATGAGCTTTTACATTCAAATAAAAATCAGAGACAGAGAAAACTAATTAGACAAAAAATAAAAACATTATTAAAATTAGAATGAAATAGGAAACGATTATTTGCAACACGCACTCATAATGCTACTTTTAATATATTATGGACGAGTCCTATTGGAAGAAAGACTGAAAAATTACCTCCATTAATTGTATTAATGCAGATCGTCAATTGGTCAATTATGTGATACGTGTTAGTATCCAAACTATACTCATTGCTTGTTCATATTACAAAAGAGGGGTAGTATGTTAGAAGTGTGATGTTACAACTAGGATTGGTAGGATTTCAACTGGGGCCCAAAATGACTTGGAGAAAGTGACAAAGATGACCAATGCCCTAGTAGCAGTTAATGTTTCAATGACAGCGTTGGTCTTCTTTCTTTTCCCCAAAAAGATGATGGAGTGGAGATAACAAAGTCAGAGAGCAGCAAGACTGCTGCAGTTATGGACAATGAATGGAGAGAGTGGGTAGCAAAATGCTAGAGTTTAGCAAGGATTATGACAGCTAGGCCTGACAATTTTGCCCAAACCCCAATGACTCTAATGGAACTCGATATTTAAAACTCTATAGGGTACGGGTGTCGGCAGGGGCGGAGGGAGGGGGGGTCCAGGGGGCTGTCGGAAAAATTAGTATGTAGTAGGTATGTGGGGGGTCCAGCCTGAAATCCGACAATGGCGGAGAGTCCGGGAAGCTCTGCGTGCTGGGAAGAAAAAAGAAGGGAAAGAAGAAGAAGAAGAAGAAAAAGAAATTAAAAAAATATATATAACTTTATAATTAAGTAGCCTACACATAATATAAATACTGACATATTAATAAATTTTTATCCGTTTACAATTTTAAAGTGGTCAAAGAAATGAATCTCTAATTTAAAAAGGAAGAAGTACTAATTTACCTAGATTTTTTGCATCTTTTTGACACTTTTGAAGGCAGGTCGTCTAACAAACTTTATTATATAATCTCTCTATTTTGCAAGGAAAAAAAAGAGTCCCATTTATAAATTTTACAAACACTAACTACTTTTCATTTTATATATGTATACTTTTTAAAATAATAAGGTGTTCATTCATTAATAATGGCATTATATACATGAATATAACTAAGTGATAGGATTTATTTTTTTTGAAACGAAAGGAGTATTTCTATTATTTAAAAATAATAATTACTTCGTTTCACGAAAATAACTTTATTTATAAAATTTATCAATATTAAATATGTATTTTTGTTCTATATCTATCTCAAGTGAATAAGTTGTTAGGTTAACATTAACCACACTATATTAAAATATGATGATAATTTATACTCACCACTACAAAAATAATTATTTTTATACTCTTTTTAAAAAGAGTAATAGACGTGTTTGATCTTTTCAATATTTTTCTATTTGTGAAACGAAGTAAATAACAGAGGAGTTCTGTATATTGGAGTGTCTGGTAAAAACAAAGAGAGCTGCCGCTGCTGCCGCCGGTCGCCGTGCCGACGCTTGCCCGCCGAACACCCCGGCTTAAAATCTCTGACTCCGCCACTGGGTGTCGGGGGTACGGGATATGCACCCCTCCACGACCTTCCCAAAGGCGATTGATTATATATTCATATATAAATAATTATTTACAAAATTAGCCTTTTCTATATACATAATTATTTTCCCATTTGGGTTATTTCATTAAACTTCTCACACTAGGTGATGCTAGTATGAAAATCGCCTATTGCTAGACTTAGAATTAAAAATAGTTGTACAAAAGTGATGTAAAAGAATTTGGAGGAATTTGATTGGGAGAGGGGGAAGAATTCGGGGGGCGGGGTGGTGGCAGGGCCAGTATTTGAATAATATATTTAGGGGCGGGCAAGTATGGGGAAAAATACCACATTGGCAGAGCAGGTATGGGAAGGGTTCCTTGGACCATACCCACCCAGTTGCAAGCCCAAATGACAGCATCTTAAGCTCTTCAACAAAGTAAGGCACCATGACTGCCCACACACTAAAAGCTTTCAATATGTACCATTCCACAAAAATTGATCAAATGTCAGCCAGAATACCAGGAAAAAAAAAACGATTATTTTTACAATAAAATGGAAATGAAAACTACACTCAAAGAAATTTGGTTAATATGGATTTTCGATAATACCTGCTTTTGTGGATACTTCGGTGCTGGTATTAAAGAAACGACCTCCATATGATTGAAATCTACATCACAGCCCATCATATAAATGTAAAGAATTTTCCAAACATATTTCATCTTTCCCCTGTCAGCAGAACAAGATACATTAAACAATCCAAAAAGACATACAAACTGTTACCACAAGAGAAGGTGTAAAATAGGACAAAAGAAGCACTTGAAGACTGAAATTATTGCTTGGAAACAAAAGCTTAATGATGGACTGGACCTCCAAAATGCTTATTTTTTCAACAAATTGGACCATCTATTGGTTATAGATACACAGGATATGAGGATACCCAGTCAAATTTAGTCCAAATGCTGTCACTCTATAACAGATCCTTTCATGGAAAAACAATATTGAAGAATAATTCTTGCAGTCAGCAGTCCTAATCTCAGCCATAGTCATAGTTATACTACTTGGAGTGCTTTACGGAAGCTGGTAGATATTATTTAGATTTTTTTTTAAATATTGCAGTTGAAATCAAACGACTTGAACAAGAAGAGCAAGAACAATTGGCCTCAAACACACAGACAACATGATATCGGTGAGGGGGAGTGAGAGAGAAATACACAAGGAAAACATAGAGAAAGGTTCAAAAATAACTAAGCTTAAAAAATGTTAAAACAGTTACTAGAACAAAATATATTGAAGTAACACCTATATCTATCTAACTAAAATCGGTAATATGACGGCATTTATCTCAATTACATTCGCAACTGTTCATTGTTTCTCTAACTTTCATTCTCTCTTGTTTTTTAATATGGAATGTTTATAACAACCCAAATGCATCATCTAGAATTTGTTAAATGGATGAGAATTCTTGATGACAACCAAAGCAGTTTTACTTAGAAAATTAAGAAGTAACCTTACCTGTTGCAGGAAGAAAAAGTAATCAACTATGATCAACTCCGAACATTGATTTGATTTCTGGAATATTAACACATAAGTTGCTCAAAGTACTCGTGCCTTTCACACCTCCTGCATTCAGAAAATCTAATAACCATATAAAGGCAGAATTGTTGACCATAACCCCACCCATATCAGAAATTATAGAATCCCCATCGTTGAGCTTCTCCATAAATTTAGCTAAACTAGCTAACAACATTGACGCATTGGACACAGCCCAAGCTGCCAGAACTGCAGTAGCAAAGGTCGTGAATTTATTATTAGGTAGTAAAATTACTGCTCCAACAAGCTCAGGTGTAGGTGCGCAAGAGCTGCACAATGCCAATAGCCCATTCACTGCGATGGAAGTAAAATTTGGGTCTAAATCATCAATACAGAAAAACTCTAAAAGTACCTTCTCAATTGGAACCTTAGAAACTGCAAGCTCGGACCTGACCAACCCCCATAATTTGTGCTGTTCAATACAATCCCAATGAAAAGATCTTTTGATTAAGTGGGATATAATTTCAGTACTCTCCCCAAATAAGGACAACTTTTTCAATCCTACATCAAACTGTATATCAAGAAGGTCAGAATAGTCCAACTGACACACAATTAACTTCATTATGTTCTCCTCACCAATAAATAAGTCGGGAAGATGATAAACGATGTTGTAGAGCGAAAATTTCAACCCTTTCCTATTGGATTTGGCATAGGAAATCAAATCACAAAAGAGTATCTTAGCCAAGAATTTGTCAGATTCTTTAGAAAGTTCTTTCCCTACATGCATAACAAAACACCTATAAGCAGCAAATGCACCATCTACCAATATAGCAACTATCTTGTTGTCCATCTTAGCAATAGGAGAAATAGTTTCAAGAGGCTCCTTTCCTTCACCACTCATAAAACAAGAATACTGATCAAAATGAAGTTTCAGTAGTGACATCCCTGACTCATTTACCTCGTCAGAATAGCTCACGGCATTCCAATGTGTAAGGTATCCCAGGACATTTTCCGCATGAGCAAGTTTTGATGCATAAGACAATAAGCACGCTCCCACTGGAAAACCATTTCGTGACCAGTTTAAAAACATATCCTGCATACTCTCGTGCTGAGAAAAGATTAAGTAACGCATTACTAAGGCTGTTGCAGATTGAATGTCTACATCCCAATTTTGCTCAAATAACTTAATGCCACTCGACTCAAATTCCTTCGTGATTTTACAGGATAATGCCTCAGGGCTGAGAACAACATTGGTTGCTACTTCCTCAGCAGCAAGATTTACATATGAAAGCAGTATCTTGTCTAAAGTCTGAAGGCCCAAAAGTTTCGAACTTCTAATGGTTTCCCCTATACTTTGAACCAAACTCTCTAAATCATGCACTGGAAAGCCATTAGATGCTGATAATAGACAAAAAGAAGAAACAGATTCATCATTAGGGGCCCCAAATCCAACTTCATTCCTGCATGCAGATACAGCCATCTCACCAAGTAATGCTCCGGATTCCAGCCTGGATGGAAGAGGGAAACTTATGGGCAGAAGAGTATGACAACGGGAACGAGATGGATGCAGTTGTTTGGAAGGAAGCACTTTCCTATCTGACAACAACTTCCTGAGTCTCTCTTTAAGAAAGGGGGAAAGCATATCCGAAGAAGTCAAAACACCAAGAGACTGAACCACGCCTTTCCTAACAAGCACATCAAGAGCTGATTGTACACCCTGAATGACAATATCCTTTCTGTCTGCATCATAGGTATCCACCAGAAGGAACAAAAACTCAAGAAGTGTGTGAGTCATGTCAACATATTTGGATATCGAGTTTACCATTAATAGGACGGCGGGCTCAATATTCATAATGTTATCCACTCTTTCATCAAAGAAAAGCCAATCATAAAACAGGGCAAGCTTAACATTAGCTTCCACGTAATTCTTCCTACAGCATTTCAATAACCAACCTATGACAGCCCATCTAGGGATTACATCTGAAAAGATAATTTCATTAGGCGGGTGATGTGCGCAACAGATAAACCTTACAATGTCAATCACACGAGTCTCTTTCTCTGCAGTGCAAAGAAATCTTTTTGCAAACCAAATCTGGTACCGCTTTTGGCTTCCAAACTTTACATGTGTAAGCAAAAAACGCAATTGGGATTCCATTTCGGGTGTTATACGAAGTAAAAAGTACCTGCTCAAAGTCCTTAGGGGGTAAAGCTGTGAAATGTCTAAAAACTAGTGTACTTTAAATTCAGCAGGGTTCAACAATAAGTCCTTCCATATAGCTCGGAACTCAGGTATATGAACCAGTTCTTGTAGAAGCCGAACAAGATCCCTCCCAATCTTGAAACACAGATGAAAGTGCTCCCTTAAAAGTTTAAGGCAGAAATCAATCTCCATTCTCTTCAACACCTCAATATTCGAATTACTTAATACACTATAATGATCTGCCAACAACCTAAGAAACACATATAAAGCACTTGTTAAAACCAATGGTTCTTCTTCCAACAAACAATCCCATTTGGCCAATAAAAGGCCTACTAACTCTGAACACAACCACAAATTCCCTTCACTGAAATCCCCACCAACAATTTGCCTTAAAAGAGCCACCAACAAAGCATCAACTCCAATAGCCGAAACATTAACCATTTCTGAGGTGACCCAAATCAACTGAACCTTTACCGAATCAACAAGCTTCTCATACAATTCATTAACCATCGTGATAAGGGTACTTGTGAAAAAGCCATACCCATCCGTGATAATGCCATGTAAGTGCTTAATATGAGCATTGGCCATCTGGGGTTCACATAAAATTACATAAAGAATTGCCATATTAAGATTCAAGTATTCTGGCTGAGTAGGGATTCTTAACCGAAATGGGGGTCTCAATTGAGGTTCAAGAAGCTCAAAAGCTTCCCTCAGAGAGAGCTCAATTAAGTTCTCAGCTTCATGGGTTGATACGTGAATCAGTCTTGAGGCCATAAGATGTCAATTTAATGTAACACTTACATATAGATGTATATATCAAAACCAGAGCAAATTACACACACACATATATATATATATAGATAGGTTGGATTGGATTGGAATTCAGAGAAAAACCTGCTGAGTACTTTTTTCTTTCGTAGAGTACTTACAATCCGATTAGTCGTAACAGCACAAAAGTGATCTAGCCGTCTTTATTTGAATCTGCCTCCTATCTGCTTACAGAAATCCCTCGATAGAACTGACTATCGAAGAGGGGAAACTAAACGGTGCTGAAACCGCAAATGGGATATTCTATCAGTCAATTTCAGTAAAAGAGGCACAATTTCAAACAGAAATCCCTCGATAGAACTGTAGTTCGAAGAGGGAAAACTAAACGGTGCTGAAATCGCAAATGGGATATTCTATCAGTCAATTTCAGTAAAAGAGTCGCAATTTCAAACAGAAATCCTTGATAGAACTGTAGTTCGAAGAGGGGAAACTAAACGGTGCTGAAATCGCAAATGAGATATTCTCAGTCAATTTCAGTAAAAGAGGCACAATTTCAAGAAGGACCAATCTGGTATTCAAATCCCTAATTTGATGAACAGGGCCACCCCTTTGCAGTTGTTATGTTGTTGTTGTTTAAATAAATTATGTCAATTTTATATTTAAAAATATTTTAAATTAATTTTTAAAAAGTCAATATTCATCTTATAATTTAAAACGGATAAAATATTATTTATATTTTTTATATTATATTATTAATATATTAATTATAATAATGATAGATTAATAGTACAATAATTTTTTTAAAAAAAGAAATAATATATTCTTCCAAAATATATTATTTAACTAATAATGTATAACTAATTATTGATAAAAATAAATAAATAAATTTAAACGTCTACAATAATAGTTTATCTATTTATCTACTATAATAAAACATTATTTATCTTTCAATAATGATTTATATGTTTATATACTTATATATATATATATATATATATATATATATATATATATTATTTATATTTATATATATATTATATATATATATATATATATATTTATATAATAATAAAATCTTAATTAAAATCAAATAGTTATGCTTATATAATTTTATAATGAAATATTATTATATAAACTGATATTATGAATATGAATTTTAAAAATAACTAATTAAATTAAAAAATGCATGAGAATAAGAGATATTGATAACTAAATAATTAATATATTAAGAGTGCAAACTAAAAGATTTCAAAATCAAATAAAAGATTAAAAAAACAGTTTGTTTTCCTAAATTTTATGTTTATATTCTTAAATTTTAGGATTTAGAGACATTTTCTCTATTTATTATATATAAGCTCGCCAACCTCATGTGAAGCACGGGCGGCATGGATAATAATTTATTATATTATTAAATAAATAAATATTTAATTAAAATTTTGAGAAGATAGTTGTAGTTATTAAATTATTATATAAATATTTATTTAAATAATAAATTATTGAATTATATATTTTAGGTTTCTTCGATTTATTATTAAGCTAAACATTTGAATAAAGTGTGTAATGTAAGACCCCAACTTTTATGAATAAAGATTTAATTTTCTTTATACATTATTTTAAAATAGTAAGGTGTTGATTTGATAAATATGATAATTAATGGGTGGTTAGTGGTAGAAATGTGGGGGCCACTATAATAAATGTTTGGTAGGTGGTTGTAGGGGAGGTGGTGCAAGATTGATAACTTGAGGGACTAAATTAAAAATTAAGGCAAAGATGGATGTACTAAAGTGTAATTAACCAACTTTTTTGTAGCCTATAAATAGCAAGCTAATTTCATTCATTTCTCACCATTCTTGAAGAGCAAAGTTATAATAGTGAGAGAAATTATAGAGAGAAAAAGAAGAATAGTATTCTGCTACTACACTATTCCACTATCTAATCTTCTACTGAGGTAAGGGGTATTATTTCTTTTGTTATCATAAAAAATGCTATTTTCTTTCAATACTCGTCGGCGTTGTTACTTCATTCTTTATTGATCTGTGGGAGTAACCTGTCTACGCGGACTACTGCATGCATGGTGAATAACCCTTCGTATTCATTCTTTATTGATTTGTGGGAGTAACCTGTCTACACGGACTACCGCATGCCTGGTAAAAATCTTTTGTATTCATTCTATTCCTTATTAATCTGTGAGAATAACCTGTGTACGCGGACTACCGCATGCGTGGTGAATCACCCTTCGTATCCATTTCTATTAAATTGTGGAAATGAGATTCTACACGTATTACCGCATGACGGGTGGAAATCCAATTACAGTTTTGTATATTCATTCATACTCGTACGAAATATTATTTCACTGGAATATTAGTCTGAACTTTTTATGAAATTTTCATCTTTTCATGACAAGTTACTATTCACGAGTTACTATTCACGGTAAAAATAATATTTTTTTTATCTTTGATTGGAGCCAAGTTTTGAACTTCATTCTTGAATTTTGCTCCACAATTGATTATTACGGAGTATTTTTGAACTTGGATAAATTAAATTACGAATACCTAATCTTTGTCCTTTATCTCACTGGATTCGTTTTTTATATTATTTTTCATCATCCTCAATCTTAAATGATGATACAAATGAATATCTTTGGCCTGTAGTGCAAAGATGAATGATTATTTGATGAATATCTTTGGCCTGTAGTGCAAAGATGATTACCTAATAAATATCTTTGGCCTGTAGTACAAAGATGGACAGGTGTTGAGATGAACATGACCACTGGTAATACAAATGAATATCTTTGGCCCGTAGTGCAAAGATGAATATTTGATTCAAGATATATATTGATTGATGTTACAGGGATAAAATATTGATGATGGACTTTTAAATCATAGAAGATAGTAGACATCATTCTCTACTTAACTCTTCTAATGAATTGTTATTTTCGCTGCAGTTGTTGATCTAAAACTTGTTGTCCATAATATTTTATCTGATTTGTTGAAAACTAACGATAATTTATTCTCCATTATCTTAGTCATAATATTCTTTACTGGGCTAGTTGAGCTCACCCTTTTCTTCCATTGTTCTTTTAAGGAAATGAGAATGTCGCGGGTACTAGTCGGGGAATGGAGTAATGGTCCGAGTTAGAGCTGTAGAAGTCCTCACTATTTTTTTTTGTAAAATAGTATGATAATAAATGTAATGAGTACTTAGTTTGAGTGTTTATATTTTCTACATGTCTATATTGACACTCATAGTTGTGTGATCGTATTTTGCACTGATCGTTTGATATAAAATATTGTATTTAGATTTTGTTGAGTGTATTTGGCGACTCAGAATGGGTTGGGTTGATTGGACCAATTCTGGGGGCGTCACAGTTGGTATCAGAGCTTAGGGATATGATCTCTGGCGGAGATCTGGAATTAGAACTAGGAGGGGAGAGACGAGTAAAAATCCTTCGCTAGTGTGTGTCCTACCTAAGCTTATTTGGTATTTAATTGGTCGGTTGAAACATAGGATTAATATGTGATATGTTAATTTATTTGATTAACCCTTGTTTTGTGGCAGTATTTGAGAATGGCAGCTGAAAATCTATACAATTGAGTGAATAAGACCGTTGAGACACCTTTAATCACCAACCAGGAGAACGAGCAACAGGAAGGCAATATTCCTCTTGTAAACGACACCACCGATCAAACGATGAATGATGGGATGTTTAGAAGTTTTTTGCAGTTCATGCAAAACCAGATGAGGGAGACTCGTGTTCATAATACAGGTGAAAATAATAACAACTCGCGGCTTGTCACTGCTAAGCAGTTCAAAGAGTTGGGACCACCAGAGTTTTTGGGAAAGCCAGATCTAATCTAGGCGAAAACGTGGGTTAAGCAAATTACTAAGATATTTGATGTCTTGGGATGCACGGAGGAGCAAAAGGTTCCATTCGCCACCTTTATGTTCCGTGGAGAGGCAAATTACTAGTGAGAATCTGTGAAGCGTACCCAGCCTGCCGCACTCAAAATGTCTTGGGAGGAGTTTCAAAAACTGTTCAATGACAAGTACTTTCCAGAAAGTATTCGTCATATGAAAGAGGTAGAGTTTATCAAACTGGAACAGTACAACATGACTGTGTCCCAGTATGAGGCTAAGTTTGCGGAGTTATCTCGGTTCGCATCTCATTTGGTTGATAATGAGGAACGTATGACGCGAATATTTCTAAGAGGTTTGAAACCCGTAATTCATCAGTACTTCATTTCTCATAAACTTTCTTTATATTCAGATGTGGTGAACAGGGCCCAATTGTTAGAACGAGGTAATGATTATGTTCAACCAAGGGACAACAACCAAGGTCGTACCGGTGGCAACAGCCATCGGAACAATGAAAATCAGCATGGAGAAAATTATCAGGCCAGAAGCGGTAACCACTCCGGTGGTAATCGTAGCCATGATAATAGAAGAAGTGAGTCAGGAAGAGATTTCAAGAAGAGAAGGTACAACAATGAGAAAATGAAGACGTCGACAGCAGCACCAGCATCAACTGTTTCTAGGGAAGGAGAACGACCACCGGTCGTATGCTATAAATGCGGGCAAGAGGGACACATCAGTCCAAACTGCCAAGGTATGTTATAACTATGAAAAGGAAGGACACATAGCTAGAGAGTGTCCGGTAGCGAAACCAAGTCCAGCGGGGATGGTGACTCCAAAGGCTGTCCCGGACAAGTCAAAGTCGGTGGTTCCTGAAAGAGCGTTTGTTGTGACTGCCCAAAATGCGAGGAACCCGAACGAGGTGATCACGGTTAAGCTAATCATAAACTCTTGCGAAGTCTATGCCTTATTAGATACTGGTGCTACCCATTCTTTTATTTCTCCTGCTTGTGCTCAACGTTTGAACTTGACTCCTGAAAAATTAAACTTTGACTTATCTGTTGAAACTCCGTTAGGAGAAACCTTCGTTACATTCACAGTTTACAAATATTATTTGATTCAAATTGGCACCCTCACCCTACCTGTGGACTTTATATCTTTGAAAATACTTGCATTTGATGTGATTTTTTTTAATCGACTGGTTAACCACTCATCATGCCAAAATTGATTGTTTCGTAAGGTTGTTAGCTTTCATTCAAATAACCATACTACTAAAATCAATCAACGTCATTTCAAGTCATAAAGCTATTCGTTTATTGAAAAACGGATGTCAAGCTTTCTTAGCCCATGTCACTGATTTAAATCAGAATACATCAAATTTGAATGATATTTTTGTTGTTAATGAGTTTCCTGATGTATTTCTCGAAGAACTTCCTGGTCTACCCCCAGAACGTGAATTTGAATTCTTTATTGACCTTGAGCCCAGTACAAAACCCATTTCTAAAACCCCATATCGAATGGCTCCTATTGAACTTCAGGAGTTAAAGGTTCAATTACAGGAGTTGTTAGACATCGGTTTTATACATCCTAGTACATCTCCTTGGGGTGCTCCTGTTTTATTCCTAAAGAAGAAAGACGGTAGTATGCGACTATATATTGACTATCGGGAGTTGAACCATGTCACCATCAAGAATAGGTATCCGCTACCTCATATTAATGACCCGTTCGACCAGTTGCAAGGTGCATAATTTTTTTCAAAGATCGATCTTCATTTTGGATATCATCAGTTAAAGATTAAAACTGAGGACATTCCGAAGACTGCCTTCAGAACTCGATACACGCATTACGAATTTTTAGTTATATGTTTTGGATTGACTAATGTCCATGTTGCGTTCATGGACATGATGAACTGAATATTTAAGAAATATTTGGATCATTTCGTGGTTGTCATTATTGATGACATCCTAATATACTCCAAAATCCTCAAATATTTCTTCACATAAAACGAACTCAATAAGCGACAATGACGTTGGCTTAAGCTATTGAAATATTACGGCCATACCATCCAATACCATCCTGAAAAAGCGAACGTGGTAGCTAACGCGTTGAGTAGAAGATCGTATGCGGGTACAAGTGCGATATTGTCAAAACGAAGCCATCTTGTATGACTTAAAAATGATGGAGATAGAGTTAAAGACTCGAGGGACCCACTGTGAAGATGACAAGTATACGCGTAGAACCAGCTTTAACTGATAGAGTTAAAGCTGCTCAAGCTATAGACCCAGAGCTGATGAAGATGAAGAAGAAAGTGCAAGAAGATGTTATTCCAGGAGCAAGAATCGATGAAGAAGGAATACTTCGAGTCAACTCCAGACTTTGTGTTCTAACGATTCTGATTTGAAGTATAGAATCATGAGGGAGGCACACAACACATCGTTTGCAATCCATCCTGGAAGTACCAAAATGTATCATGATCTTCGACTTACATTTTGGTGGAGCAATATGAAGAGAGAGATCGCGGAGTTTATCTCGAGGTGTTTAACGTGTAAACATGTCAAGGCGGAGCATCAAGTGCCAAAGGGTCAGCTTGCAGAAAGCTATGGGCACCGATTTACGATTTATTGGTCCATTTGAAATCCTTGACCAAGTAGGAACTATGGCCTATAGACTCGCTTTACCTCCAAGCATATCTCGTGTTCATAACGTTTTTCACATATCCATGCTTCGTAAATATGTAAAAGACCCAAACCACATTATTGAGTTAGAACCAGATGAGATAGCCGAAGATTTAACGTACGATGAGGTACCTGTCAAGATCTTGGATAAGAAGGAATATATTCTATGCTCAAAGATTATACCTCAAGTTAAAGTCTTGTGGAGGAACCATAATATCGAGAAAATGACCTGGGAGTTAGAATCGAAAATGAAAGCGAGGTATCTTCACCTTTTCGACATACCAGGTACGTATGTCAATTTCGAGGATGAAATTTCATAAGGAGGGGAGGTTGTAAGACCCCAACTTTTGTGAATAAAGATTTAATTTTCTTTATACATTAATTTTAAATAGTAAGGTGTTGATTTGATAAATGTGGTAATTAATGGGTGGTTAGTGGTAGACATGTGGGGGCCACTATAATAAATGTTTGGTGGGTGGTTGTAGGGG
Organism: Panax stipuleanatus; assembly: GCA_020205555.1. Lineage (NCBI taxonomy): Eukaryota > Viridiplantae > Streptophyta > Magnoliopsida > Apiales > Araliaceae > Panax > Panax stipuleanatus. Next base: position 62,563,155 of record CM035123.1, on the reverse strand, counting down.
AGGTGGTGCAAGATTGATAACTTGAGGGACTAAATTAAAAATTAAGGCAAAGATGGAGGTACTAAAGGGTAATTAACCAACCTTTTTGTAGCCTATAAATAGCAAGCTAATTTCATTCATTTCTCACCATTCTTGAAGAGCAAAGTTATAATAGTGAGAGAAATTATAGAGAGAGAAAGAAGAAGAGTATTCTGCTACTACACTATTCCAGTATCCAATCTTCTATTGAGGTAAGGGGTATTATTTCTTTTGTATTCATAAAGAATGCTATTTTTTTCAATACTCGTAAGGGTTATTACTTCATTCTTTATTGATCTGTGGAAGTAACCTGTTTACGCGGACTATCGCATGCATGGTGAATAAGGCTGTAAACGAGCCAAACGGTTCAGGCTCGATTCGGGCTAGACTCGAAAAAATACGAGCGAGACTCGGATTCGTTAATAATATGATCCAAATCTGAGCATTAACAAAAGTTCGAATAAAAATATAAGTAGAATCTGAGCAAGATTATACTCGACTCGTTTAATATTCAAACTACTCGAATTCTTGAGTGTGATTCGATACATGCTCAATTGATACAAATTCAATTAGATACTCGATACATTCTCTTATAATATATACAAATTTAAATCAAATTAGAATAATTAATTATTATTATTATTATTTTTTTAATTTTAATTGTGATTTTTTATTTGTAAAGTGTTATAGTAAATATATTTTCTCATTTCTAAGTAAAATAACAAATTCAATTTATAATTATATTTATTATAAAACTAGTTATTATGTAGAGACTCGAATTTGAGCTTGAATTTAAAGCTCGCGAGTAGTTTGATTATAATTCGAGCCAAGTCGGATCGAATTCGAGTAGTAAATATTCGAGTCGAGTCGAATCTGAGTAGAATTTTTCAAATACAATTCGAATTCGAGTACGGATTTATCATTTCGAGTCGAATATGAGTAGCTCTCTGTTCGCTTCGGTTCGACTCGTTTACACCCTTAATGGTGAATAACCCTTCGTATTCATTCTTTATTGATATGTGGTAGTAACCTGTCTACGCGGACTACCGCATGCCTGGTGAAAACCTTTTATATTCATTCTATTCCGTATTAATCTGTGGGAATAACCTGTCTACGCGGACTACCGCATGCGTGGTGAATCACCCTTCGTATTCATTTCTATTAAGTTGTGGAAATGATCTGTCTACGCGGATTACCGCATGACGGGTGAAAATCCAATTACAGTTTCCTATATTCATTCATACTCGTATGAAATATTATTTCACTAGAATTTTGGTCTGAACTTTTTATGAAGTTTTCATCTTTTCATGACAAGTTACTATTCACGAGTTACTATTCACGGTAAAAAAATATTTTTTTTTAATCTTTGATTGGATCCAAGTTTTGAACTTCATTCTTGAATTTTGCTCCACAATTGATTATTACGGAGTATTCTTGAACTTGAATAAACTAAATTACGAATACATAATCTTTGTCCTTTATCTCACTGGATTCATTTGGCCTGTAGTGCAAAGATGAATGATTATTTGATGAATATCTTTGGCCTGTAGTGCAAAGATGATTACCTAATAAATATCTTTGGCCTGTAGTACAAAGATGGACAGGTGTTGAGATGAACATGACCACTGGTAATACAAATGAATATCTTTGGCCCGTAGTGCAAAGATGAATATTTGATTCGAAATATATATTGATTGATGTTACAGGGATAAAATATTGATGATGGACTTTTAAATCATAGAATATGGTAGACATCATTCTCTACTTAACTCTTCTAATGAATTGTTATTTCCGCTGCAGTTGTTGATCTAAAACTTGTTGTCCATAATATTTTATCTGATTTGTTGAAGACTAACGATAATTTATTCTTCATTATCTTAGTCATAATATTCTTTACTGGGCTAGTTGAGCTCACCCTTTTCTTCCATTGTTCTCTTAAAGAAATGAGAATATCGCGGGTACTAGTCGGGGAATGGAGTGATGGTCCGAGTTAGAGCTGTAGAAGTCCTCACTATTTTTTTTTGTAAAATAGTGTGATAATAAATGTAATGAGTACTTAGTTTGAGTGTTTATATTTTTTACATGTCTGTATTGACACTCACAGTTGTGTGGTCGTATTTTGCATGATCGTTTGATATAAAAGATTGTATTTGGATTTTGTTGAGTGTATTTGACGACTCAGAATGAGTTGGGTTGATTGGACCAATTCTGAGGGCGTCACATGTAAGACCCCAACTTTTATGAATAAAGATTTAATTTTCTCTACATATTATTCTAAATAGTAAGGTGTTGATTTGTTATAATGTTATAGTTATGGGTGATTTGTGCAAATTTTATAAAGTAAGCAAGTGGTCATAAAATATTCGTTGTGTCGGAAAATATTCGTTTTGTCGGGAAATATTCTTTTTATAAAGAAATATTCGTACGACGACGCAATCATTGGTGGATCCCGCAATGGAATAACCGTCGAATATAGAAAGCGACAGAAATAACCTTTTTATAAAAATAACGGCAAGACTTTTACCGTTAAACTGTTGAAATATCCTGTGATAAAAGTACAGTAATACGCGTTATTGCACGGTAGCACACGGTATTGCACAGTATCTCTGATTATTGATGCTTACGTAAGAAGTCACACAATATTTCATTCAATAATTGCCACATTAGTTGCTGCGTAGTATGTCATATTATTGATTCAATTATTATCACAATATCATCTGCACAATACTTTATATTATTAAATCAATAATTGACACAATACATTTACTCATATTATTATTATTAACATTATTGACAATGTCTAGAAAGTTTTGTCAAGTAAAGGGGTTAGGTTATTTAATTGTGCGCTAGTAAGGACAAATCTTTATCGGAAAGCCCCCTCTTTCCTGGGAACGATCTGGTTGTCAATATTGAAGTTATAATATTAATAATAAATTGTTGATAAAAATATTTCTATTATGTTGGGAATATTAATTTTAGTGAAAATTGACATTTATTTCGATAATAGTTGATTTCTGGATATTAAATTGACCAAACGAACAATTAATCGGATAAATAAGCAATTAATTGCTATTGGTTCACATGCAAGGAACTATTGGTTCACATGCAAGGAACTATTAGTTCACATTCAGGTACTATTAGGGGATGTGGTGTAAGATTGATAATACTTGAGGGACTAAATTAAAAATAGAGGTAAAGATGAAGGTACTAAAGTGTAATTGACCTTGTAATTTGCCACCTTTTTCTAGCCTATAAATATTCCTCCATCCATTTATTATTTCATACCATTTTTGAATAGCAAAGTTATAATCACAAGAAGAGAGAGAATAAGAGAGAAAGAAGAAGAGTATTCTGCTACTACCCTATTTAGTATTCAATCTCCTACTAAAGTAAAGGATGTTATTTTCTTTCAATACTCTTAAGGGTTGTTATTCTATTCCTTATTAAGCTGTGGCAATAACCTGTCTACGCGGATTACCGCATCCATGGTGAATAACCCTTCGTATTCATTCTTTATTAATTTGTGGGAATAACCTGTCTACGCGGACTACCGCATGCATGATGAATAACCCTTCGTATTCATTCTTTATTAATCTGTGAGAATAACTTGTCTACGCGGACTACCGCATGCCTGGTGAAAATTCATTTGCAGTTTCATATATTATTTCATTTCAGATTCCTAAATCTAAACTTACTATGGTAAGTATTGCTTCTATAATTCCTGAAATAATTAGAAATTGCTTAAGGTTTTCGCTTCATCTAATATTATTTCACTGGAATATTGGTTTGAATTTCTTATTGAAATTTTAATCTTTTCATATCAGGGTACTATTTATTCGAGTACTATTCATTCGGGTACTATTTGCGGGATACTATTCATGGGATACTATTCAGGCCAAAATTAGTTTCTTTTTTTGTCCAAATTATTTTTGATATATGAATATCATTCTTGAATTTTTCTCCACAATTGATTATCATGTTGACAATTTGAACATTCTTGAACTTGGATAAATTAAATTATAAATCTCTAATATTTATCCTTGATCTCACTTGATTCGTTCTTTATATCATTTTTCATCATCCTCATTCTTAAATTGTGGTGAAAGTTATCTTTGGCTCGTAGTGCAAAGATGAACGGTTTATTGATGAATATCTTTGGCCAGTAGTGCAAAGATGAACAGTTGATTGATAAATATCTTTGGCCTGTAGTGTAAAGATGGACAGGTGTTTAGCATGATTATGACCACTGGTGATATAAACAATATCTTTGGCCCGTAGTGCATAGATAAGTCGTTGATTTGAAATATTTATTAATTGGTATTACATGGATAAAATATTGATGATGAATTTTAAATCATAGAAGATAGTAGACATCGTTCTCTACTTGACTCTTCTAATGGATTGCTATTTTCGCTGCAGTTGTTGATCTAAAACTTGTTGGCTATTGTATTCTATCATATTTTTCCTTGTTGAGGACTAAGGATAATTTGTTCTACATTATCTTAGTCATAATATTCTTTACTGGCTAATTGAGCTAACCCTTTTCTTTTATTGTTCTCTTCAGGAAATGAGAATATACCTGGGACTAGTCGGGGAATGGAATGATGGTCCGAGATAGTGCTATAGTAGTCCTCACTATTTTATAAATTAATGTAATAATAATTGTAATGAGAATTTAATTTGAGCGTTGATATGTTCGTATTATATACGGCATAATATCTGTATTGAAGCTCACAGTCTGTGTGGTCGTATTTTTACACGACAGTTTAATGTAATAAGATTTGTTTTTGGATTCTGTACCATGTATTTGGCGACTCAGAATGGGTTGTGTACTGGACCTATTTTGGGGACGTCACAGTTGGTATCAGAGCTTAGGAATATAGTCTTTGGCGGAGATATGAGAATAGAACTAGGAGGGGAGAGACGAGTAAAACCTTCGATAATATGTCCTACCTAAGCTTATTTGTTATTTAATTGGTCGGTCGGAATATAGGGATAATATGTGACATGTCAATTTCTTTAATTAACTCTTATTTTGTGGCAATATTTGAGAATGACATCTGAAAATCTAAGCAATGGAGCATATGAGACCATTGAGACACCGTCAATCAATAACCAGGATGATGTGCATCAGGAAGGCAATAATCCTCATGTAAACAACACCACCGACCAAACGATGAACGATGGGGTGTTTAGGAGCTTTCTACAATTCATTCAAAACCAGACGAGAGAGACTCATGTTCAAAATGTAGGTGGAAACAATGGTAACTCACGGCAGGTCACTGCTAAGCAATTCAAGGAGTTGGGACTGCCAGAGTTTTTGGGAAAGCCAGAGCCACTCAAGGCAGAAGCTTGGATTAAGCAGATCACCAAAATATTTGATGTCCTGGGATGCACAGAGGAGCAAAAGGGTCCCTTCGCCACCTTTATGTTACGTGGAGAGGCAGATTACTGGTGGGAATCTGTGAAACGTACTCAGCTTTCTGCACTTAAGATGTCTTGGGAGAAGTTCCAGGAATTGTTCAATGACAAGTACTTTCCAGAAAGTATTCGTCATATGAAGGAGGTGGAATTTATCAAACTGGAATAGAACAATATGACTGTATCACAATACGAGGCCAAGTTTGCAAAATTATCCCGGTTTGCATCCCATTTGGTGGATAATGAGGAACGAATGACACGAATGTTTTTGAGAGGTTTGAAACCTGAAATTCGTCAATACCTCGTTTCTCATAAACTTTGTTTGTATTCAGATGCTGTGAATATGGCTCAATTGTTGGAGCGAGATAATGAGACTGTTCAACTAAATGACAACAACCATAGTCGTACCGGTGGCAACAGTCATCGGAGCAATGATAACCAGCGTAGAGGAAATTATCATGCCATAAATAGTAACCACTTCGATGATAATCATGGCCAAGATAATAGAAGAAGTGAGTCCGATGGAAAGTTCAAAAAGAGAAGATTTAACAATGACAATGGAAAGACATCGGTACCAGCACCAACAACCATTTCTAGGGAGGGGAACGACCACCGATCGTATGTTACAAATGCGGACAAGAGGGACACATCAATCCAAATTGTACACAACAATCCAAAGTGTGTTATAAATACGGAAAGGAAGGTCACATAGCTCGAGTGTGCCCTATAGCGAAGTCAAGTCCAGTTGGGATGGTGACACCAAAGGCTGTCCCAGACAAGTCAAAGACGGTGGTTCAAGGGAGAGCGTTTGTCGTGACTTCCCAAAATGCGAGGAACCCGAACGAAGTTATCACGAGTAAGTTAATCATAAACTCTTGTGAAGTCTATACCTTATTAGATATCGATTCTACCCATTCTTTTATTTCACCTGCTTGCGCTCAACGTTTGAACTTGACCCCTGAGAAATTAGACTTTGATTTATCTGTTAAAACTCCATTGGGAGAAACCTTCGTTACATCTACAGTTTATAAATTTTATTTGATTCAAATTGGCACCCTCACATTACCTGTTGATCTCATCTCTTTGAAAATACTTGCATTTGATGTGATTTTAAGAATTGACTGGTTAACCACTCATCATACTAAAATTGATTATTTTTGTAAGGTTGTTAGCTTTCATATTCCTAACCAACCTATTATGAGAATTCAAACAACCAAACCACTAAAATTAATCACTATCATTTCAAGTCATAAAGCTATTTATTTATTAAAAAATAGATGTCAAGCTTTCTTAGCCTATGTCACCGATTTAAACAAGAATACGTCAGATTTGAATGATATTTCTGTTGTTAATAAATTCCCTGATGTATTTCTCGAAGAACTTCCTAGCCAACCCCCGGAACGTGAAGTTGAATTTTTTATTGACCTTGAACCCGATACAAAATCTATTTCCAAAACCCCATATTGAATGGCTCCTATTAAACTTCAGGAGTTAAAGGTCCAACTACAGGAGTTGTTAGACATTGGTTTCATTCGTCCTAGTACATCGCCTTGGAATGCTCCTGTTTTATTCGTAAAGAAGAAAGACGGGAGTATGCGACTTTGTATTGACTATCGGGAATTGAACTATGTCACCATCAAAAATAGGTATCTGTTACCTCGCATTGATGACTTGTTTGACCAGTTGCAAGGTGCTAAATTCTTCTCAAAGATCGATCTTCGTTCTGGATATTATCAGTTAAAGATTAAAACTGATGACATTCCAAAGTCTGCTTTCAGAACTCGATTTGGGCATTATGAATTCTTAGTCATGTCTTTTGGATTGACTAATGTTCCTGCTGTCTTCATGGACATGATGAACTGAATATTCAAGAAATATTTGGATCATTTTGTGATTGTCTTTATTGATGACATCCTCATTTACTCCAAAAGCCGTGAAGATCATGAGCAACACTTGAGGTTGATACTCCAAAAGCTTCGTAAAAATAAACTATATGCCAAGTTGAAGAAATGCGAGTTCTGGCTTGAGGAAGTAGCATTCCTTGGGCACGTGGTATCGAAACATGGAATGTAGCGCCCCCCCAAATTCGGGTCCCAAGAACCTCAGACTTGGTACGTTATAGTACTTCATTATCATATATATTCTATCATCTAATGCGGAATATATAACATATATTATTTATTTTACATGATTTTATAACATTTCCCAAGGTATATTAACCTTAACTGAAATCATACCTTTAAAATTACAAAAGGTTTACATAAGATAACTAAATAGTTATTCATGCATACATAACAATCTATTATCGTACTTTGCTCTTGTCCCTGATCTTTTTCAAACCTTCGTCTTAATCTGAAATTTAATATCATGATATAGCATGAGTGAGAAACTATTTTGCCCAGCAAGTTTAAATATAACAAGGATATATCATGATTGAAATAAGAATAAACTTTCAAATTTTCAACAATATAATAATTATGAAATAGCATGAATCAAAATGTCACTAATTGAATGTCTGAATCAATAATATTTAATGTCACAAAGACCATGAACAACTTTAACTTAACCTTAAGGTAATGAAGGTGATCAGCCTTTCATACCTGATGAACATATGGAACATGCACTAAATGCGAATCAATAATCAGTTTAGATATGAATAATCAACAATAATTATTCACTAACATTCTTTGAAATATAACTCGAGTTTGAGTTAAGGAAAACTTGCCTGCATAGTCGATTACTGCTACGCAATCTAATTTAATCTCCTTATTGAAAAGACCTAGCAGTTATAAGATTGATCTTTCAATTAGCATAACATACTTTATACCATCATACTATTACTTTATAAGTAAACTATCTAACATTTAATCACATAGTCAAATATTAGATAACCTTAACACCATTTTCATTTACAAGTCTAAACCTAGCATATATCGAGTCTTTAATAGTATTTAATATAGTATACTGAGTGATTTCCCACAAACAACCAACAAATTAGTTTCCGTCTCGTCTACACGGTTTTTATAGTGAGTTAGATCGGTTACTAATTCGTATATACCTCTGCTCCCTGAAAGAATCGTTTAGCCCAGATACTATACATCAACTATTACAGAATACGACTGTACTACTTTAGACTTAATACTTAATTACTCACTTTATAAGTTCTTATCATCTTATAATAAATTGTCTAACATTCAATCATATAGTGAAGTATTAGACATTACATTAAAGTCTTAGTACTACGATTATACTTTAATAATCTTTTAATCATGTCATAACTTATACTTATAAGTTTTTCCTTTATATGTTATCTTAATAAACCAGATAACATTTCAGTAAACTGAAAATACTATTTCAGTAAACCAGGTTATATTTCGGCATCCTGAAATCATCATTTCAGTATCCCATAATCAACTTTAGCGGACTGAATTCAATTTCAGCAACCCAAAATCAAATTCAGTACCCTGGATTCTTCTTTCAACAGACTATAAACATATTATAGTTTCTTGAATACCCAATCCAACAACTACAATTAAAGTAAAGTAATTCTCTATTTTAATTTCCTGTTTAATATTATTAACTATTCAATAATATTTCAAGCTAATGTTATTAACTTTTTAACAACATTTAAGTCAAATATTACTAATAATATTTCAATTTAATATTATTAGTCATATAAAAATATTTTATGTCATTTATTCAATTAATAAATAATTTATTTTAATTATTTTTCTTTAATTCATTAATTCGTTTAAGCATTCTAAAATGTCATAAACATCATAACTCTTTATCACTCGACCCAAACCTTCATCACAAATATGCATAAACTAAGGGTCTCAAGCCATAAAACTGTATTTTTCATATTTTTCACATCATATAATCAATTTAATTCATTTATCCATATGCCATCATTTATATGAAAAATAGCAAAACATCTCCAAAATTATTTCTTTTCTGAAAATCAGCCATATATATTCCCCTCATAAAACTATATTTTTCTGGAAAATTTTAAAATACATTTACTATTTTTAAATAGTCCATAATAGCCGAATCTTCTCGAATTTTTTATAAATCGAGATTATCTCCAAAATTCTAAAATTTTCAGGGTAAGCTCCTGTTATATACATGTTATTTCAGTAAAAATTTCATAATTTTTGGACTTACACACAGAGAGTTATTCGGGAAGCTTTCTAAAAATAGTCCTTAGCCGTAAAATCCATAACTCTCGTTCCGTATGGCCAAAAATTCCCAAATTTTTACAGGACTTGCCTAACCTCTGATATTAACTCTCCAAATTTTCCCCAAATTTTTAAAACAAAAAAAGTGGACGAAAATGCTCCCGTGACAGACTGATTAGAACACTTTTTACGTCCTTTGTCTATTACATGGACTGTTTTCACCAAAACCCACACCACGACTTTTAGAAAGGTGATTTTTGAGTTCTAACACTTGAGTTTATTAGTCAACTCATATATCTAGCATCCCTCTTCGACGGATCGTGAAAACAAGGTGTAGATCAAAAATACTAGTTGATCAAAGGGAGAGAGCTAGAGTTTTCTAGTTTTCTAGAAACCTAGTTTCCTTTCCTTCCTTTTGATCCACCTTCTAACACTTGAATATGTTAAATCCATACTTGAATTCATGGAAAACAAATAGATTTAATAGTTTATACTTCCAAATCATGAACTCCTTTTTCATTAAACCACTAAAATAAATGAGAGAAAAGCTTAGAAAAATAGGTTTATACCTTGCTTTGATCTTCTTCTTCTTCTATGGAGAATTTCTCTTTCTTCCTCCCTAGGGGCTACCGCCCCTCTCCCTTTTCTCTCTCTCTTTGCTTGCTTTTTCTTTTTTTAGCTTTCTCTCTCTTCCTTTCTTATAAAATAAAGTGAGAACCAAAATAAAATATCAAGCTTACTAATAAAAATGAATAGATATTTCATCTTTATCTATCCATATCTTTTACTAATCCATCTCCTCTCTCTCTCATCATTATGTAAGAGTTTAATTGCAAGTATAAACAAATGTGTTGGCCCAAATAAGAAAGCAATACTAATAAAGTGATTTACTAACTAAAGTAAAACCCATCATCACATTCTCCTCCCCTTCACTCTCACAAAAAATCCGACCACTTTGGCCTTCTTTTCTCCACTTTTGTTTTTATATAATACTTCATTTAATGACTACTTTACCCTTCCTCATTTGGGCTAACTTGGGCTTCTTGTTAATTTCTTTTTGGGCTTGCATTTTTATTGTTTTACTTACTACCTAAAATGAACTTGGGCTTCCCCCATTAATTAAATTATACCATTATTATACTTGCCCTATACATATTTTATTGGGCTAGTTTAATAATTTAATTGCCCTAAAATCAATTTATCTACAAGTCCAATGCTTAATAAAATAAGTGGGCTTGTTTAAATTACTTACTCTTCTTAATTTATTAACTCTTGAACTAATGCTCCTTATTATTGATATTTACATATTCTTATTTATCAATAATATTAATTCACTTACATAACCCAATTAGACTTGTCATAATCAAATATATTGAGTATATAAATAGGATTTAATACCTTAATCAAAATAACTATTAAGTCCCTTCACTTATTGGGCTTAGTTGGGCCACTCTATTTAATTTTTTGGGCTATGATATTATTATAGTCCAATACTTTTAATTCTATTCTACCCTAATCATTTAATTAGAGTTTTCATTTTCCACATTTGAAAATAAATTCCTTACTCATGCCTCTTTAATTTCATAACCCAATTAGACTTGGTTTACTTAGGTTATAAAATTAATTATTTGAGATATATAAAATAAATCTCTCAAGGTTAGTATATATTTTTATATACTAACATTCTCCCATATTATAACCCCCTAGGTTATTTAATTACTATACCTAATATATATATTAGGTTACTTAATTTTATTCTTAATCCTCTTTATATACAAAATAAATGTATACACATTATATAATGTATATTTATTTAATCACATACATAGTTCACATAAATCATAACATATTCCACTTCTAACTCTAATTTTGACTTTTCTCCATAAAAGTCAACTGTTGACTTTGACCCAAGAAGTCAACCCTTACACATTTTGTGTTTATTGTCTTTTCTGACTAAACTTGACGTTCTGGACGCAACTGAGCTGTTCGTGCCTCAAAATTCTATCTCTAACTCAAATTTTGAGTTTTAACTTACTCTATTTTTAATGTTAATTCTATTAGCTAATTACTTTATACTTATTCATCTACTTTTTTGACAGTCAAGGCCAACATTCAAACTATGCTAATTACTAACATAGTTTTATCTTGATTCTCATATCCTTAACGTAATTCATCATTCACCTTGCTAAATTATATAGCACCTTACTAAGTATATATATATATATATATATATATATATATATATATATATATATATTTATACATATACTCATCTTCGTTTAACCTTATAGCATCTTCTCATGTGAAATTTTATTTTCTTAATAAAATTTCCACATGTAACATTATAACATTTCTTACACCTTTTAGTTCACATCAAATTTATAGATATCGTAATAACTTATCCTTAACATTCTTACAAATACATATAAATTCATTTCCAGAGTTTTGAAATTTTGTAACCCATATTTTTTCTATTCTCATTTAAATAGCAAACCTTTTATGTTTTACTTAAAAATTTAAAATAAATTCTCAAATTCCCATCTAGATTTTATTCTTTAACCTTTATTTTAATCATCTAAGATTTTATAAATTTTTGGGTTGTCACATTCAACTCTTCTTCTAAGAATTTCGTCCTCGAAATTACAGTCTACTAATCTCTACTCCTTTTATTCATCAAAACTAGATTTTTAACTTAATCTTTATCTGATTTCATACTTAATTTAATGAGTACATAATACTTCTTTTTATCAGGAGCTCTTCTATCATCACATTCTTTTATGACTTCTCTCTAAGGAGTTAAAACTTTTTATATCGGGCTGAGGGGTCATATAAACCGTGAACTCTACTGTTTAACGGTATTCACTGTAAGACCCCAACTTTTATGAATAAAGATTTAATTTTCTTTATATATTATTTCGAAACAGTAAGGTGTTGATTTGATAAATATGAAAGTTATGGGTGAAATGTGCAAATATTTTTAAAATGAGCAAGTGGTTATAAAATATTCTTGTTGTCGGGGAATATTCGTTTGGTCGTGGAATATTCTTGTTGTCGGGGAATATTCGTACGACGGCGCAGCTATTTATGGGCCCCCACAACGGAATAACTGTCGGATATAGAAAGCGACATAAATAACTTTTTTACAAGATAACGGCGTAGTTGTTACCGCTAGTACTGTTGAAATACCCGGTGGTTAAAATACAGTACGCGGTGGTGCGCAGTAGCACACGGTATTGCACAGTATTTTGAATTATTGAGTCTTACGTGAGAAGGAACCTACTCAATTATTGTTACTGTATTTACTGTTCAATATTTATATTATTGACTCAATAATTGCTACGTTGATATTTTATATTATTGACTCAATAATTGCTGCATTGATATTTTATTGACTCAATAATTGCTACGTTGCTATTTTTTTATGATTGATTCAATAATGGCTACAGTTGATATTTTGTAGTATTGATTCAATAATTGACGTTGCACAGTATTTCACGTTATCAACTCAATAATTCATATTATTTGAATAATATTATTAGATAGCATTATTGACAATGTCTAAGGAAGTTCTGTCTAGGAGGGGTTATTTAATTGCGCGCCAGTAAGGAGAAGTCCTTATCGGAAGGCCCCCTCTTTCCTGGGAACGACCTGGTTGTCTATATTGTAGTTCTATAATATTATTTGTGAATAATTAATTATTGATTTATATGATAAGGAAATATTTATTTTGTGGATATTAAAGAAGGAATTAGTGCTGATGTGTTATTATCAGTATTTTGGTGTGGAAAATCATCTGTTTATGGATTTCGGATAATTTATGTTTGGAATTTGGAAAAACTTTCTTCTGCAAAGTTGTAGAGAATTAAATTTCCTATAGAAGGATATCGAATTTGTATTTTTCTGACAAAGGGGCTATTTATTATGAATTATTGAAGTTTCGGAAAATAAATATTTTTTTAATGGGAGGTGGGTCCCACTTATGGTGGCTGATGGCTTTTGAATTTTTGACAGGCGGCTGGAGGATTTTTTTAAAAATAATATTATTTTATTATTTTAGTCTCCTTTGGCATCCTAAGTTTTTCCTATAAATAGGGTGCTTAGGTTAGAATTGAAAATCACACCAGAATCAGAAGTTTTCTCTCTCTATAATATCGAGCGTATTTTTGTGAGTATTTCAATACTTTGAGTATTACTATTCAGTACAAGCTTCCGTCGGTATTATATCCGATATTCCAGTCAGAGATACTGTTCTTTTGAGGTAAGGGATGTTATTTTCTTTCGTAAATGATGTTATTCTTTTCAATATCATTATACAGAAATATTGTCATGGATTTTATGTTGAAATTCTTATTTTTCCGTCGGGATTACTATTCACGTATACGGCACTATTCACGGGAAAATTTATTTTTCTACTATTTGTCCAAATTGTCTGTTAAGGTTACTATCTTTGATTGTATCCAAGTTTTGGGCTTTATTCTTGAATTTTGCTCCACAAAGTATTATTATGGATTATTCTTGAATTTGGATAAACTAAATGACGAATCCCTAATCTTTGTCTTTTATCTCACCGGATTTGTTCTTTAAAATGTTTTTCATCATCCTCAGTCCTAAAAGGTGATGTAACTGAATATCTTTGGCCTGTAGAGCAAAGATGAATGATTACCTGATGAATATCTTTGGCCTGTAGTGCAAAGATGACAGGTGTTGAGATGAACATGACCACTGATGATACAAATGAATATCTTTGGCCTGTAGTGCAAAGATGAATATTTGATGAGATGGATATTGATTGATGTTACATGGATAAAATATTGATGATGAACGGTTATTCCCGCTGCGAATATTGATCTAAAACATGTTATCAATAATATTTTATCTGAACTGTTGAAGGCTAACGATAATTTATTTTTCATTATCTTAGTCATAATATTCTTTACTGGGCTAGTTGAGCTCACCCTTTTCATCTGTTGTCCTTTTCAGGAAATGAGAATGTTGCGGGGACTAGTCGGGGGACAGAGCGATGGTCCGAGTTAGAGCAGTAGTAGTCCTCACTATTTCTGATAAATAGTGTGATAATAATTGTAATGAGGACTTAGTTTGAATCTTAATATTTTCTACATATTTGTATTGACACTCACAGATGTGTGGTCGTATTTTGCACGACCGTATGATATAAAGTTTGTATTTGAATTCTGTACCATGTATTTGGCGACTCAGAATGGGTTGGGTTGAATGGACCTATTTTGGGGGCGTCACATTCACCGTAACCAATCTAAAACATGATATGGTAGGTTGTTTACAATCACGAAGAAGGTAAACTACCGATGCGGGTACTTTAGGTGATCAATCTATTTTACCTTAGTCTCAGAACGGTTGTATACGTTCAAAGATTGAAATATATCATCCAACCAGTATATTCCCATTTTTCGGGGTTGTTCAACTCAGACTTAGCATCAGATTTTGCTCCAAAACAATTTAGTTCGGGATAAATTCTCAAAGAGATATTTAAATTTTCATTAACATTTGTCTAGCTGAATCAATTAGCTTAGACATATACCAATAATTCAAACATCAATCGAAACATATATCTGACCAAATTTAATTGGCACTTAACTTTTCTTTAAAATTCTAAAAATCATTTTATGACGTCATGATACCGCACTGTATTTACAGTCCGTTTGAGGATTTTGTCATTTTATGACTTTGCCATACTACATCGTACCATAGTGGGCTGAAGATCCTTAGATCACATCTAACACTAGGTAATTCTGCATTGATAACTCCATCATTTTTATCATCTTTGCACCAGGTTCAATGATGCATTGATGATATAAAAAAATACATTTTGATATCTCAAATCATTTTTGTCTAGCCGAAACAATTAGAGTAGACTTTTCTTTAAACAGTTCAAAATCATTGAAAAATCATTTTTGATGTTATCATGCCGTAACTGGTAACGATGTGTTAGTGGTTCGAAGTCCACTTCTACACAATTGTAACCATGTGTTGCTGATAACAAAAATTTATTTTTATTTTTAAAGGCACATTTGTGCGAATTTAACTTGATGTCAAAAATTTGAAGTCTAGCACAGCTAGAAGATTTGGAATACCTGTGCTTCCATCATCAACTTTAATTGCTCTAATGATTAGTTGCTTAATAATTCTATCTATTAAAAATCCTCAATTCTTCATCCATAACTTTTTTATATCACACTATAGTTCATCAAACATGCTTTGAAATATAACTCAAAGTTGAGTTAGAGAAAACTTGCCTATACCGTCGATTACTGCTACACACTCTAATTTAATCGCTTTATTGAAAAGACCTATCAGTTATAAGATTGATCTTTTAATTAGCATAACATACCTTATAAGTAAACTATCTAACATTTAAACACATAGTCAAATATTAGATAACCTTAACACTATACATATACACAAGTCTAAACCTAGCACACATCCAGTCTTTAATAATATTCAATATAGTATACTGAGTGGTTTCCCACAAACAACTAACAAATTAGTTTCCGTCTTGTCTACACTATTTTCACAATGAATTAGATCGGTTAATAATTCGTATATACCTTCCCCATATGAAGGAGTCGTTTAGCCCAGCTACTATACATCAACCATTAAAGGGTACGATTGCACTAACTTAGACTTAACACTTAATCGTTCCTTTATAAGTTCTTATTATAACACGGTAAACTATTTATGAATTTAAAAGACTTAATATATCATTTCAGTAAACTGAAACTAAACTGTCTTCCCTTCTTAACCTTTTCAATTTCCATTTCAGCAAGATTAAACTAAACTATCTTCCTAACATTTTCAGTTTCCATTTCAGCAACCTGAAATGTTTATTTCAGCAACCTGAAATGTTCATTTCAGCAAGCTGAAACACCCTATTTACGAAAATACCAAATCAGTTTATTATTTTTCTATCCTTTGACCAAACATATATACATATAATCCATACACAAGTTGACCCGACGAAGATTGAAGCAATACAAAGTTGGGAGCAACCTAAGTCGGTGACCGAAGTATGAAGCTTTTTGAGCTTAGCTGGTTATTATCGGAGGTTCATAGAGGGATTTTCTCGAATCGTTACTCCATTAATTCAGCTGACTAGGAAAGATACAAAATTTATTTAGGAGCGAGGAATGCGAGAAGAGCTTCCAAGAGCTCAAGAGAAGACTTATCTCGGCACCTGTTCTAACAATACCATCTGGTTCGGATGGATTTGTTATCTACAGCGATACTTCGGGCAAAGGGTTAGGATGTGTTCTCATGCAACATAGGAAAGTCATAGCCTATGCCTCGCGACAACTTAAAGAATATGAGAGGAATTATCCTACTCATGATCTAGAGTTGGCAGCTGTCGTTTTTGCGTTGAAGATCTGGAGACATTACCTGTAATACCCAAAACAAAGAAGAAGAAGTAAATAAATGACTTTTAAAAATTTTATTTTAAATATTTTAATTGGACTTTTCTTATGTTTGGGTAAAACATTGTATTTAATTATGTGGACTACATTAATTGGGCCTTAATACTAATTGGATCAAATTTATACTTGAGTAATATTAAAATCCTATTAGAATTAGGAGAGTTAATAAAATCTAGTTTTTAAGTGAATAAATATTTAAACCCTAATCTATCTCACGATATATCTTTTACGAACTAGGAAAAAGGAGAAGAGAGGAAGCAGCGGCTGAGTTGCGAAAAAGAGAGAGAATTGTGATTATAGAAGGTACTTTTATTTTTGTGTTTACTGAACATCGTTGACTGTTACTTCTTGGCTTTTATCTTTTGAAATTCTGTTGGATAAAATGTAATGGCCATGTGTGTTGATTGGTTATCTATATATATATAATAAAATTCGTTAGCAAGAGGGTTGGAGTACTGAACATGGGATTGAGTGCATGTATATATATTATAAATATATATATGTTTAGAATTTGAAAAACTGCTATACTATATATATATACGTATTATTTAGATTTTTTTTAATAAAGAAATTTATTTGCTATAATAATTATTATGGTATTATAATAATTATTTGGAAGTTTAGATTGGAAATTATATTTGCAGGGAAATAATAATAACAATAATTATAAATTGAGTTTATTTTAAGAATGGAAGAATATTTTTATAAGTGTACTTATATTTATTATGACTTTGTTTAATCAGTTCGAACGGAAGATGTTTAACGAATAAATTTGGAATATAATTTTGGGTATTACATTGCTTAATCCAGGTATGGATTTCGTACTCCTTCAGCGATAATCCTTTATTTTTATTTGTTCGTTTTGCTTTTCGTTTAGAAGTTAGTTATTGTTTCGCATGATTATTCGTTCTCAATTCATGTGATAGTTTCGTTTTAATATTGATCCTTGGAACTCGTGTTTGTACTCTTTGATCTAGTATATCATCTTTAGTATTTATTTTGATATTTGTAAAAAAGTACATGTTAATATTTTTGGAGACTCGTGTTGTTGATTCGTTTTGATTTAACATGTACGTATTAGAACCCATTTATGTTGATATTATGTCGCATGTGTTGTGACATGATATGTTTGTTAGAATATACCGTAGGATATACCTGAGCTATAACCACCTGTGGGGGTACCACAGGAATGTCGTCTTGGCACCGAGGCATGACACCTTCCGTGGCGGTGTGATCAGTCCACGGCGTCTCCGTTTTGTGCTCCGATGGGAGTTGGCCATTTGGTGTTTTGTTGTGGGAGGCGTATGGGTCGACCCTAGTTTTCTGTTCTGTTCTGTTCTGCGGAGTGGCGATGTTTGTGCCAAACACGCCTTCCGATTTTACATGCAATGGATTCACGGTCCAATGTATATGACTTGCCTGTGTGGCATTATTTGACATTGCCTGTGTGGCAAGGTATATTTCTATTTTATTTTGAGCTCGGTATGAAATAACACCCCGCCATTTGATTCAGCCTATTATTTCATTGTGTTAGTTTTGTTCGTTTCAGTTCAGTTCGTTTATTGGGTTAGTTATTTTGTTTCATTATTCTTTTATTCTATATCCGTACTGGGCGTTTGGCTCATACTGTGTTTTTCTTCCGGCAGGTAATCAGGGGGATCAAGGGCAAGTGCGATGAGAGCTCCATTCGATCCAATGATTTAGATATTTTGTTTAGGTTTGATAGATGGTTTATTTGGAGTTGTAATAATTATTTCAGAGTATGATTTGGGCCAGTTTGACATTTATTCTGGTTTGACCTTGTTGATATTTATTGGTTTTAAATACTATTCTTTTGTGATTTGGAGCTGTAGTATTATTTTCTTCAGTTCTGTTGTGTTTTGAGTAACCTTCCTTTCTATTTCGGGAAGGGGGTGTATCAGAGTTGGTATCAGAGCCTAGGTTCTTTCTTATAGAAAACCTATTTAGGTTTGACCTGTGAGTTATGGGTAGACTTCTTGGTTAGGTTTTGTTCAGTTTGATTTTCTGTTCAGCTATATTCGAATCTGTCTTTAATCTGTTTTGCGTATATTCGTTAATCTTTTCTTAGATGGCTCGTCGATTCGCTAGAGTTGCTGGGAGGAGAGGTAACAATAGGGGAAGAGGTGATGGTCAAACCAATGAGCAACCTAATGACCAGATTAATGCTCAGTTGGCTGCCTTGGTGAATCAGGCGGCTAATTAGGCTTTACCGCAATTGGTGGGACAGGTGGTATAGGCAATGCAGCAGCCTGCCAGAAATTCCTAAGCAGGGGAACTCGGGAAATAATGGTCCACATGCAAACGAATAGGAAGGGAATGTGAATGGTCTTGATCAGCAGGTGGTTCCAATGTATGTATGGTTGGAGAGGTTTCAGAAGCAGAAGCCACAGTCTTTTAGTTCTGGTCCAACTCCATTTGATGCGGAGAATTGGATTGCACACCTAGAGAAGATTTTTGATTTGTTAGGGTGCTCGGATAATCAGAGAGTATTGCTTGCAGCTTACAAACTAGAGGGGGATACACAGAGGTGGTGGAAAGCGATGAAAACAACCAAAGGTGATGGGTATGTGGAGACACTTCGTTGGGCAGAGTTTTGGGAGGTCTTTTATCAGCAGTACTTTCCAGCTGCTGATAAAGAGGCCTATGCTAGAGAGTATCTGTCTATTCGGCAGAAAGATGATGAGTCCATCACAGATTTTATGACGAGGTTCACCAGGTTGGCAGGTTTTGCGGGAACCTCTACAGGGACTGTAGCGGAACAGGCAGAGAAGTTCAAGTGGCGGATTCATTATAGGTATCGCCAACATCTCATTAACACCAAGTTTGCGGATGTATCAGCTTTGGCTAATGCGGCCAAGAACATTGAGATGGAGCGGCAGGACTTTCGGTCTTCTAAACCGGAAGGGAGTCGAAAGAGAGACAGAGATGACTAGCAGGGTCAAGCTTTGAGTCAGCATGGGCAGAATCAAGGTCGATATCTGGGATTAGCTGGTGGGGGTAACCCAAATCTTATTCCGATAGTTTCTTGTGCCATGTGTGGGGCTAATCATCCGGGGAGACAGTGTCATAGAGTTACCGGTGCATGCTTCTTGTGTGGCCAGATGGGACACGTGGCTAGAGATTGTACCGGGCCATATGGAAATGGTGGAGGTGGTGATAATGGTGACAATGGGGGTCAGCGTCAGGGTGGTCGAGTGTTTACCTTGACACATAATCAGGTGGCAGGTGCGCCAGGTACTGTTTCTGGCACTCTTTTAGTTGGCAGTCGTGATGCTTCTGTTTTATTTGATAATTAAGTTCGTTCTTTTCTTTTGATTCCGGGGACGGAATCTTTTTTAAGGGGTAGGTGATGTAATACCCAAAACAAAGAAGAAAAAGTAAATAAATGATTTTTTAAAGTTTTATTTTAAATATTTTAATTGTACTTTTCTTATGTTTGGGTAAAATATTGTATTTAATTATGTGGACTACATTAATTGGGCCTTAATACTAATTGGATCAAATTTATATTTGTGTAATATTAAAATCCTATTAGAATTAGGAGAGTTAATAAAATCTGTTTTTAAGTGAATAAATATTTAAACCCTAATCTATCTCACGATATATCTTTTACGAACTGGGAAAAAGGAGAAGAGAGGAAGCAGCGGTTGAGTTGCGAAAAAGAGAGAGAATTGTGATTATAGAAGGTACTTTTTTTTTTGTGTTTACTGAACATCGTTGACTGTTACTTCTTGGCTTTTATCTTTTGAAATTCTGCTGGATAAAATGTAATGGCCATGTGTGTTGATTGGTTATCTATATATATATATAATAAAATTCGTTAGCAAGAGGGTTGGAGTACTGAACATGGGATTGAGTGCATGTATATACATTATAAATATATATATATATATATATATATATATATATATGTTTAGAATTTGAAAAGAAGGCTACTGCTATACTATATATATATACGTATTATTTAATTTTTTTTAATAAAGAAATTTATTTGCTATAATAATTATTATGGTATTATAATAATTATTTGGAAGTTTAGATTGGGAATTATATTTGCAGGGAAATAATAATAATAATAATAATTATAAATTGAGTTTATTTTAAGAATGGAAGAATATTTTTATAAGTGTACTTATATTTATTATTACTTTGTTTAATCAGTTCGAACGGAAGAAGTTTAACGAATAAATTTGGAATATAATTTTGGGTATTACATTGCTTAATCCAGGTACGGATTTCGTACTCCTTCAGCGATAATCCTTTATTTTTATTTATTCGTTTTGCTTTTCGTTTAGAAGTTAGTTATTGTTTCGCATGATTGTTCGTTCTCAATTCATGTGATAGTTTCGTTTTAATATTGATCCTTGGAACTCGTGTTTGTACTCTTTGATCTAGTATATCATCTTTAGTATTTATTTTGATATTTATAAAAAAGTACATGTTAATATTTTTGGAGACTCGTGTTGTTGATTCGTTTTGATTTAACATATACGTATTAGAACCCCTTTGTGTTGATATTATGTCGCATGTGTTGTGACATGATATGTTTGTTAGAATATACCGTAGGGTATACCTGAGCTATAACCACCTGTGGGGGTACCACAGGCATGTCGTCTTAGAACCGAGACATGACACCTTCCGTGTCGGTGTGATCAGTCCACGGCGTCTCCGTTTTGTGCTCCGATGGGAGTTAGCCATTTGGTGTTTTGTTGTGGGAGGCGTATGGGTCGACCCTAGTTTTCTGTTCTGTTCTGTTCTGCGGAGTGGCGATGTTTGTGCCAAACACGCCTTCCGATTTTGCATGCAATGGATTCGCGGTCCAATGTATGTGACTTGCCTGTGTGGCATTATTTGACCTTGCCTGTGTGGCTAGGTATATTTCTGTTTTATTTTGAGCTCGGTATGAAATAATACCCCGCCATTTGATTCAGCCTATTATTTCATTGTGTTAGTTTTGTTCGTTTCAGTTCAGTTCATTTATTGGGTTAGTTATTTCGTTTCATTATTCTTGTATTCTATATCCGTACTGGGCGTTTGGCTCATGCTGTGTTTTTCTTCCGGCAGGTAATCAGGTAGATCAAGGGCAAGTGTGATGAGAGCTCCATTCGATCCAATGATTTAGATATTTTGTTTAGGTTTGATAGATGGTTTATTTGGAGTTGTAATAATTATTTCAGATTATGGTTTGGGCCAGTTTGACATTTATTCTGGTTTGACCTTGTTGATATTTATTGGTTTTAAATACTATTCTTTTGTGATTTGGAGCTGTAGTATTATTTTCTTCAGTTCTGTTGTGTTTTGAGTAACCTCCCTTTCTATTTCGGGAAGGGGGTGTTACATTACCTATACGGGGAGAAAGTGGAGATTTATACGGATCATAAGAGCCTTAAATATTTCTTCACTCAAAAGGAACTCAACATGCGACAACGACGTTGGCTTGAGCTGTTTAAAGATTACGATCATACCATCCAATACCATCCTGGAAAAGCGAACGTGGTAGCTGAAGCATTAAGTAGTAGATCATATGCGGGAATGAGTGCGATGATGTCAATTATACGCGTAGAACCAGCTTTGATTGATAAAGTTAAAGCTGCTCAAGCTACGGATCCGGAGCTGATGATGATGAAGAAGAAGGTGCAAGAAGGTGCCATTCCAGAAGCAAGCATAGATGAAGAGGGAATACTTTGAGTCAACTCCAGACTTTGTGTTCCTAACGATTCTGACTTGAAGCATAGAATCATGATGGAGGCACACAACACACCGTTTGCAATCCATCCTGAGAGTACCAAAATGTATCGTGATCTTCGACATACATTTTGTTGGAGCGATATGAAAAGAGAGATCACGGAGTTTATTTCGAGATGTTTAACTTGTCAACGTGTAAAGGCGGAGCATCAAGTGCCGAAGGGTCCATTACAATCACTGGAGATTCCAAAATGGAAGTGGGAACACATTACGATGGATTTCTTTACGGGTCTTCCCAAGGTTTCTCAAGGCATAGATGCGATTTGGGTTATTGTTGATAGATTAACCAAGTCTGCTCATTTCTTGCCGATACGAGAGACTTATTTCCTTGAACGTCTTGCTCATATGTACGTGAATGAGATTGGGAGATTGCATGGCATGCCAGTATCCATAGTTTCGAATCGTGACCCCAGATTTACTTCCCGATTTTGGATCAGTTTGCAGAAAGCTATGGGCACGGATTTACGATTCAGTTCGGCTTATCATCCTCAAACAGAAGGACAATCAGAAAGGACTATTCAAACTTTTGAAGATCTATTGAGACTCTGTGTTCTAGACTTCAAAGGGAGTTGGGATAAGTACTTACCATTGGTGGAATTCTCCTACAATAACAGTTATCAAGTAAGTATAGGCGTAGCTCCATTCGAAGCGTTGTATGGGAGGAAGTGTCGTTCTCCAGTATGCTAGGATGAGGTGGGTGAAGCAACATTGTTGGGACCGGAGTTAGTACGTATGACTATGAAAAAGATTCAAATGATCCGGCAACGGATACAAACCGCACAAGATCGACAAAAGAATTATGCGGATCTTCATCGAAAGGACGTGGAATTTAATGTTGGGGATCATGTATTGTTACGTGTTGCTCCATGAAAAGGAGTTACGAGATTCGGGAAGAGAGGAAAGCTCAACCCACGATTCATTGGTCCATTTGAGATCCTTGACCGAGTAGGAAATGTGGTCTATAGACTCGCTTTACCTCCAAGCCTGTCTCGTGTTCATAATGTTTTTCAAATATCCGTGTTTCGTAAATATGTGAAAGATCCAAACCACATTATTGAGTTAGAACCAGACAAGATAGCCGAAGATTTAACGTACGAGGAGGTACCTGTCAAGATCTTGGATAGGAAGGAGCATATCCTACGCTCGAAAATTATACCTCAAGTTAAAGTTTTGTGGAGAAACCATGAAATTGAGGAAATGACCTGGGAGTTGGAATCGAAAATGAAAGCGAGGTATCCTCACCTTTTTGACATACCAGGTACGTACGTCAATTTCGAGGACAAAATTTCATAAGGAGGAGAGGTTGTAAGACCCCAACTTTTATGAATAAAGATTTAATTTTCTTTATATATTATTTCGAAATAGTAAGGTGTTGATTTGATAAATGTGAAAAATTATGGGTGAAATGTGCAAATATTTTAAAATAAGCAAGTGGTTATAAAATATTCATTGTTGTCGGGGAATATTCGTTTGGTCGTGGAATATTCTTGTTGTTAGAGAATATTCGTACGACGGCGCAGCTATTTGTGGGCCCCACAACGGAATAACTGTCGATATAGAAAGCGATAGAAATAACTTTTTTATAAATAACGGTAAAACTGTTACGGTTAAACTGTTGAAATATTCGGTGATAAAAATACAGTAATACGCGTTGTGCATAGTAGCACACGGTATTACACAGTATTTCGAATTATTGGTTCTTATGTAAGAAGTCACTTACTCAATAATTGTTACAGTAATTACTGTTCAATATTTTATATTATTGATTCAATAATTGCTACGTTTATATTTTATATTATTGATTCAATAATTCCTACGTTGATATTTTATATGATTGATTCAATAATTGCTACTGTTGATATTTTGTATTATTGATTCAATGATTGTCACTGCACAGTATTTCACATTATCAAATCAATAATTCATATTATTTGAATAATATTATTAGATAGCATTATTGACAATGTCTAAGGAAGTTCTGTCTAGGAGGGGCTATTTAATTGCGCGCCAGTAAGGAGAAATCCTTATCGGAAGTCCCCCTCTTTCCTGGGAACGACCTGGTTGTCAATATTGTAGTTCTCCAATATTACTTGTGAATAATTACTTATTGATTTATATGATAAGGAAATATTTATTTTGTAGATATAAAAGAAGGAATTAGTGCTGATGTGTTTTTATTAGTATTTTGGTGTGGAAAATCATCCGTTTATGGATTTCGACCATTTTCGGTTAGGAATTTTGAAAAACTTTCTTCTACAAAGTTGTAGAGAAATAAATTTTCTATAAAAAGGACATATCATTTGTATTTTTCTGATAAAAGGGCTATTTATTATGAATTATTGAAGTTTCAAAAATAAATATTTTTTAAAAAACAAAATGGTGGGCCCCACTTTTGTCATTGCTTGGAAAATGCTGATCTTTTTTGGTGGGCGTATGAAAGCCGCTGGTAGCAAAAGTCAATATTGGTGTCCTGACATTTTTCTATAAATAGGGTGCTTAGGTTAGAATTGAAAATCACACCAGAATCAGAAGTTTTCACTCTTTATAATATCGAGCGTATTTTTGTGAGTATTTAGATACTTTGAGTGTTACTATTCAGTGCAAGTTTCCTTCGGTATTATATCCGATATTCCAGCCAGAAGTACTATTCTTTTGAGGTAAGGGATGTTATTTTTTTTCGTAAATGATGTTATTCTTTTCAATATCATTATACCAAAATATTGGCATGGATTTTATTATGAAATTCTTACTTTTTCCGTCGGAGTTACTATTCACGTATACGACACTATTCACGTATACGGCACTATTCACAAAAAAAAATTAAATTTTCTTCTATTTGTCCAAGTTGCTTGTTAAGGTTCCTATCTTTGATTGGATCTAAGTTTTGAGCTTTATTCTTGAATTTTGCTCCACAATTGATTATTACGAATTATTTTTGAATTGGATAAACTAAAATACGAATCCTTAATCTTTGTCCTTTATCTCACTGGATTCGTTCTTTAAAATATTTTTCATCATCCTTAGTTCTAAATGGTGATATAACTGAATATCTTTGGCCTGTAGAGCAAAGATGAATGATTACCTGATGAATATCTTTGGTCCGTAGTGCAAAGATGAACAGGTGTTGAGATGAACATGAGCACTGGTGATACAAATGAATATCTTTGGCCCGTAGTGCAAAGATGAATATTTGATTTGAGATATATATTGATTGATGTTACAGGGATAAAATATTGATGATGGACTTTTAAATCATAGAAGATAGTAGACTTCATTCTCTACTTAACTCTTCTAATGATTTGTTATTTCCGCTGCGAATATTGATCTAAAACTTGTTGTCAATAATATTTTATTTGAATTGTTGAAGACTAACGATAATTTATTTTCCATTATCTTAGTTATAATATTGTTTACTGGGCTAGTTGAGCTCACCCTTTTCATCTATTGTCCTCTTCAGGAAATGAGAATATCGCAGGAACTAGTCGGGGGACAGAGTGATGGTCCGAATTAGAGCAGTAGTAGTCCTCACTATTTCTAATAAATAGTGTGATAATAATTCTAATGAGGACTTTGTTTGAATGTTAATATTTTCTACATATTTGTATTGACACTCACAGTTGTGTGGTCGTATTTTGCACGACCGTGTGATATAAAGATTGTATTTGAATTCTGTACTATGTATTTGGCGACTCAGAATGGGTTGGGTTGACTGGACCTATTCTGGGGGCGTCACAGGGGTGCAGAAAATAATGATGTTTTATTTTTTTGTGTAATTTGTAAAACTAACTTAATGTGATGTAATTGATAACATAATATGCACACATTAAAATGCTAAATGAGTAGTAATGAATTTTATTAATAAAATTTATAATTTGTGATTATAATTTGAATAATTATAATTAAAGTAAAGGTTTAATTTAAATTATAATGAATATAGTTTGATTAATTTTAATCAAAAAAGTAAATGTTTAACTTAAATTATAATTTGTTTAAATTATAATTTAATTAATATAAGATATAATTATAATTAAAGTGAATGTTTAATTTGAATTATAATTTAATTAATATGAGTACATAATTATTATTTGATTAATTATGTGAACATGTGATGTGATTAACTATGTGATTATTAATTTAATAATTAAAGAGAAATGAGTTAACCTAATGAGTTAAATAATTATGTGATAACTAATTTAGATTATTATGATTAAATATATATGTGTAGGATTTGTTAAGGAACGTGATAGTAATTGTAGCTTGCGCTTGAGGCAAGTCTTCTATCCCTAAACTTGTTAATTATATGCAAGTGTTTTAAATTCAAATATTTATTGTATTTGAGATTGTCCTTTTATTTCTGCAATGGACAAATACTTATTTAAAGTTCATGAAATTATTAAAGTGACCTTGACTTAATTGTTCAAGTAAGGTCTATCTTATCTTTCGTATGCTTTAAGTTTAAATTCTAAAGCATAAGTTATTTCATAATTCGTTATTATTGAATTATTCTTGGTTGTGAGTCGATTCAACTACTCCTTAGTTGATGATAGTTGAAACTCCAAATTTTCTTTTAGCTATCCAAACCAAACTTTCTTTGGTGCGGGCTTATATCAAATACTGAGATGAACAACCCTATTTATTAGAGGAGGTTACTATGCGAAAGCGTTAAATGTTTGTGCACAATACATGGTACGAAGGGCTGATCCCCCTAAGTACGAGTTGAGAGTCCATAGTCTAAATGACTATTAAAAGTTTTAAACATAATTGTTTATAACCTAGGACAAAGTTCAAGGTATTATGACTCTCAGATGATTTCAATATTCAAAATTCTAAATATTGATAAAAGAATTATTATTCAATTATTTATTGTTGATGAAAGTAAAGATATCCAAATCTTTTGAAGTTATTCAGTTATGTCATATTATTGTTGTATTCCAAGTGAGCTTTTGTTTGCTCACTCTTGCATATTTAATAATCCCTTGCAGCTAAAGTCGAGAACGTTGACGTACCGTCAACAAGTAAAGGGAAAGGCAAGATGAACAAGTGAAGACTTGTTATCTTTTGATTTTGATTGTAATAAGACTTGATGTATTGATATTTTATTTCCGCATTATTGTTTATGTTAAGGTTAGATAAACCTTGGGATATTTTGATTTAAGGTTGTAATCCTTTTTATAAGAAAGATTTTTATTTAATTATAAGGTTCTCATTATTTTGCATTCCTTATTATTGGGTAGATGTATGTTTTATTTAGATAGTGAACACTAAATCGTGTGGAAACGAAGTACCCGGATTTGGGGGTGTCACATTACTAACCGTGACAACCCAATAAATACATTTTTTTGGAATTTTACAGTATTATATACCATTTATAATCTTATACCGTACATTATGTCATACATATATATAATCTCACACTAATATGTTTATTTTATAATCCCCAAAATTCACTACCTTTCAAAATTGTTACTAATTTAATTATGTTAAAACATAATTATTATATCCTAAAATCACTACTTTTCTAATATTATACCATACATTATATCATACATGTATGGTATAATATTGTAATACACGTATATAACAAAATCATTACCTGTCTATACTGTGCAGATATTATCATTACTAATTTAATTATATTACACATAATATCATACCATTTATAATAATATTACAACATAATATTATACAGTTTAAAACATTTAAAATAAAATTAAAATAACAAATAATATCAATCATAACTTACTATGTTTATTTTATAAACCCCTAAATCACTATTTTTTCAATCTAAACGATTTTTATATTATCGTTACTTAATTATTATCTCCTAAAATCACTACTTTTTAATCCCACATTAATATTTTAATTTTATAATCCCCTAAATCACTATAAATCTAAACTGTTCTAATATTATCATTACTAATTTAATTATTATCTCCTAAAATCACTATTTTTTAATCCCAAATTAATATTTTGAATTTATAATCCTCTAAATTACTATAAATCTAAACTGTTTTGGTAATGTCAACTGTTCTGACATTATCATTTCTAATTTAATTATTATCTCCTAAAATCACTACTTTATGATGTTATCATTACTGAGCTATTATCATTACTCTCCGTTATTTAACCTAATTTTCTCCCTATAAATACATACCAACTATTACGCAACAACTCATGCTACAAACAATTATCTCCTTATTATTTTCTGCTAAACATTTATCTTATACTTTACCTATCACATTATTTAGATGACGACTAGATAAGATTTTGTTGATGACATCAGTTCTGTAAAAGAGACGTGAAAGATTAAAGTCAGGATAACTCGACTCTGGAATATGTCATGCTTCAACAAAGCAGACTACATAAACAGCATCAAGATGGTATTGTTGGATGAAAAGGTATATATATATATATATATATATATATATATATACACACACACACACACATACATAAGCAACTCCAAATTACAACATCTTAAAATTATAGCATCTTAAATTACAACATTTTACCATATGCATATTATACTTTTATAGGATGACAACATACAAGCGAGTATCAAAAGGTCACTTTTTACTAAATTTCAAACAACAATCAAGGAACAAAAAGTTTTTATAATCATCAATTTTGTTGTCAGTCAGAACGGTGGTTCTTTCAGAGCTACTCAACATCCATACAAGATTAATTTTCTGTATTCCACCTCACTGCGAGAGTTAGATGAGGCTCCCATTCATACATATGGATTTCAATTCACTCCATACGATCAAATACTATCAACTGTTGATGATTCATACTTAGTTGGTATGTTTAACAATAATTACCCCTTCAAGTTTTTACATATTGAGTTTTTTATTTACCTACATAATTCTGTTGCCTATAACCAGATGTTATTGGACAACTAATTGCGATAGGGAGTGTAGAAGTCAGCACAAACAATGGTAAACAAGCAAGAGAGTTAATATTGAATTAACTGATAAAAGGTAACTTTTTAAACTGTATTAACACTACTTTTATTAATAACTATGATCATTTATATAAAAATTCTTATTTTTTAGGCAAACGTTCATTACACAAGAAAGATAAACTAAATCTTCCTCCTTTATTACGTTTTATTTTGAATTCCAAAAATCATTTACAGTCGTAATGCACATGTTTTCTTTTTTGTATTTGTAATTTTTGATTACAGGTTACATATTTGATATTTGAAATATTTAATTATTAATTTTTTTGATTAAACATTGTTGATTGCTGTTAAATTTTGAATTTTGATATCTTCTATTTTGTCCATTATTACATTAAGTTAAAACAACCGTTGTTATTATTAAATAGATATTACACATTTAACTTGAACCAAATTTATATTTCATACTGAGTTTGTACATTTGCTTTATAATATATCTCCTTCAATTTGTTAGCTTTTTAACTTTGATTGACAATTTTTTTTACAATTACTTTTCTGCTTTGATAGTAAATTATATCAATTGGGTTTTAGGCATTATATTCGTTCATTGTTTAATAATAGATTTTTTTTTAAAATATAGTGGATCCTAAGTTTAAATAAACATAAACTTAAAAAGAAATACCATACTCTACATTTGATCCACCCATGATATAATAGGGCTTTATTCCAATCAATATCCATGATATCAGTTACCTTTAGATAAATTATCACTTAAATACCATCCATATGAGTATTTATAGGTGGAGTTGTACATGTTTATAGTATAATACATGTATTTCAGGATAACATAACAAATTTGGTACCCTAACAATGTGAAAAGCGTAATATATTTGTGATTAAATTCATGCATGACTTGTTACTTCTTCCACATTAATATCATATGTTTGGTATTGTTAATATATTCTGATTATAATACCATTTAAAATTTATCTACATAATCACTAATTTCTGATGCCTTCTCTTATAAATAAAAATTTAATTATTAATTCATTATTATCTATTTCATCCTCACCAAATTAACTATCTCGTTTTTCAGTTTTAAGCAATTTATTATCTATGTCACATTTTAAGAATATACTACTTTTTTTTCATTTTGTTATTTTTTCCATCTATCTATTTAACTTTTAACTTGGAATTCTTATATTTTATATTTTTCTTTCTTAATGAGCAGACTTGGAAATGAGTTATGACCAATTGAAGAGTTATGCTCTTGCTGAAATTGAAAAGCTACTGCAAAGCAATGGGAAAACTTTGCGAGATTACCCTACACTGCCTTTTCCAAGTTCAATAATTATTGAAAAGGGGCAAAATAGATTTATTCAAGATGAGCTTTGTTATGATAAGAAAGAAACATTTATCAAACTATCATGAATGCGGTCTTAAAAGATGAAGGAGGTGTTTTCTTTGTTTATGGATATGGGGGAACTGGGAAGAATTTTATATGGAAAACTTTGTCTTCTGCACTACGATTAACTGGTGAAATAATACTAACTGTTGGATCAAGTGGAATAACTTCTTTTCTTATCCTTGGAGGTAGAACAACTCATTCTAGATTTTGTATCCCATTAATTGTTACTGA
Organism: Panax stipuleanatus; assembly: GCA_020205555.1. Classification (NCBI taxonomy): domain Eukaryota; kingdom Viridiplantae; phylum Streptophyta; class Magnoliopsida; order Apiales; family Araliaceae; genus Panax; species Panax stipuleanatus. Next base: position 62,531,784 of record CM035123.1, on the reverse strand, counting down.
TGATTCAACTTACAACATTAAATAGGGAAGTCAATTGGCTGAGTTGCTTTGAAAAACTCGACTTATTATATGGGATGAAGCTCCCATGGTACATAAACGTTGTTTTGAAGCTTTGAATAAAATATTAAGAGATGTCCTCAGATTTACTAAGTCGAATAATATAGATCAACCATTTGGTGGAAAAGTAATTGTATTTGGTGGAGATTTTAGGCATATATTACCTGTTATTCCCAAGGCCAGTAGACAAGACGTTGTTTTAACAACTCTAATTTCTTCCTATTTGTGGAGTTTTTGCAAGGTTTTGACTTTAATAAAGAACAAAAGACTTTAATCTCGAATTTCAAATTCTGATATAGAGGAGTTGAGAGAATTTTCTGATTGGATATTGAAGGCTGGAGATGGCACAATTGGCGGAACTAATGATGGTGAAGCAGATGTAGAAATTTCTGATGATATTTTTATCAAAGATCCGATCAATCCCCTTGCAGTAATTGTTGATACCACATATCCTAATTTATTGGAAAATTTTGACGATGACTTTTATTTCCATGACCGAGCCATCCTTGCTCCTATACTTGATGCTGTAAATAAGGTGAACGAATATGTGATGTATTTATGGCGAGGTGATGAAGTAACATATCTAAACTCGGACAGTGTATGTAAGGTTGGTAAAAACTCAAACAACTATGAAGGCGTTTACACCCCAGAATTTTTGAATAGCATTGCATCTTCTGGAATGCCAAACCACAAGCTAACGTTGAAGATTGCGATTCCTGTAATGTTGCTCCGAAATATAGATCAGTGTTCTGGTTTGTGCAATGGCACAAGATTAATAGTAACTCAATTGGGAAAACATGTGATAGAAGCAAAAGTAATTTTAGTCAAATATTTTGGATAGAGTTTTCATACCTCGCTTGGTCTTAACAGCGTCAGACATTAGATTACCTTTTAAATTCTAACGAAGACAATTTCCTTTGGTATTTTGCTTTTCCGTGACAATTAATAAGAGCCAGGGGCAATCTCTCTCACATGTTGGACTGTATCTGTCACTTCTAGTTTTTAGCCATGGCCAATTGTATGTAGCAGTATCAAGAGTTACAAGCAAGAGTGGATTGAAAATACTAATTTGTGACAAGGATGGACAAACATACAATACTACAAAGAATGTAGTTTTCAAGGAAGTTTTTCACAATTTAATGTAGAAAGGTTTAACTGTTTAAACATACAGTACCATCTTCTTATTATATTTTAATTTATTAATTGCATGTATAAATTTATTATTAACAAAATGAATAATCCCGCCGCAACGCGCGGGTTTGTGTCTAGTTCTAATCTAAATAGAAGTATGAAACTCAAGCTTTAATAAATTTTAATTTAGTTATGACAATTAGTTAGTAATGAATTCACTATATTTTCAACTAGTTTTACATTTATATGTTTTAAGAAAATTCAGATATGTATAATTAATTGTGAGATTTGGTATAATTTTATGTTTTCATGAATTTAATTTAGTTATGACACTAATTTAATAATGAAATTCCTAACTGATATTAATACAATAAATGGCGTGATATGTTAATAGAGCTTTTTGATATCTGAATATCTCAATAAAATTGTAATAATAGAGTTATCTTATATAAAATTTGTCAAGGTATATTATCTTACGTAAATTATGATAAGAAAGTTTGTAATAAAATTGGTAGAACCAAAAATAAAAACTCTTTTTATAAGTACTTTTTCTATTAGAAGTATAAAAACAAAAAACATCTTTTTCCTATCAGGTTGGGGTTCTTTTTGAATACTTTACCAATTTGAATAATATTTAATTGTTGCGAATTTGAATAATACTTATAATAATTTGAATAGGAAAGCAAAAGGTTGAACCAAATATTAATTAAATCAAGTTTGTGCCTTTAATTATATAATGATTGGTAAAACCAAAATTAAAAACTCTTTTAGAAGTTCTTTTTCCTATTAGAAATAGAAAAATAAAAAAATCTACTTTTTTCTATAAGGTTGGGGTTCTTTTTTGAATAATTTATAAATTTGGATAGTATTTAATTATTACAAATTTGGATAATATTTATATTAATTAAAATAGGAAAGTAAAAGACTAAACCAAAAATTTGTGAAACCTATAGACACCTGAAATTTTGCATTTCTTTCACTAACAATGGCTGGAGTGCAAAAGCGTCATTTCACCCCGATGTCAAGATATCTGAACAACAATCATGAAGCTGAGAACGAGTTTTATAGAAGCTACCACAACGATTCCTGGCCAGCAGACTACTCAAGGCAAGATGATTAACTATCCCGCATATTCAGGAAGATCCTTTTCTGCTTTTAACTCTATCCCGATGATAGACTCCACGACATGCTTGCGTGAGGTGGTTATCGTCCGGATCATTTATAGTAAAGTTGTAAGAGTGGAACTCTCTCGACATGTCAACTTAACGCCTATAAAGAGACGAGAACCTTGGTACAATTGATCAAGCAATGAAATCTGCGTTGAATGGAACACCAACGGCACCTAAACCCCGTGTTTATATTAAAATAGGAACCTCGGTACAATTGACGATTGATGCGGTAGAAGACGTCACACACAACTATATATTGTTGTATGATAAGTCAAATTGAATCTCAAAAAACAACTAAGAAATTAACTTAGGAATTCTCAAAGAACCAAAATTAGAGAATAATCTCACAAGAATTTGATAAATCTGAATATTGAATAATTGTTTATGAATTACAATCATAAAACCTATTTATAGTAGTTTAAAACCCTAGAATCCTTGAAAAGGAATCATTAATTAATTTGGAATCAAAATCTAATCTAAAAGTATCCTAGTTACAATAAAAATATGATAATATATTGAAATTATTGAGTTTAGGAAATAAATCCACGACTAAAATCTAATAAAATGCGTTTTCTTGAAAAACGCGCCAACAAAATCAGGCTGAGTTCACTAGGGAAAATTTGTTGGCCTGGGGAATTCGTTGGGGTGAATTCAGACAGAGAGCAATGGGCCGGGGTGAATTCAGAGCTTGCTGGGGAGAGTTTAATAGAGGTGAGCTCGCCGGGGAGAACTCAATTAGCCTTGGTGAATTCGCCAGGGCGAATTCCCTGAGTTTAGCCTGAAACTTTCTTTAATCTCCTAGCTTGTATCGAATTGATCTGAAACACAACCTTGAACCATGTTTACAATCTTGGACACCATTTCAATCTCCTTGGTACAAGTTGTCACGCCATTCTCGATCCACATTGCCCGCACCAATAAGACCTTCCTTGAAACGCTTAGCTCGTGATCTCGTCACGGGTCCAACCGAAACTTGCACCGTCGAATCCGATCCATAATATCCATTGGAGTCCAAGCTAGGCATGTCCTCATCATTCCTCTCCTCTTGAAAAAGATTTGCCCTCAAATCATTGCCTACATCAAATGGACCCAGATCAAAAACATTGAATATAGCACTAATATTATACTCACCCGGTAAATCCAGTTTATAGGCATTATCATTAATGCGTTCTAACACTTGAAATGAACCATCTCACCTCAGAAGTAATTTGAATGTCTGTGAGCTGGAAAACGCTCTTTACTTATATTTAACCATACCAGTCTTCTGGTTCGAATATAACTTGACGTCGTCCCATGTTGGCCTGTGTAGCATTTTGCTCTGTCCTCCTCTCAATGTTGAGCCGTGCTTTTTCATATATCTGCTTAACAAATTCAGATTTTTTCCTTCTATCCATGTTAGTAAATTTAGAAACATGTAATGGTGATAAATCCAATGGTGTCAAAGGATTAAAACCATAAATAATTTCAAATGCTAAAAATTTAGTAGAATGAACTGAACGATTATAAGCAAACTTAACATGCGGTAAACATTCTTCCCAATGACTGATATTCTTTTTAATGATAGCCCTTAACAAAGCAGACAAAGTTTTATTTACTACTTCAGTTTGACCATCAGTTTGTGGATGACAAGTAATAAAAAATAACAATTTAGTTCCCAATATACACCACAAAGTCTTCCAAAAATAGCTTAAGAACTTAGCATCTCGATCAGAAATAATTGTTCTAGGCATACCATGCAATCGTATAATTTCCCTAAAGAATAAGATGCATCATCAATTTTGTGACATGTAATAAAATGTGCCAGCTTTGAAAAGCTATCCACAATCACAAATATAGAATCATTACCATGCTTAGACCTGGGTAACCCTAACACAAAATCTATTGATAAATCAATCAAAGGTTCAACAGGTATAGGCAATGGTGTATAAAGGCCATGAGGTTGAACGCGAGATTTAGCTTGTCTATAGGTAATGCATCTATCACAAATTTGCTCGACATCTCGTTTCTTATTAGGCCAATAAAATTGATCTTTCAAAACAGATAAAGTTTTGTCAACACCAAAATGCCCCATCAAACCAGCCTCATGTGATTCCCTAACCAATAACTCACGTAAAGAACATGCAGGTATACATAATTTATTTTCACGAAACAAGAATCCATTCAGTTTAAAGTATTTACCCACAACATTCTTTTCACAAGTCTTAAAATTTTCACCAAAATCATGCTCATCAACATATAATTCTTTGATTCGTTCAAAACCAAGTAATTTTGTATTAAGAGTATTTAATAACACATACCTTCGAGATAAAGTATCTGCGACGACATTTTCCTTACCCAGCTTGTATCGAATGACATACGAGAATGTCTCGATAAATTCCATCCATCGTGCATGCCTCCTATTCAGTTTGTGTTGACCTTTCAGATATTTTAACAATTCATGATCAGTATATATCAGAAACTTCTTGTCATAAGTAGGATAGTTCAAAGCTGTCTCATTCAACTTTTTGCTAAAATACGCCACCGATTTTCCTTCCTGTATCAAAACAACCCATATTCCCAAACCTGAAGCATCACACTCAATTTCAAAAGTTTTAGCAAATTAGGCAAACCAAGTAACGGTGCATTGGTCAATTTATCTTTAATCAATTTAAATGCTTTTTCCTGTTCATCACCCCACTTAAAACCCACACTTTTCTTGATAACCTCAGTTAATGGTGCTGTAATTTCTTACAAAGCGTCGGTAGAAACTTGCGAGTCTATGAAAACTTTGCACTTGACTAGCATTTGTTGGACTAAGCAATTCTCGAATCGCACATATCTGTTATTCTCCAAAGGCACTTAGATCTAGAAGGGGGGGGGGGGTTGAATAAGTTATATAAAATTTCTGATTACTAATTTATTGTTGCAATTTTTTTTAAATCTTATTGATTTAAGCACAACAGAATATGTCTTTTGTAAAACTCCCTAGAAGATTTAAAACAAATATTAGTTTTGAATATGAGCAGAATAAATATGATAATCAAGTAAATAAATGATAAGAACTGTGAGTAAAGACACATGTAATTTTAAGTAGTTCGGAGACTAAATAACTCCTAATCTAGTTTTCTACTCCTTGAGTAGGAATCCACTAAAAGTTTAGTCACATAGAAAAGGACACTGTGCCCTCTTCAAGCCCAATAGACTTGGATTTTTAGTCCCAAAGACAAGAACACACTGCCATCTTCAAGCCCCGTAGACTTGGGTATTTAGTCACAAAGCCAAGGACTCTTAACCCTCTGATAATTTGAAGATTGATGATGTTGAGAGGTGCTGCTAAGTTTGCGTTAAGCTCTTCTTCTCAAGTACTTAGCAGCTTGAACTTTGTAGTTAAGATCGTTGAGTTCGCTTTCTGGACTTTGACAGAGTATTGGCTTTTTGATCAATGTTCGTCACTTTCTAATTTGAATCCTTGTTACTTTTTATACTCTATTGAGAAATCTTCCTTACAAAGTGCTCGTTTGTGCATTTAATGTTCAGATATACTAGGATCCTTGATGTTGACATTTTAAACCTAAGAGACAGTTTGATGGACTCCACGACACGCTTGGGTGAGGTGGTCATCGCCCAGATCGTTTGTAGCACAGTTGATAGAGTGGAACTATTTTGACACCTCAACCCAATGTCTATATTGAGACGAGAACCTTGGTACAATCGCTCGCGTTCAGAAGTATGCGTTGAATTGATACCAACGACACCTTGACCCCTCACTTATATATAAGCGGTAATCTCGGTGCAATCGACGATTGATTTGGTAGAAGACGCCACACATAACTATGAATTGTTGTATGATAAGCCAAATTAAATCTCAAAGAATAACTAAGAAATTAACTTAGAAATTCTTCAAAGAACCAAAAGTAGAGAATAATCTCACAAAAGTTGTTAAACTGAATATTATTGAATGTTTTTTATGAATTACATTCATAAAGCTCATTTATACTAGTTACAAAACCCTAGAATCCAATAAGGAATTAATAATTTGATTTGGAAATAAAATCCTACCTAAAATAATCCTAAATACATTAGAACTATTAAAGATATGGAAAATCCCTAAAATATATGAAAGAAATTTGGCATAAATTAGGACAAACTGGTTAAAAACATGTTACATTAAAAAACGTGTCCGACCTGTTAGACGTCCATCGTGGGGCCCGCTGGTCTTGGCTTGCGAGTGGCGCGCTACCCCAGCAAAACTTTGGATGGCTTGGTTTGAGGCGAGCTGGCCTGACGCGGGCCACGCTGCCCTTGTAGAGATTTTGATGATTCAGCGCGGGGCGCGCTTGATTGAATAATTTCCTGGCGCGGGGCACGTCGGATGGCCAGAAAACCACCTTTCAACTCTCGAAACTTTTGTCTTGGATCAAACACTTCTATCATATTTATGAGCTTAGACTCCAACTCCAATGTCTTCAAATTCGTTCCTTCATTATGCCTGTTGACGCCAAGAAAATTCGATTCCTAGAGTTCGGTTCTTACCCTTTATGTTTCGCTATATGATTTAACTTATCTTGCTTAAAGGGTGAGATTTTAGGAAAAGACCGACATACAATGTCGACGATTTGAAAAGATTAATTTTAATGATTGGGCCGAATTAGACAGAGCCACCAGTTGGTATGAGTTTAAATGGTTGTACCAACTCAATCGGAGTTTGAAAGGTTTTACAATATGGCTCAATATGTGACTTCGTTTAATTGGTCTTGGAAACCGAGATTCATAGAGTTTGCGGGCTTGCTTAAGTGAGGGGAAGGTGTTAGGCACCCCCCGACTTCCGTGAAACACGGTTATCGCGTCATTTCAGTCCCTATGCATTGATTGTGTGTATGTGTGTGATGCAGTTAAATGTGCTAAAAGTGCTTTATTTGAAAGTAGTGTTGTACTTCATTGGACCTATATACAAAGGGTTTGATTTGTTAAAGATTTTATTTTAGACAATAATATGAAAGTGATGTTTTGAAAAGAGGTTTTCAAACCCTTTCGCTCGCATAGGAATTGAAGCCCTTTAATACTTCCATTTTATTCCATATTCGACTTTACTTGATTTTATTCTAGAGATGCGAAGCATCTTCGACAAAGTGTCGGGCTCCTTATAGGCATAAAAGCCATCAAAGTGAGCCCCGAGCACCACAACCATAATTTTCATTATTTTGGGGCCTTAAACTTGTATAACCTTTTTAAGGACCTGGATTTACAAGTACAAAGATTGGCAAGCTAACTATATAACTCGAAAAGGTCCATCACGAGAACCGGATCTAGATCCATTGATTCAATCGTAGATCCTGTAGCTCCTAGGCTCACAAGATATCACATATGCAGCCTGCATAACGAATATACTGAAATAAAACATATATCTATACTAGACATCGCTGGACGAAGGATTATCAGTTAAATTCTCGTTAGCGAGTAGCCCAAAGCTTCCAGTTTTCCTTAGATACAGATTTAGGGTCATATGGTCGCTAAATACTTATAAAAACTAGAAGGAAAACTAGATCTGTATAGTTTTTAACCATTCTAGCTTCCAGGTTCAAGTTTTACTACTTTTGAACGGGTTAAAAGCTAAATCTGGCTAGATCTAGTACAGATCTAGTTAATAAAACATAAATATTGAATATTTACAAGAAATAAACGGTTAAAAAGTTAGATCTACTGAATATAAGCTATTAACTATATACATACAACACTTATATACGTATTAGAGTAAGCGAAAGAAGCAGATCTGGCGAAATCTTACAGTATTGCGCGAGAATAGCTATCGAACGACTTCTGGTGCCTCAAAACTCGTTTCCCACTGGTTAAAATTTGATATGTTGTAGTGTATATGTATATGAGTATTTACAAAGAAGTTTTACAAAAATTGGAGTAAGATACAAGCTCTCTTTATCTCTCCTAGCCTTTTTTTCTCTCTCCTAAGCCCTCTCTTTCTCTAATCTTCTCTTAGAAGCCAAAGAGGGGAGGGCTTATATATAGGCCCGACCTGCTGCAGCTTGAAACCTTTATAACTTGCAATTCAGGAATTCGATGGAGGCGTGCCATACCTTTTCAGAAAGCTCATTCTGAGAGCTACGCAATGACATGGGGCTTGACCTTTTCTGAATCAGGAAAGATGGGTCCATGACCAGATCTTAAGTCTTCGCAGTCAGTCCGTAATGCTGTCTGGCGTAATTTGCACTTGAATCGTTGTGATGGTTCTGTATGACCTTATTCACATTAGTTTGATCCGAATTGATGTTGAGTTGGCAAAATTACCCTTTTTTCCTTCCGGGTTGGTTTCCGAGTTTGTTGCAGCTGCAACTGTCTTTCCTCAGGGTTATCTTCGGGGTTTGACTGCTTTTAACTTCTGTATGTCCTCAGGGTTGTCTTTGAGGTTAATTTGATGATTTCCCGGGGTTGTCTTTGGGGATCTGATTTGATGATTTCTCAGGGGCTGTCTCTGGGGGTTTGATTTGATGTTTCCCAGGACTGTCTCCGGGGGTATGATTTGATGATTTCCCTGGGATGTCTCCGGGGGTCTGATTTAATGATTTCTCTGGGCTATCCTCAAGGGTCTGATTTGGTGTTGTAGACTTCCAAGGTTGTCTCCGGAAGATAAAAGACAGTTGCCCTCCTACATGGTTAGTAACAGGAATGCGAAATTTTGAGTGTCTACATATGCCCCTCTTTATTATGTTTATGAAGTGCAATGAACATGATAAAGATTGCTAGACACTGGAAATATGATAAATGCAAATGTAATGAAATGCATGGTATAACATGTTATGAATGCGATATGCCTTTGTGGGGTTAGCTGCCACAGGTTGTATTAACGACCATTCCCTATTCTCTGCTGGGAATGACTTTCATGGCTGGTACCATTGGACCTTCCCGGAATTCACATTGGGGTTGTTACCAACGCTCTTTTTTCTGTATACACATTCTTGTTTTACCTTCACTGGGGATATCCCTCTTTTTACAAGTGACCTCATTGGGGATTTCCGATGCTTATCCTGATGATAGTTTGCACCAGTTTGCATCACCGGATCCTTCCCGACGCTATGCTGGGACTGTCACCAACGATTCGTAATACCAGATTCTCTGATATCTTCACTGAAGTAGTTTTCAACGGCTTGCATCACCGGATCCTATCCGATGCTACGCTGGGGATGTCACCAACGGCTTGGATTTCTATCAGGTTGATGCCAATGTTTCTGCCGGGAAAATAGCTTTTAATGATGGCTATCATAAAATCCTCCCAATGCCTACTCCAACGGTGGCTCACAAAGGTTGACCATCATCGAACTGTCTCGATGCCTACTCGAACGGTAGTTTACAAAGGTTGATCATCATCGAACTTTCTCGATGCCTACTCGAATGGTAGTTTATAAAGGTTGACCGTCACCGAACCTTCTCGGTGCCTACTCGAACGGTAGTTTATAATGATTGACCCTCACCGAACCTTCTCGATGCCTAATCAGACGGTAGTTTACAACGATTGACCCTCATCAAACCTTCTTGATTCCTACTCGAATGGTAGTTTACAACGATTGACCCTCACCGAACCTTCTCGGTGCCTACTCGAACAGTAGTTTACAAAGGTTGATCATCACCGAACTTTCTCGATGCCTACTCGAACGGTAGTTTACAAAGGTTTCCTATTATTGAACTGCCTCTATGCCTCAGCTGGAGATTTCATTTATAACATATTCCATCATCGGTCCTCCCCGATGAAGATAGTTTTCCCCGGTTGCCCTCATCAAGTTTCTCGATGCTTTGTTGGTAGTTGACAATGTTCATCACCGTACGGTCTCGATGTCTACTCGAACAATAGTTTCCAAAGGTTCTAATCACTAGACAGTCTCGATATCCTCGTTGAAGTAGTGTTCAACGACTTAAGTCACTGGATCTCTCTTCGATGCTACGCTGGAGTCGTCGCCAACGGTTTCGAATATAAGATATCTTGATCTTCGCTGAAGTAGTTCTCAACGGCTTACACCACCGGACCCTTTTCGATGCTACACTGAAGTTGTCGCCAATGGTTTGCATCACCAGATCCCTCTCCGATGCTACGCTGGGGCTGTCACCAACGGTTTACAGAAGATTTTTAGACATCCGAAGTTTGGTATCCTATTTTAGGATTTCAGGCCCTTTCTACTCAATCGCGTAGAACCTTTTTTGCTGATTTGACTTTTTGGCTTTAGGGGACCCTGCTATAACTCAAATTTAATTGTGTTGGAAGAGGTGGGACCCAACTTAGGTTATTGCAGGTCTACCTGTGGCTACTGCAGGTAGACTCGCGACAGACCGCGGGTGGATTTAAGCCCCCTGGCCCTTCAAAAGTAATTTTCAACTTGAACAAAACTGAAAAATCTAAAAATTCTCTCTCAGATCTACTTAATTCGGGCTGCTTTTCATAAAATCCGTCACCTTACAAACGCCCTGCACAACTTTGGTAACGTTTACATCCTTTCTTTTTAAGTTTTGATAGTTAGAAAGCTTGATTTCATGTATAGTGGGTTTAAACACAATGTATCAAATATGTATGCATAAATGACTTAATAAAAATGAGCAGACTTAGTAAATACTTGTATTTTAACATGCTGAACATTTTGGTGTGAAAAAATTTCATTTTCGTGACAGTCAATTTTCACCTTTTTGACTGGTTTAGTCATCCTATTTGAGGACAGATGAACATGAATTTTTTTTAAAAAATATACATGGTGATTTAGCTACCATTGTGGGTTTAATTTTATTGTTTTTCACATGTCATATGAAATGCTCATGATTTTGGGTTGGTGTGCTACTGAATGGCCATCTAGTCATGCCTATATGCATGCGGATAGTCCATTTTACAAAGGAGCCTCTGGTGAAATTTTTTCCACGAGTATGAGCATTTAATGAACATACAAATTTAACTCTACTGGGGATGTATGTTAAACTAATGCACGCTTTAACACATAGGCTATTCATGATGCAATGACTTGAATTTAATGAGCTTTAAATTTGAAACATACCTCACCCTTTCTAAGGTGATTTGGAGATTTTTTTCAAGTTATGGATTTAGATAGGCTGAGTAGCTCTCGCAGAGTTCCTTAGATGTGAGGAGGATGGATTTTGATGTCCCTTTGCCTCATCCAGCCCGTCAGCCTCGCAGGTTAACTAAGTCAGTGATTCGTCCTATTCGAGTTGATAGGACGAATGCTATAGACGAGGAGGAGGATGTTCCTGTTGTGGACCCCGATCCTTCTTCTTATACCCCACATCGGGATCTTCCAGGTATTAATGTGATGATCCCCTATCTTCTAGATGATTTGAGAACCCATCGATTTATCTTCACGCGAATGAGGTAATAGAAGTTTTCATTTTTTTATTTTTCCACTTTTGGGCTAATGACTTAATCTTGATTTGATATTGATGCAGGTTCCCGGCTTCACCCAGCCCATGGGGAACTAGTTTAGCATTCATTCTTTATATCGGACTCTTTATCTGGAGTATCAGGCTATTATCCATTCTTGGGGCTTTCAGGCCTTCTTTTCTATTCCTCCCCATCGCTGCCCTTGGGGTTATCTGCGGGCTTTATCTGAGGGCTGGGTTTATCAGACTCAGTCTCTCCATTTATTGGAATGCGAGGTGTTGATGACACCGATGGACTAGCGGTTCATCACTTGATTAGAGTTTACAAGGGAGTCGGTGCCTTTAGTGGCTAACATTTCACCGGCTGCAGTTCGATCCCTATTAGGAGTTCCTCTTTCTGCCTTTAAGGGTCGGGCTGTCCGTTCTGGCCCTTTGAGCATTGATGCTTCGAGTGGAGCTTTGTCTGAGTCTCTGCCTGTTGATCAGAGGGATAGAGATCACATTCTTCGGCGATTGTTCTTGATTATTATTAGGGGTTATTTCCTGGTAGACAACTCCTCGACGGTCTCTTTTGCTCTCGTCAGCGCTACTCGTGATGTGGAGCGCATCAGAGACTTTGACTGGGGCTCGTTCACCTTCGCTTATTTCCTTCAAGGGATGCGCCTACGCTTAGAGGGTGTAACAGAGGCTTGGCTAGGCTTTTACCCATTTTTGCTGGTGAGTAATTTCCCTTTATCTTTTAATTTCCCTCGCTCGGGTTGTCAATCTTTATCACTGATGACATTTAATCTTTGAATTTCATTTTTGGGAATATGAGAGGCTCCCTTCCCTACGCCCAATCACTACCTTAGGTGGTGAGACCTATTTGCGGGGCCAGCGCTGACATTATTCCACTTTGGCCAAGGTCCCTATGGCGGAGGGGTTTACCCATTCTCATTTACAGTTGGAGTTGCTGACTGCCGACGTTGTCACATGGGTTCCTTATACCCCTGATCATCTGATAAATGGTTTTGAGGGCGGCTTTCCGACTGGGGCAGAGTATGCATTATCCACTCGTTTCGTAACTGAGGGAGGCTGAGAGCTCTATTTGGGAGAGCGAGCTATTTGGAGCGTTACATGGGAGATTCACATTCTATTTCTGCCTCCTACTAAACGCCATTGGTCTTTATCTCAGTCGGTCCCAGAGATTCCCCCGATGGACTTAGATGGATTTACTTTATCAGAGGGCTCTTATACTCAGGAGGCCTTCTATCATTGGTGGACTCCTCGTACCATTGGGGCTGTGACAACCCAAAAAATCAGATTGTCCAGAAATTAAGATTAAAGAATTAATAAAAGGAATTTTATTGATTATATTCTGTGATATATGTTTATTAATCATTCTATGATATAGGATAATTAGAAATGGGAAGGATACTGGCTACGAGCTAGAATAAACGAGTAAGAATTTTCCAAACGAAAATAAAATATTTTCGGGAATAAAAATATTTTCGAGAAAAAAATGAAATAGGCACTATTCATGAAATCCTAAGGGTTAGGGTTTAACCCTAAGGGCTAGGGTTGAGGTTAGGGTTTTGACCCTAAGCCTTTCCGGGAGATTGGAATGTCAGAATGACATTCTGTCGAAAGATTTGACGATAATATACCGTGAAAAGTTAAGTTAGCCGAGAAAAGTTTTCTCGGGAAGAAAATGACAAAAATCACTATTAATCCGTTTTTGTTTGAGAATTTATTTTGAAATTTTGAGAAACGCGTAATAATAGGATTTTGAGGCGAAATGGAATATGTAATAATATTTCATTTATGGCTCGCGAAGTTTTCGCTTGTAGACTTAAAATCCTAAGGGTTAGGGAAAGTGAAAGTGAAGAATAAAATGGTTTAAGTATAATAATAAATAATTATTATACGGAATGTATACGAGTATAATACGAGTTATTATACGAGTATAATACGACGAGCTATTCGGAGCCTTTCCTTGTTTGGTGTGTTTTTGTTGAGAATAATTTTTTTTTCAAAAATTATATCCGTAAATATAATTTAGTCAACATTGGTGTTCTAGCATTTTTTTATAAATAGAGTGCTTAGTTAGAAATAAAAATCACACCAGAATCAGAAATTTCTTTCTCTATACGATTGAGCGTATTTCTTGTGAGTATTTAGATATTTTGAGTGTTGATAACAGTGCAAGTTTTTTTCATTATAATATCCGATATTCCAGTCAGATCGAGTATTCTACTGAGGTAAGGGATGTTATTCTTCTCGTAAGGGATATTATTTTTTCTCATAAATGATGTTACTTTCTTTCAATATTCATAAAGAATATTATTTTTTTTCATATTCCATATTATGAAAGTAATAATATTTCATTTCATATCCCCAAATTTAAACTTACTACGGTAAGAATTGCGTCTATAATTCCTGAAATGATCAGAAATTCTTCGAATTTTGTATTTTATCTAATATCATTTCATTGGAATGTTGGTATGAATTTTATCATAAAATTTTTATCTTTTCATGTTGGAGTTACTATTTATCCGTATATTACTATTTAAAAATACGACACTATTCACGAGTACTGTTCACAGAAAAATTAAATTTTCTTTTCTTTATCCAAGTTATCTGTTATGATTCTTATCTTTGATTGGATCCATGTTTTGAATTTCATTCTTAAATTTTGCTCCACAATTGATCATTATTGAATATACCTGAACTTGGATAAATTAAATTACGAATCCCTAATATTTGTCCTTTATCTCACTGGATTCATTTTTTATATTATTTTTCATCATCCTCAGTCTTAAATTGTGGTGAATATCTTTGGCCTGTAGTGCAAAGATGAATGATTAATTGATGAATATCTTTGGCCGTAGTGCAAAGATGAGCTGTTGATTTATGAATATCTTTGGCTCGTAGTGCAAAGATGGACATGTGTTTGGTATGATCATGACCACTGGTGATACAAATAAATATCTTTGGCCCGTAGTGCAAGGATGAATATTTGATTTGAATGTATTAATTGATGTTACAGGGATAAAATATTGATGATGGACTTTTAAATCATAGAATATAGTAGAAATCATTCTCTATTTAACTCTTCTAATGAATTGTTATTTCCGCTGCAGTTGTTGATCTAAAACTTGTTGTCCATAATATTTTATCTGATTTATTGAAGGCTAACGATAATTTATTCTTCATTATCTTAGTCATAATATTCTTTACTGGGCTAGTTGAGCTCACCCTTTTCTTCCATTATTCTCTTTAGGAAATAAGAATGTCGTAGGGACTAGTAGGGGGATAGAGTGATGGTCAGAGTTAGAGCAGTAGTAGTCCTCATTATTGCTGTAAAATAGTATGATAATAATTGTAATGAGGACTTAGTTTGAGCGTTTATATTTTCTACATGTCTGTATTGACGCTCACAGTTGTGTGGTCGTATTTTGCACGACCGTTTGATATAAAAGATTGTATTTGGATTCTGTACCATATATTTGGCGACTCAAAATAGATTAAGTATTGAACCTATTTTGGGGGCGTCACAGTTGGTATCAGAGCTTAGGGATATGATCTCTGGCGAAGATCTGGGAATGGAACTAGGAGGGGAGAGACGAGTAAATCCTTCGCTAGTTTGTCCTACTTAAGCTTATTTGTTATTTAATTGGTAGGTCGGAACATAGGGTTAATATGTGATATGTCAATTTGTTTAATTAACCCTTGTTTTGTGGCAGTATTTGAGAATGACATCTGAAAATAAAGAGTTGAACTCATATAGAGTTTTAAGTGATGCGTTGAGGAGATTATTTAAAGAATAAATATTGGAGATATTTATTGGGGAGTACTAATTAAGTTATTGAACTTGATTGTAGGATGTCAGGCGAAGAAGAAATTAGAGATATCTATGTAGTGAGTGAAGAATTAATAGTTGCACTTGATCTAGTCACAGAGGTAGCAGCTGAGAGTGAGGAAGAAGAGGACCCTGTGGAGGATTTATTAGGAGAATTTTATGATCGAAATGTAGAAATGCAAGATCGTATTCGTGAGTTAGAAGAGCAGGGTGAAGAACGGCAGGCGATCGTGGAACAAAAGGATACAACAATTCAAGATTTTGCTACTCGATATGCGAAGCTGGAACAAAAGCTCTCTCAGGCAGAGCATATGATATTAGAGCTGGAATCTGAGAATGCAAATGTCAACGATCAGCTGAAAGAAGAAACAACTGAACGAATGAGAATGGAGGATGCACGGGTAAAAGCTATACGACGCGTTGATATTGTAGAAAGAGACGTTCGATCCAAGAAAGCAAAAATAGACGATATGGATTTCACTTTTTGGACAATAATTGGGAGAATCCAACATCGAGTTTGGAATTACCCTGTGCATAGCGATTAACCCCAATTTGATATGGATCGAAGAGTAATGATTCAAATCATGGATCAGGAGTGCGACGAAGCAGTTGAGGGTGGAATGTGCTTTATAGCAAAGTCAAGTCCAGCTGGGATTGTGACACCAAAGACTGTCCCAGACAAGTCAAAATCGGTGGTTCCTGGAAGAGCGTTTATCGTGACTACCCAAAAAGAGAGGAACCCAAACGAAGTTATCACGGGTAAGCTAATCATAAACTCTTGCGAAGTCTATACCTTATTAGATACCGGTCTTACCCATTCTTTTATTTCACCTGCTTGAGCTCAACGTTTGAACTTGATCCTTGAGAAATTAAACTTTGATTTATCTGTTAAAACTCCATTCGGAGAAACCTTCGTTACATCCACAGTTTACAAGTCTTGTTTGATTTAAATTGGCAACCTCACATTACCTTTTGATCGCATCTCTTTGAAAATACTTGCATTTGATGTGATTTTAGGAATTGACAGGTTAACCACTCGTTATACTAAAATCGATTGTTTTCGTAAGGTTGTTAGCTTTCATATTCCTAACCAACCTGTTGTGCGAATTCAAACAACCAAACCACTAAAATCAATCATTGTCATTTCAAGTCATAAAGCTATTCGTTTATTGAAAAACAGATGTCAAGCTTTCTTAGCCCATGTCACCGATTTAAACAAGAATACGTCAGATTTGAATGATATTTCTGTTGTTAATAAATTCCCTGATGTATTTCCCGAAGAACTTCTTGGCCTACCCTCGGAATGTGAAGTTGAATTTTTTTATTGACCTTAAACTCGATACAAAACCCATTTCTAAAATCCCATATCGAATGGCTCCTATTGAACTTCAGGAGTTAAAGGTCCAACTACAGGAATTGTTAGACATCGACTTTATACGTCCTAGTACATTGCCTTGGGGTGCTCCTATTTCATTCGTTAAGAAGAAAGACGGGAGTATGCGACTTTGTATTGACTATCGGGAGTTGAACCATGTTACCATCAAGAATATGTATCCGTTACCTCGCATTGATGACTTGTTTGACCAGTTACAAGGTGCTAAATTCTTCTCAAAGATTGATCTTCGTTCTGGATATCATCAGTTAAATATTAAAACTGATGACATTCCAAAGACTGCCTTTAGAACTCGATACGGGCATTACGAATTTCTAGTTATATCTTTTGGATTAACCAATGTCCATGCTACATTCATGAACATGATGAACCGAATATTCAAGAAATATTTGGATCATTTCGTGGTTGTCTTTATTGATGACATTCTAATATACTCCAAAAGCCTCAAATTTTTTTCACCCAAAATGAACTTAACATGCGACAACGACGTTGGCTTCAGCTGTTGAAAGATTACGACCATAACATCCAATACCATCTTGGAAAAACAAACGTAGTAGCTGACGCGTTGAGTAGAAGATCATATGCGGGAACAAGTGCGATGCTGTCAACACAAAGGCCCATTTTGTATGACTTACAAAGGATGGAATAGAGTTAAAGACACCAAGGACCCACGTGATGATGTCAAATATACGAGTAGAACTGACTCATGGCTCCATTTGAGGCATTGTATAGACGAAAGTGTTGTTCTCCAGTATGCTGGGACGAGGTGGGTGAAGCAACATTGTTGGGACCGGAGTTAATACGTATGACTACGGAAAAGATTCAAATGATCCGACAACGTATACAAACAGCACAAGATCGACAAAAGAGTTATGTTGATCTTCAACAAAGGAACGTGGAATTCAATGTCGGAGACCATGCATTGTTATGTGTTGCTCCATGAAAAGGAGTTACGAGATTCAAAAAGAGAGGAAAGCTCAACCCACGATTTATTGGTCCATTTGAAATCCTTGACTGAGTAGAAAATGTGGCCTATAGACTCGCCTGACCTCCAAGCATGTCTCGTGTTCATAACGTTTATCACATATCCGTGCTATATAAATATGTGAAAGACCCAAACCACATTATTGAGTTAGAACCAAACGAGATAGCTGAAGATTTAATGTACGAGGAGGTACCTATCAAGATCTTGGATAGGAAGGAACATGTCCTACGCTCAAAGATTATACCTCAAGTTAAAGTTTTGTGGAAGAACCATGATATCGAGAAAATGACCTGGGAGTTAGAATCAGAAATGAAAGCGAGGTATCCTCACCTTTTCGAAATACCAGGTACGTACGTTAATTTCGAGGACGAAATTTCATAAGGAGGGGAGGTTGTAAGACCTCAAGTTTTATGAATAAAAATTTAATTTTCTTTATATATTATTTTGAAATAGTAAGGTGTTGATTTGATAAATGTGATAATTTATGTACAAATATTTCAAAATAAGCAAGTGGTCATAAAATATTCATTGTGTCGGGGAGTATTCGTTTGGTCGTGGAATATTCTTGTTGTCGGGGAATATTCGTACGACGGCGCAACCATTTGTGGGCCCCAGTTGTCCTTGTTTGGTGTGTTTTTGCTGAGAATGAATTTTTTTCAAAAATTGTATCCGTAAATATAATTTGGTCAACATTGATGTTCTAGAATTTTCCTATAAATAGGGTGGTTAATTAGAAATGAAAATCACACCAGAATCAGAAATTTCTTTCTCTATACGATTGAAAGTATTTCTTGTGAGTATTTAGATATTTTGAGTGTTGATAACAGTGCAAATTTTTCTCATTATAATATCCGATATTCTAGTCAGATTGAGTATTCTACTGAGGTAAGGGATATTATTCTTCTCGTAAGGGATATTATTTTTTCTCATAAATGATGTTACTTTCTTTCAATATTCATAAAGAATATTATTTTCTTTCATATTTCATATTATGAAAGTAATAATATTTCATTTTATATCCCTAAATTCAAACTTACTACGGTAAGAATTGCGTCTATAATTCCTGAAATGATCAAAAATTCTTCGAATTTTGCGTTTTATCTAATATCATTTCATTGGAATGTTGGTATGAATTTTATCATAAAATTTTTACCTTTTCATGTCGGAGTTACTATTCATCCATATATTACTATTCAAAAATACGATACTATTCACGAGTAATGTTCACAGAAAAATTATTATTTTTTTCTTTGTCCAAGTTAACTTTTATTGTTCTTATCTTTGATTGGATCCATGTTTTGAACTTCATTCTTGAATTTTGCTCCACAATTGATCATTATTGAATATACTCGAACTTGGTTAAATTAAATTACGAATCCCTAATATTTGTCCTTTATTACACTGAATTCGTTCTTTATATTATTTTTCATCATCCTCAGTCTTAAATTGTGGTGAATATCTTTGGCTTGTAGTGAAAAGATGAATGATTAATTGATGAATATCTTTGGCCGTAGTGCAAAGATGAGCTGCTGATTTATGAATATCTTTGGCCCGTAGTGCAAAGATGAGCTGTTGAATTATGAATATCTTTGGCCCGTAGTGCAAAGATGAATATTTGATTTGAATATATTGATTGATGTTACAGGGATAAAATATTGATGATGAACTTTTAAATCATAGAAGATAGTAGACATCATTCTCTATTTAACTCTTCTAATGAATTGTTATTTTCGCTGCAGTTGTTGATCTAAAACTTGTTGTCCATAATATTTTATCTGATTTATTGAAGGCTAACGATAATTTATTCTTCATTATCTTAGTCATAATATTCTTTACTGGGCTAGTTGAGCTCACCCTTTTCTTCCATTGTTCTCTTTAGGAAATGAGAATGTCGCAGGGACTAGTC
Organism: Panax stipuleanatus; assembly: GCA_020205555.1. Lineage (NCBI taxonomy): Eukaryota > Viridiplantae > Streptophyta > Magnoliopsida > Apiales > Araliaceae > Panax > Panax stipuleanatus. The sequence goes on along the minus strand of CM035123.1, from coordinate 62,511,942 downwards.
TGAGGACAGAGTGATGGTCCAAGTTAGAGCAGTAGTAGTCCTCATTATTGTTATAAAATAGTGTGATAATAATTATAATGAGGACTTAGTTTGAGCGTTTATATTTTCTACATGTCTGTATTTATGCTCACAGTTGTGTGGTCGTATTTTGCACGACCGTTTGATATAAAAGATTGTATTTGGATTCTGTACTATGTATTTTGGCGACTCAGAATGGGTTGGGTATTGAACCTATTTTGGGGGCGTCACAATAATAATAAATGATTATTATACGGAATGTATACGAGTATAATACGAGGAGGATACGAGAATTAATATGACGTATAATACGAATTTTTTACTAAGTAAATAGATTTAATTTTAATTAAATCTAAGAATTGAACCCGTGGGTCGAACCGGCGGGTAAATGGGTGGGTAAAACCCATGGGGCAACCCATGAGCATGCGATTGCACAAGGTGGCCATGTGCTAGCACATGGGGAGACATAGGTTGCATGTGGGAGGACATGGTGGTGATGTGGAGAGGAGGTGGGAGTTGAGGAGGTTTGGTTTAATGACCAAACTACCCCAACTTTTGCAATCTCTATAAATAGAGGGCTTGGCCCTTCATTTTCATTTTTTGAAATTTCCACCAACATCTTTGAGAGAGATAAGAGAAGTAGAAGTGCTCTTGTGATGAGCAACCAAGAAGAAGAGAAGCTAGTTTAAGACTTTGATCAAGAACAAAGTCATAAGCTCAAGAACACTTAAAGGTATAAGTGTTAATTTTGAGTTTTCATCTTCCTTCAATTCTCAAATTGATAAAGAAGTGAAAATAAATAGAGCATGGATGGTAAAAGATGAGGAGATTGATATTAGTGGTCTTTAAATCACTAATAATCAAGAACAAATAAAACCATAAGGGAATGGCTAAGAAGTTAATGGAAAGTGATTTTACAACCATAATGAAATGGTTAAGTGATTTAATGAAGTAAAACCATGAAAACTTAAATGTTTAATATGGTTAGAATCGTAAATGAACAACCAATGGATTGATTCCATTTGGTTTGAAGTGAAAATATTGAGAAACGAAGATTCAACGAAAGTTACGCGATTAGACGTTAATCGTCGAAATCGTAAATTTTCCCGGAATGAAAGTCAAAAGTAGCCATTTGATTCGGAAATGATGGTTTTCGATGGCATCATGTATAATTAAGTGAACAAGACTTGCGAGAGCAAGAACAAACGAATTGGGAGTTAAAACGAAGAAACGAGTGTCGAACGTTCACGAACATTCTACGAACGTGTAAAAATGGACGAAATGGTCAATTTTCCACCAACGGATTCAGAAATGAATTCCAACTGGATGGAATCTTAGAACATGGTATATGTGAACTATTGGCTTTGGAACGAGCCAATTCTGAGTTGTAACGATCGCGTTACGATCTCGGGAATCTCAAAAATTTTCAAAACGTAGAAAATTTTTCAATGGAACAGGGATGGCACCGTAGCGCCGCCCATGCCTTAAGAAATGGCGCCACATCGCTTGCCCGAGAGAATATTCTTTGCAAGTGCAGCGCCACAGCGTTGGTGTATAGTGTTAAGCTGGCGCCGCAGCGCCAAGAGGGAAAAAAGTTCTGACACGGTTATGTTATGTCCCAACTTTCTACATGATAATTATGGGGCAAGTATATGATTAATATTATTGAAGAGAAATCACTTAAACAATGTGTTTAAGATCGATTTTAAGAATTAAACGTTGTCGAAACGTATTTAAATTCTAAAACTTAAAACCCTAAAATGTGAACTAGGGTTCGTGGTTGATTTGGATGCACGCCTCAAGGTTACATATTATGTATTAGAGGTGTGGCATGCGAGAATGTAAAGAAGTGAAAACTTACTTAATTTCTATATGGAGTTCGATAACGAGAATCCAGTGAAAATGTGTGCGACCTAGCAAACCGATTATGGTTTCGCTTGTCGTAGGGTCTAACGACAATCGACGATAGTCGGTTGATGGCACATGAGTGATAGTGAATATATAATTCACATAAAGTAACACTTAAACAAGTGATTTAAACCTTAAGGAAAGGTTGAATAAGATTAAGAGACGAGTAATATGAACGCAGGATACATGAATGATTCTCATTAATTATATCGGCGTTGAGTGAACGTTTTAAGTATACATTGGTTGTATAATTTAGACGTTAACGAATGTTGGCATAGTAAGTTGTGATGAGCCATAACGAACAGTTATAAGAGAACGAAGAATGTATAACGTTGAAAAGACGAGTTAATGGTAATAACTTGAATGAATGTTTCGAGTCGTATGGACTGGACGTGGTAAGGAATGTAATAAAAGGATAGAAGAGATGAAAATGAAAGTTGGTCGTGTAAACTTTAATTTACAAGAACGCGAACCATAGGAAATAAAGAGAAGTAAAGTGAAAGTTAAACCAATGCATAAGTCATGTATTTGACTAATTGGTATTTGTTATTCCTTATGTGCTACATAGGGATTTTGATGAGCAGCTCAGCGTAAACCCTAAGCGGTAGCTGTGCGTAAGGCAAGTTTCTAATCTTGCTCAAGTTCTACTTGATGCAAGTTCTTAACTTCGTTCATTTCTATATGAATGTTAGTTCTTAACTTTCTCAGATGTTGAACATGAGAAAGTATTTCGTAGGTGCAAATGTGCAATGTTTGTATAAGCTATTGGTATGAATGAGGCCTTGTGCCACAACATTAACACTTCGGTGTTTCAGTGAAATGAACTGTTCGTTGATTGAACTGATATGTGTGAAAGAGTTCGGTTTATTCATGAACTGTTCTTGTTAAGTATGTGCTAATGATTCTAGCCAGACATAATGTGTATGGAAAAGGAAGAAGGATTAAAGTATGATATGTGAAATATGATGTATGTTTTAAAATGATAGGAATCAGAACGTATTCCTATTATTCGAGCTGCTTCATAACCATTGTTCGGTTATTGAAGTCTTAAAAGAATGTTGATTCTTGAGTTGTTAATATTCAATTGCTATGACTTGCTGAGCAATTGAATGCTCACACTTGCTTGAAATAAAAATATTTTCAGCGAACGACGGTAGTATGTACTAAAGGACCTGATGAAGATCAAGATGATCAATGTCCTGCTATGGTGAAATGCTATGGTTGCGAATACCATTAGCGTCGTAAGATGAAGTGCTGTTCATGTTATGAAAAGCGTGAAGATCAAGTCAAGACTTGGAGAATAGTTAGATTAAAACTATTCTATAGATATGGTGACTAGTTAAGTCACAAGTGTAATGTAATAAGAATAATGTAATTATCATTATTTTTAATGAGAGAAAGATTCTAAGGAAATAGAACCTGGGAATGGAATGATATAACATTAATCTTCAGGATTTAATGATGTATGTATGGAATGAGAAGTACCATAATGTACAGAATTCGGGTGTAAAAAATAGGCCAAATTTTGGGGTGTCACAGGTTGGTATCAGAGCTGATAGGTTATAAAGCTTAGGTATGAGTACCTAAGATTATAGCCTGAGAGAGAAGGATAAGGAAAATCATTGAAATAAACGATGAAGAAAGAATATCACGACGTGATCATATTAAATTGTAATAACAGATTATCTGTTAAACGATGGATGAATTATAGAGCAAATAATGAAATAGTACTATGAATAGTACGAGAAGAAGAACTTAGAAGAGTTGTAAGGTATACGAGTTAAAGAAAATTCGTATTAAGTCAAGAGAAAGTTGGAAGGTGGTAAATTTTAATTGAAGACTCATGTGATAGCTAAGTTGTATGAACTTTTGTTATGGGCGAAGGTTTATGCTTTGGTGTAACAACCACTCAGCTTATTACAGTGATAATCATTGGAATAGTGATGTCGCGCTATCGATATGTATATGACGAGAATGTGATTCTTTTCTCATGTGTATATTGGATAGTAGAATGTATTAAGATTAGGTGCGAGTTCTTGAAACTCATACTTATGAAAAGTTTGTGACTCATAGTTGTATGCTATGTTTCTGAGCCCTGAGCATATGGACAGTCCTTGATTTGTTCTTGGATTACATATTGTGAAGATAAGTTCTTAAACACATGTGACTGTTGCAAGTTCCTGAACACATAAAGTGTGGCAAGTTTGATGAACTATACTAAGGTATAGGAAGTTTAGACTGAAAATGAGTGATGTTCAGTATAAGTAGCACGTAAGGTGCTAGAAGAGGTTAATATTGTCGCAAGAATGACAATGAAGGAAGTAGAAAGAAGTAGAAAAATCCAAGCCTTCTAGCTATACTAGATTTCGAAGTTATTGACATCGTGCTGATGTGGATGTTTTGGAAAGAAAATATTGGTTTCAACTTTTGGAAACCAATGGATTTTAAAAAGAACTATTCTTTGTATGTCTATGCTAATCATTTCAGCTAGACATAATTTGATTTGGAATATCAAAATAAATTTTATATCATCAGTGCAATTGATGCATAGATGGTAAAAAGAAGAAGTTAATATTACATCTGAGCATACCTTGAAGTGTATGACGGTATGTAGTATGACAAAGTCATAAAATGACGAAGTCCTCAACGTACTTGAAAGTAGTACGGTATCATAACGTCATTAAACATTTTGAGTTATGATGAAAGAATTTAAAGAAGTAGTCGATGTCAATTGATTTAACTAGACGAATGGTTCAAGTAGGTGTCCAATCTATTGGATGGTCTGAGCTATTTGATTTGGCCAGATAAATGGTATGTCATGTTTTAAAAGAAATTGAGCTTTCTTTGAGAAGCTATGCCAAACAAAATTATTTTGGTGCGGAATCTGAATACATAAGTTTGAGGAGAACATACCTCTAAATGAGGTTGTATAATAGGTTGATCACCTAACATACCAGAAGAGGTAGTTTACTTTCTTTATGATTGTAAACAGGACGACAAAGAGGTAGTTTACTTTCTTTGTGATTGTAAACAGGCCGAAAAGGAATTGGTTTTCGGTAGATACCAATAAATCAAGTTGAAGGAGTTCATGGTCTTTATGACCCCTCATCAACTTATAAAATGTTTTAAAGGAATCTTTATATTCCTGGTCCTTCGTTTCACTTCATAATTCATGTGTAGTTGTGAAGATTCTTGAATGAAGGGAAGATGGGAACTTCTTGGGAGAGAAGTTGAGAAGAAGAGTATGTTAAAGGAAACTTGATATTCCTCGTTATTCATTCTCCTCCATAATTTTGGATAAGTTATGAAGACTCTGGAATGTTTGAAGGATAAGAACTTCCTCGAATAGGAGGTGAGAAATGGTTATGTTAACAATTATGAGCATACGGCCTTGGTGTTGGGATATTCCTTTATGAATGAAATGCTCTTGAATGGGAGTAGGATGATGACTTCTGTGACGAGAAGTTGAAAAAAGGCTATGTTAACAATTTCGAGGGCGAAATTTTTTGAAGAAGGGGTGAATGTGATATCCCAAGAAATTTGAGGTATAGTTGTCATGATGTTTATCATCTGACGAGTATAACAAAATAATGATCCTTGGGGGAAGGATGGTGAAGAGATAATGAGAAGGAATAATTAGGTAAATACCTAATTGAAAGAAGATGTTGAGATTTTTCAACATAAATAAGAAGAAGTATGATTAACTCGTCGTCAAAGGGTTGTAAATATAACGCATCTGGGTATGGATGTGGTTTGTGAAATTCCGAGGACGAAATTTTTATAAGGAGGGAAAAATGTGACAACCCAGAAAATCGGATTGTCCAGAAATTAAGATTAAAGAATTAATAATTAATAAAAGGAATTTTATTGATTATATTCTGTGATATATGTTTAATAATCATTCTATGACATAGAATGATTAGAAATGGGAAGGATTTTGGCTACGAGCTAGAATGAACGAGTAAGAATTTTCTAGACTAAAATAAAACATTTTCGGGAATAAAAATATTTCTGAGAAAAAGATGAAATATACACTATTTATGAAATTCTAAGGGTTAGGGTTTAACCCTAAAGGTTGGGGTTTAACCCTAAGGGTTGGGATTTAACCCTAAGGGTTAGGGTTAAGGTTAGAGTTTTGACCCTAAGCCTTTTCGGGAGATTGAAATGTCAGAATGACATTCTGTCAAAAGATTTGACGGTAATATACCGTGAAAAGTTAAGTTAGCCGAGAAAAGTTTTCTCGAGAAGAAAATGACGAAAATCACTATTCATCCATTTTTGTTCGGGAATTTATTTTGAAATTTTGAGAAACGCGTAATGATAGGATTTTGAGGCGAGATGGAATATGTAATAATATTTTATTTATGGCTCGCAAAGTTTTCGCTTGCGGACTTAAAACCCTAAGGGTTAGGGAAAGTGAAGAATAAAATGGTTTAAGTATAATAATAAATAATTATTATACGGAATATATACAAGTATAATACGAGTTATTATATGAGTATAATACGAGGAGGATACGAGAATTAATACGACGTATAATATGAATTTTTATACGAAGTAAATAGATTTAATTTGAATTAAATCTAAGAATTAAACCCGTGGGTCGAACCGACGGGTAAATGGGTGGGTAAAACCCATGGGGCAACCCATGAGCATGTGATTGCACAAGGTGGCCATGTGCTAGCACATGGGGAGACATAGGTTGCATGTGGGAGGACATGGTGGTGATGTGGAGAGGTGGTGGGAGTTGAGGAGGTTTGGTCTAATGACCAAACTACCCCAACTCTTGCAATCTCTATAAATAGAGGGCTTAGCCCTTCATTTTCATTGTTTGAAATTTCCAACAACATCTTTGAGAGAGAGAAGAGAAGAGGAAGAGCTCTTGTGATGAGCAACCAAAAAGAAGAGAAGCTAGCTTAAGACTTTGATCAAGAACAAAGTCATACGCTCAAGAACACTTAAAGGTATAAGTGTTAATTTTGAGTTTTCATCTTCCTTCAATTCTCAAATTGATAAAGAAGTGAAAATGAATAGACCATGGATGGTAAGAGATGAGGAGATTGATATTAGTGGTCTTTAAATCACTAATAATAACAAGTAAAACCATAAGGGAATGGCTAAGAAGTTAATGGAAAGTGATTTTACAACCATAATGAAATGGTTAAGTAATTTAATGAAGTAAAACCATGAAAACTTAAATGTTTAATATGGTTAGAATCGTAAATGAACAACCAATGAATTGATTTCATTTGGTTTGAAGTGAAAATATTGAGAAACGAAGATTCGGCGAAAGTTACGCGATTAGACGTTAATTGTCGAAATCGTAAATTTTCCCAGAATGAAAGTCAAAAATAGCCGCTTGATTCGAAAATGATGGTTTTCGATGGCATCATGTATAATTAAGTGAACAAGACTTGCGAGATCAAGAACAAACGAATTAGAAGTTAAAACAAAAAAACGAGCGTCGAATGTTCACGAACGTTCGACGAACCCGTAAAAATGGACGAAACGGTCAATTTTCCGCCAATGGATTCAAAAATGAATTCTGACTGGATGGAATCGTATAGCATGGTATATGTGAACTATTAGCTTTGGAACGAGCCAATTTAGAGTTGTAACGATCGCGTTACGATCTCGGGAATCTCAGAAATTTTTAAAACTAAGAAATTTTTTCAATGGAACAGAGATGGCGCCGCAGCGCCACCCATGCCTTAAGAAATGGCGTCGCAGCGCCTGCCTGAGAGAAAATTCTCTGCAGGTGCAGCGCCGTAGCGCTGGTGTATAGTGTTAAGATGGCGCCGCAGCGCCAACAAGGGAAAAAGTTCTGACACGGTTATGTTATGTCCCAACTTTCTACATGATAATTATGGGGCAAGTATATTATTAATATCATGAAGGGAAATCACTTAAACAATGTGTTTAAGATCGATTTTAAGAATTAAACCTTGACAAAAAGTATTTAAATTCTAAAACTTGAAACCCTAAAATATGAACTGGGGTTCGTGGTCGAGTTGGATGCACGCCTCAAGGTTACATGTTATGTAATAGAGGTGCGGTGTAACGATTGAGATTTTATATATTAAATTATAATATTTATTGAGTGAATAAATATTTTATGTGATTTATTTACTGAGTTAAATAAATAAATTATGTGATTTTTTGAACTGATTTAATTAAGAGTAATATTTAATTAAATTGATATGTTAGTAATAGTGTAGCATATCTAGTTTAGTTGAGACTAATTAAATTAGATTTAAAATTATGTGCTATGTATTTGTTGTAATTTACTAAGTGTTATATGAATGTAATTTCAAGTGTGATAATTGAGTATTATATGAATGTTAGCTTTTATTTAATTGAATTAGAATGTTGTAATTTAACTAAATAAGTGTAGTATTTAATCTACGGAGTAAAGATTTATTAAAAGAATGAAAAAGAGTTTTAAATGATTTTTAACCAAACAAGGCTTTACTTTTGTTTTAAAAGGCTTTTGCCAAACAGGGCCCTTGCACTAGCTTTAAACCTAATTTAACCAAACAAGCCTTAGCACTAAAATCTATTTTTTTAATTAAGGTTTGCTAAACATAGCCTTGTGGATTTTGAAATCTTATAACTGACAATTTATTTTGGAGAGTAATTGCCCTTAATACATATTATTATATCAGTTAAAGTATACGTATTATATTTTATATGTTTACGTTAGTTGAGTCTAAGCCTAAGTCTAAAAGAAAGAAAGAAAAACATAGAAGAGAGTTAGAGAGAATATTCAGAGAAGAAGGAGAGGAAGAAGAGAAAAGAAGAAGAAGCTTTGAGAAGGCAAAGCAAGCCCCATCATCATTATCATCTCCATCTCTTCTCCTAATTCAAAATAGAAAGGGTATCATCTTAACCCTTATAATCAATTCATATGTTGTGTTTATTCTTTGTCAAATTAGGTTTTTCATAATCATGAACTTTATATGTAAATATGGTATGCATATGTAATTGTATGCCATGAAAGGATTTTCAGAATTCAATTGTTGTAAAAACAATTTTTAAAAGTTATGTTCTTCAATACTTCTTCGTCTAAAACTTCTCTGTAAAAAGCTTTTCGTGTAAATTACTTGATCATGATGTATATATGTGATGTATATGTATATATTGATGATTATATATGAGTTATATTATTGTGTTAGCATTCAATCCATGTATTTTTGATAAACAAGAAGAATTGAGTTCATAATGATTTTCTGTGAATTAATTGTTGAAAAATGGCTTTTGAAACTATCAAATTGATGTTTGATTGTGGGTTATTGTTTAAATTGATAATGGATTATGTTAGTATGTTAAGAATATGAGTTATTACAATTGGAATTACTTGAATTGATTGAAAACGAATTCGTAATAGTAATTTTCGTCAAGAATGCTTAATATTGTAGTTTTCTTCAAAAATCATGAAAAACATTGGTTTGTGTGACGCCCCCAAAATAGGTTCAATACTCAACCCATTTTGAGTCGCCAAATACACTCAACAAAATTCAAATACAATCTTTCATATCACACGGTCGTGCAAAATACGGCCACACAACTGTGAGTGTCAATACAGACATGTAGAAAATATTAACATTCAAGCTAAGTCCTCATTACATTTATTATCACACTATTTTAAATAAAAACAATAGTGAGGACTTCTATCAGCTCTAACTCGGACCATCACTCCATTTCCCGACTAGTACCCGCGATATTCTCATTTCCTGAAGAGAACAACGGAAGAAAAGGGTGAGCTCAACTAGCCCAGTAAAGAATATTATGACTAAGATAATGAAAAGCAAATTATCGTTAGCTTTCAATAAATCAGATAAAATATTATGGACAACAAGTTTTAGATCAATATTCGCAGCGGAAATAACAATTCATTAGAAGAGTTAAGTAGAGAATGATGTCTACTATCTTCTTTGATTTAAAATTTCATCATCAATATTTTATCCCTGTAACATCAATCAATATACATCTCGAATCAAATATCCATCTTTGCACTACGGGCCAAAGATATTCATTTGTATTATCAGTTGGTCATGTTAATCTCAACACTTGTCCATCTTTGCACTACGGGCCAAAGATATTCATTAGATAATCATTCATCTTTGCACTACAGGCCAAAGATATTCATCACGTAATTATTCATCTTTGCACTACAGGCCAAAGTATTCAGTTATATCACCATTTAGAACTCAGGATGATGAAAAATAATACGAATAACGGATCCAGTGAGATAAAGGACAAATATTAGAGAATTTATCCAGAGTTCAAGAATGAAGATCAAAACCTGGATCCAATCAAAGTTGATTTGGAAGAAAAAATATTTTTTTTAATCGTGAATAGTACCCCGTGAATAGTAATTCATGAATAGTAACTCGACATGAAAAAGATAAAAATTTCACAAGAAAGTTTAGACCAATATTCCAGTGAAATGATATTAGATGAAGTGCAAAACTCAAGGAATTTCTGATCATTTCAGGAATTATAGAAGCAATACTTACCGTAGTAAGTTTAGAGTTAGGAATCTGAAATGAAATAATATATGAAACTGCAATTGAATTTTCACCCGTCTAGCGGTAGTCCGCTCAGAAAGATTATTTTCATAATTTAATAACAACTGAATACGAAGGGCTATTCACCAGGCATGCGGTAGTCCGCGTAGACAGGTTATTCTCACAGAATAATAAAGAATGGTATAAGAACAGGATTTCACCATGCATGCGGTAGTCCGCGTAGACAGGTTATTCCAACAGAATAATAAAGAATGGAATAACAACCCTTACGAGTATTGATAGAAAATAACTCTCTTCATGAATACGAAAGAAATAATATTCCTTACCTTAAAATTTGGAGACTGCACTAGCGTAATAGCAGAATACTCTTCTTCTTTCTCTATTATTCTCTCTATACTTTCTCTCTCTATAGCTTTAGTGAATTGATGAGAAATAATGAAGAAATGAGCTTCTATTTATAGGCTCGGCAGAGTAAGGGTAAAATAGTCTTTTTGCCATAATTTATGACATCATCGCTTACATCATCGATCTATGACATCATTGCTTATCTCATCGCTCCGATGATATCATTGCTTACCTCATCGCTCCGATGACATCATTGTTTGCATCATAAGAGTTCAAATTCAATTTGCACTCTTCCACCTCGTTTAACTTTTATACCATGAATTTACTATAATAATGTTACCATTCAAATTATAAAAATCATACTATTATATAATCACATCATACTACTATAATGTAATATTATAATAATATATTTGAATGAATTATTTTACCGGACAAGATAAAATACCAACTTTCAATAAATGCCACATGTTAAAAAATTTTCCGTTTAAATCCATATTGAATAAATATTTCCTTATCATATATATCAAAAATTAATTATTCACAAATAATATTACAGAACTACAATATTGACAACCAGGTCGTTCCTAGGAAAGAGGGGGCCTTCCGATAAGGATTTCTCCTTACTGGCGCGCAATTAATCAACCCCTTTTCTAGACAGAACTTCCTTAGACATTGCCAATAATGCTATCTAATAATATTATTCAAATAATATGAATTATTGATTTGATAATTTGAAATAATGTGCAATGACAATTATTGAATCAATAATATAAAATAGCAAAGTAGCACTTATTGATATAAAATATCAACGTAGCAAATATTGAACCAATAAAATATTATGCAATTATTGAATCAATAATATAAAATATTGAACAGTAATTACTGTAACAATAATTGAGTAAGTGCCTTCCTACGTAAGAATCAATAATTCGAAATACTGTGCAATACCGTCTGCTACCGTGCAACACCACGTATTACTGTATTTTAACCACCGGGTATTTCAACAGTACTAACGGTAACAATTTTACCGTTATTTTTACAAAAAGATTACTTCTGTCGCTTTCTATATCCGACATTCATTCCGTTATGGGGTCCACCAATGACTGCGCCGTCGTACGAATATTCTCCGACAAAAAGAATATTCCTCGACCAAACGAATATTCCCCAACACAACGAATATTTTATAACCACTTGCTTACTTTGTATACTTTGCACATTTTACCCATAACTTATCACATTGATCAAATCAACACCTTACTATTTCAAAATAATATATAAAGAAAATTAAATCTTATTCATAAAATTTGGGGTCTTATAGTTTGATCATGTGTTGTATGGATTTTTCATATTATAATCATGTTAAAGAGTTTAAAATATTGTTGTTAGCAAGTTTCATGTTAACCATATTGAGAAAAATCAAATTCGGTGTGAAGAAATAAACCAAATTTGCTTATTTCTCTTCCAGTTCGCGAACCAGCACCTTCACCATAGCAGGGACCCACCCCAGCGGGGCTATTTGCCTTGGGTGACCCGCCCCAGCAGGTACCCTTGCTGTATGAAAAAGTTGGTTTTTGTTTGTTAAGTTTTCATGCCCCGTTTGTTTAGCTAACTTATTTCTATGACTTGATAAGTGTAATAGGTAATAAGATAACATATTTTTGATGTGTTTAAGATAGATTGAAGTGTTATGTGAATGTGTTACATGTGTATGGGTGTATTACTTTCATAAGGTACACAACACGATTTAAAGCATTATAAGCTTATGAAATGTATGTCGTGATATATGGCTAGTTAGCAACTTATGTTGTAAACAACGTTGTGAGTTGGACTTGAGTATGAAGTTCGATGGTTTAAACGTTGTAGTTGGATACTAATAGACGCTTTAAATGTAATGTACTGTGTAGGGTAATTGTGGAAGTGGTTATAGTTATTAAAGTGTAGCTTGCGCTTGAGGCAAGTTTTCTATCTCTAAACTTGTTATTTATATTGTGCAAGTTCTCTAATCCTTATTCTTACACGTTAAGCAAGTTTCTATTTCTAAACTCGTTATTTACTTTGTACAAGCTTTCTAAACTATTCTTGTACGCTATGCAACCTTTATCAATGCATCTTTTTATTGTGCAAGTTCTCTAACCCTTGCTCAAGATGTCATGCAAGTTTATTTCTAATTCTTAACTTGTTATGTATTGTACAAGTTATATCGTATTCCAATGTTCATAATGCAATTATTGTCATAGTGTTGTGATCTTGACTTAATTGTTCAAGCAAGATCTACTTATTCTTTCAATTGCTTCAAGTTATTTCTAAAGCATGCCTACTTATTATGTAGATTATTTCTACATCTTATAATTGGTTCATGATTTTTATATTATTGAACTGTTAAAGCATTGTGGGTCGATTCAACTACTTCTAGTTAATGATAGTTGAAACTCCAAAGTTCCTTTATCTATCCAAACTAAACTTTCTTTGGTGCGGACTTGTATTCAAATAATGAGAATGAACAACCCTATCTATTAGGGGACATTTATGCGAAAGCGTTAAGATGGTTGTGTACAATACATGGTACGAAGGGCTGATCCCCCTGAGTACGAGTTGAAGGTTCATAGTCTTAATGACCGTTAAAGGTTTAAATAGAAATATTTATTACCTAAGATATAGTTCAAGGTCGTATGACCCTCAGATAAAGTCTATACTCAAACTTTAAATATGATGGAAGAATTATTATTCAATTCTTTATTTTGATGAAAGTAAGGTGATTCAAACTCTTTTGAAAATATTCACTATGTCATATCACTGTTGTATTTTAAGTGAGCTTTTGTTTGCTCACTCTTGCATATTTTTACAAACCCTTGCAGTTAAGGCTGAGAATGTTGACATTCCGTTAACAAGTAAAGGAAAAGGAAAGATGAGCAAGTGAAGGCTTGTGGTTTCAAGTTTATATTGTAATAAGATTTTGTTGACAATGTCTTATTTTCGCATTTACTTGTTTGATGTTAAGGTTTAGATAACCCTGGGATTTGATTTGGATAAGTTATAATCATTTATCAAGGAAGATTTTATTTAAGCTTATATGAAGGTTGTAATTTACTTTGCAATTCTTTATTATTAGGTAGATGTATGTTTTAACTAGAAAGTGAACACCAAATCATGTGAAAACGAAGTACCCGAATTTAGGGGTGTCACAGGTTGGTATCAAAGTAGTAGGTTATGAACCTTAGGTGGGGGGAAAACCTTAGGTAGTAGCCTTATAGGGGGATCGAAAAGATAGTGGTGATACGTAAAGATAATAAACTATCTTATGTGCTATGTGTTTACGTTTAGGTATTTGAAGAGTGACGACTCGATATCACTTAATAATAAACTTTAAAATTCTTTTGTCAAGATGAAGAACGTTTGAGAACCCATTCAGGCTAGAGAGGATATACCTCAGGTGCCTAGAGAGGAGGAGCCCCGAGACATCCAGGTTGTCTGGGAGCAGCTGGTTAAGAGAGAGCCATCTCCAGTGATCACCGTAGCTGGTCGTGAGCGTGAGCTGATACCTATTCCAGAGGAAGAGGATGAGGACAAGTCTGAAGAGGAGGAAGAGGATCCTGAAGAGGAATTCCCACCTCACTCTGTTAGTGTTGAGATGTACGAGGCGGTTTACGACAATAACGTGGAACTTCATGGTCGAGTCGGAGAGCTCGAAGAAACCATCCAGCAGCGGGACGAGACTATCAAAGAGATAGCTAGTGATCTAGGAGAAGTGCAGTGGAAGCTAATCCACGTAGAGAATGATCGAGACGAGGCCCGAGCCGAGCTAGCAAAGATGAAGCAAGATATCCAAGAGGAGTCGACGAAGCGTGCCTGAGCTAAGGAAACAAGCTTGAGGGCTATTCAACGAGCCGATCGAGCTAAAGATGAGGCTGAAACCAAGAGAGCCAAGCTAAGGGAAACAGAATACGCTTTCTATATAGCCATAGATAGGGCCCAGGACCGTATCTTCTATTACCCAGCTCAGTTCCAAGGTTTATCGTGGTATGTGGTGGACCGAAGGACAGCGTTTCGGGTGATGGAAGAAGAACGTAGGGAGGCTGTGCGACGTCTTAATATGCCTAGATGTTAGAGCTTTTAAATTATATATTTCTTTTTGTAATAAATAAATGTAAATCCCATAGTTTGAGATAATAATGGGATAAAGTGACGATGTAGTCCTGTAACTTGTTCCAGTTCAGGAAAGATGATGTAAATAGCAGAATGCTATCTATCCTATGTTTTTAAAACTACGAGTAATGAATAAAAGAAGTTTATGGATGTGCTATGTGTTCATATATAAACTGAGTTATTTAAATGTTTAAGCTGAACTTGAATACTTTAGAAGTGAATAAAGGAGCTAATAATAATTTTCTTAACAGAAAATGCCTCCTAGAAGAAGACCACCACGTCACCCGAGGGTTCGACGAACAACAATGATGGAACAAACCCTAACTCGGTTCAACAGTTAGTGAACCTGCTGATAGAAGCGATAGCGAATCAACCGCAAGTGCAGGGTACTACATTTAAGAAATTCAAGGCAGTAGGGCCACCTAAATTCAGGGGATCGACAAACTCGATAGATACACAGACATGGGTTATGGAAATGGAGAAGGTCTTTGACGTGGCCAAGGTCGGTGAAGACCAGAAAATGGCATTCGGGACTTTCATGTTGAAGTCAGATGCTAGCTTCTGGTGGCAGGCTAATAAGACCAGAGAAGGTGAAGGAGTCATACCGTGGGTACGTTTTAAAGAGATGTTCTTTGAAATGTACTTCCTTGTGAGTTTGCAGGACCAGATGGAGGTCCAATTCTTAGAGCTTAAGAAGGGGGGATGACAGTGTCGGAATACATCGCAAAGTTCAACGAGTTGGACAGGTTCGCTAGATACCAAGTCAGCACGGACGTTAGGAAGGCAAGGAGGTTTGAGCGGGGACTGAAACCCTGGCTCTACCGCAAGGTCTCTATGTTCCAGCTGAACACGTTTGCAGCTATGCTGGAAAAGGCCATTCTAGCTGAAGTAGGGAGCGAAGCCGTGACTAAATTCAACCAAGACAAGAAGAAGAAGATTGAGACGGAAAACAAGGCTGGTGGTAGCGGGGCTATCCATCAGAAAAAGAAGTGGAACGACAATGCCTCTGCTGGGAGTCAGCAGGGAGGCCAACAGAAGAGGAATCTCGAAGTATGTGCTACATGCGGGAAGACTCACACTGGAGTGTGCATGATAGGGAAATGGGTGTGCTACAACTGTGGTCAGGAAGGCCACATCATGCTAAATTGCCCAAACCCGAAGAAGGTAGCTTGCTATACATATGGATCCAAGGATCACATGGCTCATAACTTCCATAAGAAGCCAGTGGCAGGGTCAACAGAGAATGGAGGAAATGGCAGCGGCAACACTCTGACTATTGCCGAACTGTCGCCACTGCAAGCCGTTCGACCAACTGCCCGTACGTTCAACATGACGGTGCAGGACGCCGTGCAATCAAAGGATGTGGTGGCAGGTATTATTCTGATCAATAGTATAAATGCATATGTATTATTTGATTCGGGTGCTACTTGTTCATTCATATCTGATGATTTTGTTAAAACCCTAGACTTACTTGTAGAGGAGTTAGCTTACCCCTTGAACATAGAAATTGCATATAGGGAAGTCATTCCTGTTAGGTTTGTGTACAAGAACTGTAGATTGGACATTAAGGGTCAGGAGCTAAGGGTAGATTTGATTCTGATAAAACTTGGGGAATTCAATGTCATATTGGGGATGGACTGGTTGTTCAACCATGGGATGGTAATCGATTGTCAAAAGAAGTCGGTAAACCTTACGACTCCGTCAAAGGTAGTGTTCTATGGTAGTAAATCGCCTAGACAGGCGAGCTGTTTGACTGGTGATGTAAGCCAAGAAACTTTTGATGCAAAGCTGTGTAGGATATCTAGCCTACATAGTAGATACGCGTAAGGAGAGCCCAAAGATAGAAGAGATACCAGTGGTTAAGGAGTTTGTGGACATTTTCTAAGCCATTTGCCAGGACTTCTGCCAGATAGGGAGATAGAGTTCGTGATCGACTTAGCACCGGGAACTGCTCTAATTTTGAAAGCTCCGTACCGAATGGCTCCAGTTGAGATGAAGGAACTGATGGTTCAATTACAAGAATTGCTGGACAAGAAGTATATTCAACCGAGCGTTTCGCCGTGGGGAGCGCTAATTTTATTCATAAAAAAAAAGGATGGAACGATGCGTTTTTTCATTGACTATAGAGAATTGAACAAAGTTACGATCAAGAATAGGTATCCCTTACCTAGGATCTATGACTTGTTTGACAAACTGAAGGGTGCTAAATACTTCTCGAAAATCAATTTAAGAAGCGGGTATCATCAATTGAAGGTGAGAAAGGAAGATATACCGAAAATGGCTTTTAGGACTCGATATGGTCATTACGAGTTCTTGGTGATGTCATTTGGTCTAACGAATGCCCCAGCTGCATTTATGGACTTAATAAATAGGGTGTTTAAGCCATTCCTGGACAAGTTTGTAGTGGTGTTCATAGATAATATTCTGGTTTATTCCAAGACCGAGGAGGAACACGCTGAACACTTAAGGCTAACCTTAGAATCGCTGAGACGAGAAAAACTTTATGCAAAATTCTCGAAGTGCGAATTCTGGTTGGATTGTGTGCAATTTCTTGGCCACGTGATCGATAAGGATGGTATTTCGGTGGATCCGTTGAAGGTTGAAGTGGTAATGAATTGGGATCAGCAGAAAATACCGTCTAAAGTGAGGAGTTTCTTGGGATTGGTAGGTTAGTACCGAAGATTTATCCAAGATTTTTCCAAGATCGCCACTCCGTTGACGAATTTGACTCGTAAAACAGTTAAGTTTGTTTGGACGAAAAAGTGTGAGGAAAGTTTTCAGGAATTGAAGAAGAGTTTGAGTACTGCGCTGGTATTGTCTTTACCGGATAGTTCGGGGAATTTTGTGGTATATAGTGATGCCTCACATAAGGGTTTAGGCTGAGTGTTGATGCAAAGCGGCAAGGTCATTGCCTATGCATCACGTCAGCTGAAGGATTACGAGAAGGGGTATTTGACTTATAACTTACAATTTACGGAAGTAGTGTTTGCTCTAAAGATTTGGAGACACTACTTATATGGAGAGAAGTGTGAAATATACACAGATCACAAGAGTCTGAAGTATATCTTTACTCAGAAGGATTTGAACATGCTCCAAAGGAGATGGTTGGAACTGATCAAGGACTACGACTGCGAAATACTTTACCATCCGGGTAAAGCTAACGTCATCGCCGACTCTTTAAGTAGAAAAGGTCGGGAGAAGCTGAATATGTTAACTGATCAGGATCAGTTGATAGAACAGATGGCTAGATTAGAGCTGGAAGTGAAGTTTTCAAAGGAATCGGATGAGAAATTATTTTAAGTAACTACTGGTTCTACTCTGGTAGACAAGGTGAAAGAAGATCAACTTCACGACGAAGAATGCGAGAAGATTCGGAAGAGATTAACCGATGGCGAAGAGTTTAAATTCAGAATTAACAGTGAGGGACTACTACGATTTGAAGGTAGAATCTGGGTTCCGCCAGTATCAGAAGTTAAGGAGGAGATCTTGAGCGAAGCTCACAGTGTGAAATATTTAATTCACCCTGGGAGTACGAAGATGTACCAGAATCTTAGGCATCATTTCTGGTGGCCGAATATGAAGAGGGATGTTGCGGAATGCGTTGCAAAGTGTCTAACTTGCCAGAAAGTCTAGGCAGAACATCAGAGACCTAGCGGATTGCTACAACCGTTGGAAATTCCAGAGTGGAAGTGGGAGCATATCACGATGGATTTTGTGGTTGGTCTTCCAGTGACTTAGAAGGGTTTTGATGAAATATGGGTCATTATGGATCGACTAACGAAGTCAGCCCACTTTCTGCCGATAAGGATTAAGTACAACTTAGAGCAATTAGCGAAGCTGTACGTTAAGGAAATTGTTTCTCGGCACGGTGTTCTGGTGTCAATTGTGTCCGACATAAATCCGCTGTTTACGTCGAATTTCTGGAAGCGATTGCAAGAGTGTCTGAGAACGCAATTGCGAATGAGTACAGCATACCATCCTCAGATCGATGGCCAGAGTGAGAGAACAATACAGATGCTTGAGGATATGCTGAGAGCTTGCGTGATGGATTTCAAGGGAAGCTGGGTGATCATCTACCGTTGGTGGAGTTCGCCTACAATAATAGTTACCACGCGAGTATCGGCATGCCGCCTTACAAAGCGTTATACGGCAGGAAATGCAGAACTCCCTTGTGCTGGGATGAAGTAGATGAACATCAGCTGTTGGGACCGGAATTGGTGCAACAAACTGCCAAAATCGTAAAGCTGATCAGAACAAGATTGGATACTGCTCAAGACAGACAAAAGAAATATGTCGATCAACATCGACAGAACTGAGAATTTTTACAAAGGAGCTTCGTTTTCCTGAAAATATCTCCCTGGAAGGGGAAGATTCGATTCAGCAAGAAGGGAAAGCTGAGTCCCCGATTTATTAGACCTTTCGAGGTACTACGAAAGGTGGGCGAGGTTGCTTACGAGGTAGCATTACCTCCGGAGCTTGAGAATATACATAACGTCTTTCACATTTCCGTGTTACGACCTTATAAACATGACTATAAACATGTAATAGAATACGAGCCTTTACAATTTGATAAAGACTCAACTTATGAAAAGGTTCCTATTCAAATAGTTGACAGAAAGGAACAAGTGCTTAGGAATAAAGTGATACCTTCTGTTAAGGTAATCTGGAGGAACCACAGTGCTGAACAGCCACGTGGGAACTCGAAGATGTTATGATGAAATCTTATTCGCAATTATTTGCTTAATTTTGTTTAACCCCTTATATATCGATTCTGGGGACAGAATCCTTTTAAGGGGGGAAGCATGTAACAGATGAGAATATTGAGAATTTTTATGAGAATTTTTTTGGTGTTGTGATTCTCGGGACAGAATCCTTTTAAGGAGGGAAGATTGTAACGATTGAGATTTTATATATTAAATTGTAATTGAGTGAATAAATATTTTTTGTGATTTATTTATTGAGTTAAATAAATAAATTATGTGATTTTGTGAACTGATTTAATTAAGAGTAATATTTAATTAAATTGATATGTTAGTAATGGTGTAGCATAATTCTAGTTTAGTTGAGAACAATTAAATTAGATTTAAAATTATGTGCTAAGTATTTGTTGTAATTTACTAAGTGTTACATGAATGCAATTTCAAGTGTGACAATTGAGTATTATATGAATGTTAGCTTTTATTTAATTGAATTAGAATGTTGTAATTTAATTAAATAAGTGTAGTATTTAATCTATGGAGTAAAGATTTATTAAAAGAATGGAAAAGAGTTTTGAAATAATTTTTAACCAAACAAGGCCCTTACTTTTGTTTTAAAAGGCTTTTGCCAAACAGGGCCCTTACACTAGCTTTAAACCTAATTTAACCAAACAAGCCTTAGCACTAAAATCTATTTTTTTAATTAAGGTTTGCCAAACATAGCCTTGTGGCTTTTGAAATCTTATAACTGACAATTTATTTTGGGGAGTAATTGCCCTTAATACATATTATTATATTAGTTAAAGTATACGTATTATATTTTATATGTTTACGTTAGTTGAGTCTAAGCCTAAGTCTAAAAGAAAGAAAGAAATACAGAGAAGAGAGTTAGAGAGAATATTCAGAGAAGAAGGAGAGAAAGAAGAGAAAAGAAGAAGAAGCTTTGAGAAGGCAAAGCAAACCCCATCATCATCATCATCTCCATCTCTTCTCCTAATTCAAAATAGAAAGGGTATCATCTTAACCCTTATAATCAATTCATATGTTGGGTTTATTCTTTATCAAATTAGGTTTTTCATAATCATGAACTTTATATGTATATATGATATTCATATGTAATTGTATGCCATGAAAGGATTTTCAGAATTCAATTGTTGTAAAAACAAGTTTTAAAAGTTATGTTCTTCAATATTTCTTAGCCTAAAACTTCTCTGTAAAATGTTTTTCGTGTAAATTACTTGATCATAATGTATATATGTGATGTATATGTATATATTGATGATTTTATATGAGTTATATTATTGTGTTAGCAATTCAATCCATGTATTTTTGATAAACAAGAAGAATTGAGTTTATATTGATTTTCTATGATTTAATTGTTGAAAAATGGCTTTTAAAACTATCAAATTGATGTTTGATTGTGGGTTATTGTTTAAATTGATAATGGATTATGTTAGTATGTTAAGAATAGGAGTTATTACAATTGAAATTACTTAAATTGATTGAAAAACGAATTCGTAATAGCAATTTTCGTCAAGAATGCTTAATATCGTAGTTTTCATTGAAAATCATGAAAAACATTGGTTTGATCATGTGTTGTATGGATTTTTCATGGTATAATCATGTTAAAGAGTTTAAAATATTATTGTTAGCAAGTTTCATGTTAACCATGTTGAGAAAAATCAAATTCGGTGTGAAGAAATATGCCAAATTGGCTTATTTCTCTTCCAGTTCGCGAACCAGCACCTTCACTAGAGCAGGGACCCGCCCCAGCGGGGCTATTTTCCTTAGGGGACCCGTCCCAGCGGGTACCCTTGCTGTCTGAAAAAGTTGGTTTTTGTTTGTTGAGTTTTCATGCCCCGTTTGTTTAGCTAACTTATTTCTATAACTTGATAAGTGTAATAGGTAATAAGATAACATGTTTTTGATGTGTTTAAGATAGATTGAAGTGTTATGTAAATGTGTTACATGTGTATGGGTGTATTACTTTCATAAGGTACACAACACGATTTAAAGCATTATAAGCATATGAAATGTATGTCATGATATGTGGCTAGTTAGCAACCTATGTTGTAAACAACGTTGTGAGTTGGACTTGAGTATGAAGTTTGATGGTTTAAACGTTGCAGTTGGATACTAATAGACTCTTTAAATGTAATGTACTGTGTAGGATAATTGTGGAAGTGGTTATAGTTATTAAAGTGTAGCTTGCGCTTGAGGCAAGTTTTCTATCTCTAAACTTGTTATTTATATTATGCAAGTTCTCTAATCCTTATTCTTACACGTTAAGCAAGTTTCTATTTCTAAACTCGCTATTTACTTTGTACAAGCTTTCTAAACTATTCTTGTACGCTATGCAAGCTTTATCAATGCATCTTTTTATTGTGCAAGTTCTCTAACCCTTGCTCAAGATGTCATGCAAGTTTATTTTCAATTCTTAACTTGTTATGTATTGTACAAGTTATATCGTATTCCAATGTTCATAATGCAATTATTGTCATAGTGTTGTGATCTTGACTTAATTGTTCAAGCAAGATCTACTTATTCTTTCAATTTTTTAAAGTTATTTCTAAAGCATGCCTACTTATTATGTAGATTATTTCTACATCTTACAATTGGTTCATGATTTTTATATTATTGAACTGTTAAAGCACTGTGGGTCGATTCAACTACTTCTAGTTGAAGTTCCTTTATCTATCCAAACCAAACTCTCTTTGGTGCGGACTTGTATTCAAATAATGAGAATGAACAACCCTATCTATTAGGGGACATTTATGCAAAAGCGTTAAGATGGTTGTGCACAATACATGGTACGAAGGGCCGATCCCCCTGAGTACGAGTTGAAGGTTCATAGTCTTAATGACCGTTAAAGGTTTAAATAAAAATATTTATAACCTAGGATATAGTTCAAGGTCGTATGACCCTCAGATAAAGTCTATACTCAAACTTTAAATATGATGGAAGAATTATTATTCAATTCTTTATTTTGATGAAAGTAAGGTGATTCAAACTCTTTTGAAAATATTCACTATGCCATATCACTGTTGTATTTCAAGTGAGCTTTTGTTTACTTACTCTTGCATATTTTTACAAACCCTTGCAATTAAGGCCGAGAATGTTAACATTCCTTCAACAAGTAAAGGAAAAGGAAAGATGAGCAAGTGAAGGCTTGTGGTTTCAAGTTTATATTGTAATAAGATTTAGTTGACGATGTTTTATTTTCGCATTTACTTGTTTGATGTTAAGATTTAGATAACCCTGGGATTTGATTTGGACAAGTTGTAATCCTTTATCAAGGAAGATTTTATTTAAGCTTATATGAAGGTTGTAATTTACTTTGCAATTCTTTATTATTGGGTAGATGTAAGTTTTAACTAGAAAGTGAACACCAAATCATGTGGAAACGAAGTACCAGGATTTGGGGGTGTCACATGCGGCATGCGAGAATGTAAAGAAATGAAGTTAAAACTTACTTAATTTCTATACGGAGTTAGATAACGAGAATCCGGTGAAAATGTGTGCGACCTAGCAAACCGATTATGGTTTCGCTTGTCGTAGGGTCTAACGACGTTCGACGATAGTCGGTTGATGGCACATGAGTGATAGTGAATATATAATTCACATAATATAACACTTAAACAAGTGATTTAAACCTTAGTAAAGGTTAAATAAGATTAAGAGACGAGTAACATGAACGCAAGGATACATGAATTATTCTCATGAATCGTATCGGCGTTGAGTGAACGTTCTAAGTATACATTGGTTGTATGACTTAGACGTTAACGAATGTTGGAATAGGAAGTTGTGACGAGCCATAACGAACGATAATAAAAGAACGAAGAACGTATAACGTTGAAAAGACGAGTTAATGGTAATAACTTGAATGAACGTTTCGAGTCGTATTGACCGGATGTGGTAAGGAATGTAATAAAAGGATAGAAGAGATGAAAATGAAAGTTGGTCGCGTAAACTTTAATTTACAAGAACGCGAACCATAGAAAATAAAGAGAAGTAAAGTGAAAGTTAAACCAATGCATAAGTCAAGTATTTTACTAATTGGTATTTGTTATTCCTTATGTGCTACATAGGGATTTCGATGAGCAGCTCAGCGTAAACCCTAAGCGGTAGCTGTGCGTAAGGCAAGTTTCTAATCTCGCTCAAGTTCTACTTGATGCAAGTTCTTAACTTCGTTCATTTCTATATGAATGTTAGTTCTTAACTTTTTCAGATGTTGAATATGAGAAAGTATTTCGTAGGTGCAAATGTGCAATATTTGTATAAGCTATTGGTATGAATGAGGCCCTGTGCCACAACGTTAACACTTCGGTGTTTCAGTGAAATGAACTGTTCGGTGATTGAACTGATAAGTGTGAAAGAGTTCGGTTTATTCATGAACCGTTCTTGTTAAGTCTGTGCTAATGATTCTTTCCAGACTTAATGTGTATGGAAAAGAAAGAAGGATTAAAGTATGATATGTGAAATATGATGTATGTTTTAAAATGATAGGAATCAGAATGTATTCCTATTATTCGAGCTGCTTCATAACAATTGTTCGGTTGTTGAAGTCTTAAAAGAATGTTGATTATTGAGTTGTTAATATTCAACTGCTATGACTTGCTGAGCAATTGAATGCTCACACTTGCTTGAAATAAAAACATTTTTAGCGAACGACAGTAGTATGTATTAAAGGACCTGATGAAGATCAAGATGATCAATGTCCTGCTATGGTGAAATGCTATGGTTACGAATACCATTAGTGTCGCAAGATGACGTGCTGTTAATGTTATGAACAAGCATGAAGATCAAGTCGAGACTTGGAGAATAGTTAGATTAAAACCATTCTGTAGATATGGTGACTAGTTAAGTCACAAGTGTAATGTGATAAGAATAATGTAATTATCATTATTTTTAATGAGAGAAAGATTATAAGGAAATATAACCTGGGAATGGAATGATATAACATTAATCTTCAGGATTTAATGATGTATGTATGGAATGAGAAGTACCGTAACGTACGGAATTCGGGTGTGAAAAATAGGCCAGATTTGGGGGTGTCACAGAGGCTCAGACCTGCGCCACTCAATTGATGGAAGACATGGTTCCTGGGTCTGTGATGATGACATACTAGATTGCCTATGTCATGGAGCTTACCCATTTGGAGCAGATTGCTAGCTTGACCCAGCGGTTGGACCGGGCACATTTTTTCATCAGACATCTAGGCAAAGATCCTTCGGAGGCATATTCTTTTGATCCCTCCAGCTCTGGCGCTGGTCCCTCAGGTGGCCCATATTCTGATAGTTTCACTGGAGCAGATCCCCCTCTTTATCGACCCGATGTTTCTTATGATGGAGACACGGTGACTCAGGAGGAGTTACAACAGGCTAATCGGCTAGATGATGTAGATATTGGAGATTTCTTTTGATAGGCTTTCGTTATCTCTTTTGATAGGCCTCTGTTAGCTATTGGGAGGATGTGCCCCATTTTCTTGTACTTTTTATTTTTAGTTGTAAATAGAGATGATGTATTTGATTTTTATTAGATGATATATTTAGAGATGTATGTATAATATTTTTTATTTATTGCATCATATTATCATTTATCATGATGCATGCATTATATGTCATGGATATGTATTTATATTGATGAGTTAGCATTTACCCCTGTATGGTCTCATGATACGGTTCTACAGATGTCTTCATCCACTATCACCCGTATTGAGCATATACCACCCTCTTTGATAGCCTCATCCTTGAGGCCCTGACATGATAGTTTTTCTTATTCAGACCGGGTGGCCGTTGATCATATGCTGAGACACTTTATAGCCCTTCTGACTTTCCAGGTTTCGGTGGGCTTCGTAGAGGGTATGTTATCTTGCTGGATTCCCGAGAGGCAGGTCTTTAGATTCGATACCCATGAGTTAACTCCTACATTAGATGAGTATGAGCGCATCACTGATTTTTCGCTGGATAGGCCATGCGCTAGAGTGGCTGTTGGTGAGTTGCGGCGACAGTTCATGACATTGACAAGTTTATGCCGTACAGTTATCTTGGATGAGATCACCTCAGGACATGTTGTATCCATGGATTTCTTGATTGACCATTTTAGGTCTACAGATAGCTACTCAATATACTCAGGAGATTTTACCATTTCTGAGGATGACTAGCGTGTTGCCCGAGTAGAGGTTTTCTTAATGTGTGTCGTAGCCTATCTGTACATGTCGTTATACATGGATCACCTAGACATTGGCTTGATCACTGTGGTGAGTGCTCTGAGGGAGGGTCATACCATCCTTCCTATGATTCTAGCAGAGACCTTGATGTCAGCCACATTATGTCGGTCCTAACCCACTGAGTTCTTCAGAGGCAATGCCGTATTGTTGTACATTTGGTTCATGAGGCATTTGAGACCGATTGGTACTTTCAGATGCCATGTATACTGCTTACACATGAGATAGCCATATCTTACTCTTTTTGACCAGCTGACTGTATAGATGTAGCCTCCTGGTTTATTTTTCTAGCTGTGATTGAGGATCCCTTTTCCATCTTGCCTTGCTCATGATTTATCTCCCCTTACAGTTTTGTTACTCACGCAGTGGGTATGAACTTCTTGCCCTTGGCTAGTCTGAGAGGGGTGACTACATATCATCTACTAGCTGTCATGGGATAGTTTGATCAGTTTCAGGATGTTTATCCTTTTGATGGAGCTTCAAATCAGTAAGCATCAGCCTTGTCTTTGTTAGAGGATGATATAGCCAGAGTTTATGATTACTGTACTCATCGAGAGAGGGCTGATTTCTTAGTGAGTCACCTGGGTCGCTCCTCAGAGTATTCTGCTTGGCTAGAGGCAGACATTGTATCGACTATGGTTGTTTATTTAGAGCCTAGCACTGATTCAAATGGGGAGGAGCCTATGGAGGATCCTATTTCTCCTGTAGAAGACGAGCTGTTCGCTAGTTTGATAGCAGCTATGGTCAGTGACATTCCTAGCTCTTCGGCTGCTGCTGCCCCACCTCCTGTAGAGTCTTTACAGCAGATTATATAACTTCTAACCTTTGAGAAGGATCAGACTAGGGCATTGATGTTGACGACCCTATCTGGCAGAGATGTCATTTTTATAGAGAGTGATGAGGCCCGAGCTGCAAAGGATGCTTCTATTGCTAAGAGTGCTGCTCTCAGATCTTACACAGAGGACATTATTGCAGATATAAGTGCATTCATGTATGATCCTGGTAGTACTCTACAGATGGCTGTGGATCTTTTATCTCGTATTAATATTGCAGGATAGGAGCTCAGAGATGCACCTCCATCTTCAGAGAGGGATGCGATGTTGGATTTGATGTCCCGTTTGATTGCGGGTTTATAGACTAGCTTTCATTTTCCTGTATAGACTAGATTAGCCATTTTTCATGTACATGATATATTGTGTATATTAAACCGTATTATATGGCAAGAAAATATATTTTGATTCACTTCCCTTTTGCATATGTTTTGATCTTTGCTTGATGGTTGCCACTTTCCTTATGACTTACTATCTTGATATATCACGGTTGGCTTATTTGTATATATAACAAAATAACACACACATGCAAGTGCACGTGGTCAACAATTAATATAGAATAAGTAAAGTATCGATCCCACAGAGAATATAAATTATATTTTAATCTATCATACACCAATTTTATAACTATCTCGGTTTACTTAAATAGATGAACAATTTATAATTTATCTAGAAATGCTGAAAATCAAACAATAACTATCTAACAAGTAAATAAATCAGATAAGAGAGATATGGGATAATAACTTCACTTAATGCGCCATCTAAGTTACTGCACTTTCTATTAAGCTTGATTGATTACTTCAGATTGCTAGTCTAGGGCACGAAAGTAAAGTATGGCCATCTCTCGATGTACCATACCCATATCACAATGAATCCACAATAGATAGAATGAATGTGAACACCCAAATTGATTAATTCACAATATCTCTATGTAAGTTAAAATCAATAAGGGAATAAGCACAAGCTCTCAAATGACTACGAATGGTGCTTCAGTATATTTCTATCCTTACAACAAATTATGCATTTTAACATCATGTAGAATTATAAACACAAGTCAATATGGTCAATTCTGAACTCATTATTCATTTCTCAATTTCATACGAGTTAATCCGGTAATTGGTGATCAAGCAATTAGACTATTAACACAAACCATAATGAACAATCCATACATAATCAATTAAAACTCACAAGGAAGCATAGAAATATGAATTAAACACTAAGATTCATTATAACCCCAAAATAGAAATTAGTTTATAGAGAAATCAAAATCCATCATCAAAATTTGTTCATACATTGGAAGCCAAAATGAAAAGTGATAGGTCTCCAAAATTGGGTATTTAATTTTGATGATAACAAATTAGGATTAAAGGTCAAAAAGGGTAGAATCCTCTCCATAGGATTTAAAGTGTTAAAATTGATTTAATAATTACCTCTTATATTTTGACCAAAAATATTTATTTTCTTACTTTATTTGAATTTATTTTATGACCTTGATAAATTGATATCAAGTGTTAATAAAATGAGTTCATATAGCAACATTTCCTAAGGCAAGGAGATTCAACTTTTAAATGATTTTTCAAAATTCTTTTATGGGCAAAAATTATTTCCAAATATATATATATATACTAAAGTATTTTAAAATATATATCCGTGTGTGTGTGCATGGTGTGTGCCGTGTGTGTGTGTGTGGTATAAACCGTGGGTGCATGGAGGTATGTGCATGTGTGTGTGCCTAGGAATATGTGTGCCTAAAATGAAAATGTGTGGGCATATGTGTGTATGCCGAAAATGTTTGTTTGCTAGCATGTATAGGCTTAAAAATTGAGTATGCTTGTATGGATGTTTGTGCAAGTGGATGTTTGTGCAATTGCATGTTTATGCAAAGCTTGTATGGATGTTTGTGCAATGCTTGCATGGAAGTGTATTTGCCTAAACTATATGTGTGTGTGCCGTGTATACTTACAAAGGAAAAAGGCCTATGCCTTTATTTCAAATGTTGGGCACCAATTAAAAAGTAATGATTGCAAGCATGTTGTGACTCACAAGTGTTGGGCTAAAAATTCGGCCAGTACAAATTGATTTGAGCCCCTCATTTTTCATCATGCAATCCGGACCTTCCAATTCAAAAATAATTTTCAAAAATTACAGTTTTGCTCGAACCTTAAAATTTCTATAAATAGGAGGCTTTTCTATTCATTTCAATTTACCAATTTTACAAACCAAAAAGCTTACTGTCCTTGCCTACAGATTATACAAACAAGCTTTTACTCTCTTCGCTCAATCAAAGTTATAATTTCGTTTGGAAGAGAAAAATTTGGTCCAAGTATTTGAGATAAGTTGTCAAAATTATAATTGTTCATATCATCTCAACTTGCTCATTCATATATATTTGTGATAAATTGTCATACATATTTATATATCTATATATCCATATTAGTAAAGAGTCAGTACTTGGACACCGAAACGCGATATGCAAATTCGGATGATATTTCTTTGAAATACTCTGAACGGCATTTAAAATCCCAAGTGGCCCTTTACTGGTATAATCAATATATAGATTTAGATAATCAGATATAACCTGCGATAAACATTTATATATATCTTATATATGATCTATCATATCTAGTAAAGAGTCAGTACTTGGACACCGAAACACGATATGCAAATTCGGATGATATTTCTTTGAAATACTCTGAACGGTATTTAAAATCCCAAGTGGCCCTTTACTGATATAAATAATCGATATAAATATTCTTTAATATTCTATATCCGATTATCAAGTTGTGAATCGAAAAATTTAGTCAGTACTTGGATACCGATACACGATATGCAATTCGGATATTTTACTGAAAATACTCTGGACTGTCTTTAAAATCCCAAGTGGCCAAATTATTCACAACGTAGATCAAGTATAATATAATATATATAAGTGGGTAGAACGAGATTGTTCAAGTATTATCTAAAGTGAATCATATTGTCATACTTGATAAACTGTCATCAAATATATTGCTCATATAATTGTTCATAAATTATTGTTGCATTATATAAGTGTGTGTGGTTGTTTAAATTATATTTATTCAAAAGAAACACACTCTTTATAAAGAAAAATCTTTTTCTTAATCCATTGAAAAATATTCTTTAAAGAAATTGTTTTTTTTTATTATAAGTGCTTATATATTATATCTGCTTTCACAGAAGCACATCACATAAAAGTCTTTGAACTTTTATCATACACTTGAAACTCTATACCTGCTTATTTGAGAAGTATCTGTACTACAATTGTATCTGCTTATTGTTAGAAGCAAATATTCAAACAAACTTTTTGTGAAAAGAAAACGGGTTGAGATAGTTTATTTTATATTTGTGAGAAAGACAAGAATTCTTTTACCAAAACCAGAGTCTTAGAGAGGTCAGCTGGGAGTTGGGTCTCTAGTGTACTTTTGAGGTAATGAAGAGATTGTTGTTTCAAGACCAAAGTATAAAATAGTACTAAGCTCAAAAGAAGATTCAACTAAGCTTGAAGAAGGAGCTGAGAGTTCGCTATCCGAGAAAGTTAGTTGAGGATAGTTATAAGTTTATCTTTAAAACTTTGTACAGGCTTCTCCGCCTATTGAAGGAGTATTTATTACAGGAAGTAATAGAATCTCAAGTCCTGGAGAGGAGCTTGAGACTGGACGTAGCAACATACCCGGGCTGTATGTTGTGAACCAGATAAATATATGTGCATTGTGTGATTGAATTTTAAACTGTTTATTAATTTGATAAAATTAATCCATTAAAATTCAAAAAGGCCAAAGATAATTTTTAAACGGTAATAATCTATTCAACCCCCCTTCTAGATTATTATTGGACTTTCAATTGGTATCAAAGCGGTGCTCTTTAACTTGTTTGTCAAGTGATTATAGGCATATCTAAGAGTAGATCCATCTATGGCCTACACAAATGCTACTAGTTGCGGAGAAGGACTATCAATGTCCAGACCTCCACTATTTGATGGCACAAACTTTGCCACCTGGAAAAATAGGTTCAAAATCTACGCCAAGTCACAAGGAATCAAACTTTGGCTAGCAATTGAACGCGGTGTAAAGATTCCCACAAAAATCGTAGATGAAAAGCTCGTTGAAAAAGATGCTGGGGAATTCACCAACGAGGATGAGGAAGTTATGAATATCGCCTCCAAAGCTGAACAGGTGCTAACCAGTGCTCTTATAGAAAAAGAATACAAAAGAGTTAGTAACTGCAAGAATGCAAAAGAAATCTGAAAAAAATTGATTGTAACCTATGAAGGAACCAGTCATATCAAAGAAACCAGAAAAGATGCTCTAATCCAAGAGTATGAAAGCTTCAAACTGGAAGAAGGTGAAAAGATCATTGATATGGAAACTCGTTTTTTCAGAATCATTGATGAGCTAGAACAACTGGGAAAAGCTTACACAACAAATGAGAAGAACAGAAGGATTCTCAAAGCCCTTCCCTTTGTGTGGAAAATAAAAGTTACAAGCCATCAAGGAAATGCAGGATCTAACTGCTTATCCCCTTGATAGTCTCATTGGAAATCTTCGTGCCCACGAAGTCGACATGCTAGTTGAAAAAGCAGGATCAGACACAGACCTCAAAAAGAAAGGAATCGCTTTCAAAGTTTTACTTGTTGATCAAGAAAGCGATGATGATGAATTGAATAAAGAACTCTTGAGTCTAGATAATAATGAAGTTGCATTATTATCAAGACAACTCAGAAGAGTAATTCAAAGCAAAGCAAAGAGATATGGCAAAGGCTTCATGAAAACAAATAATAACTTCAACAACTTCCGAAACAAGCAAGCCTTCAAGCCAAAAGTTCCAGGAGGAAATTTTAAAGCTACCAACAGCAACTTCAGAAATGCTGGCTCAAATGAAAATTCAAATAACTGTTTTGAATGCAACAAGCTAGGACACTTCAAGAAGGATTGTCCAAAACTAGCCAACAACAAAGTTCTAGCAGCTGAAGAAGGCTGGGATCTAAGTGATGAAGAAGAACCTACTGAGCCAACCGAAGAAACAGCAAATCTATGTTTTATGGCGGACAATGACTCATCACCAAAATTCGAGGTAAATTCGAAACATCATTTACAAGAAGCATATAATTTTCTATATAAAGATAATGAAATCATTAAAGAAGACTTTATTAAATTAAAAGCATCATTTAAAAAATTAATTAAAGCAAATAGAAATCTTGAAATAGAAAATTTTAATTTAATCATAAATAATGAAGTCTTAAAACATGAAAATGAGAAATTAGAGAATAACTCTTCAGAAAATCTTGCAGTAAAAGAAGAACTAGAAAAGGTAAGAAAAACAAATGAAAATCTTGAAAAAGAAAATTCTACACTTACTACTTCTATTGAAAATCTTAAAACTGAAAATTTAGCTCTCACTATAAAAGATTCTCAAAAACAAGAAGTTAGTAAAAACAAAAATTTATTAGAAAAACAAAATGAAGAATCTATTCTAATGAATCAAATTAAAATGTTGACTCTAGAACGGGATGACTTAAACTTTACAATTATTAAGTTTACAAAAGGAAAAGAAAATCTTAACGTTATGCTTGGTCAACAAAGATGTAGTTTTAATAAAGAAGGATTAGGGTATACCGGAGAATTCAGTAAGATAAAACATAAGAAACTCTATCATGTTAAAAGTAAAGAAAAAGATCATGCATCTCCTTTTAATAAATGCTCTTACTGTAATAGAAATGGTCATTCAATTTACTCATGTAATGCCAAGAATGGAAACTATTCAGGAAAAATAATTTGGGTACCAAAAGAAAGTTACACTACACCTATTATCATAAAAAGATAATTTCTTTATCATGAAAGACCATCTAGAAACTTTCATCAAAATCCTTCATTTAAAAGAGTTAGTCATGCATATTATAAATTTACTACTCATAAAATATGTGTGCCTACGAGTGGTTATTATCCTGTACCAAAATTTGTAAAGGAAAACACGACCAATCCTTATACAAATTAGAAAACTTACCCAAAGGACCCTTCTCATTAAAGGGTACCAGTTTGTGAATTTAATATATATTGCAGGTATGTCTCACAGCTGATTCTAGTAAAAATAAATGGTACCTTGATAGCGGGTGTTCAAGACACATGGCAGGCGACAAAACAAAATTAAGCAATCTACAAGCCATAGACTGTAACGAGGTAACATTCGGAGATAGCAACAAAGGTAAAGTTGTTGGAATTAGAAATGTGTACAGTAAACACATAACAATCTCTAACGTTTAATTGGTCACAGGACTCAGGTATAATCTTCTATCCATTAGTCAACTATGTGATAGTGATTTTAAAATAACATTCAGTCCTCATAACAGTTCAATATACGACCAAATTGGAAAATTAATTCTAATCTGTCCTAGAAGTCAAAATGTGTACACGTGTGATTTAGACACATACTCACACATGGACAATGTGTGTCCTGTGTCTGTAAATGATGACCCTTGGCTTTGGCATCGTAGACTAGGACACATTAACATGAAATCGATTAATAACATATCATCTAAGGAACATGTTCGTGGTCTTCCTAAACTTAAATTTCTTAAAGACCATATTTGTGAAGCCTGTGAATTAGGAAAACAAATTCATGCATCTCATAAACCTAAACTCACAATTTCAACCTCTCGACCACTTGAACTCTTGCATATGGACTTAGTTGGACCTATCCCTAAACATAGTATGAGTGGTGCTGTCTATATTTTAGTCCTAGTTGATGATTATTCAAGATTCACTTGGGTTGATTTTCTAAAGTTCAAAAATAAAGCGATAAACTCCTTTTCTGCACTATATAAGAAAATTCAGAATCAACACGGAAGCTCTATTGTTTATATTCGGTCTGATCACGGAAGAGAATTTGATAATTCTAATTTCATAATGTTCTGTGATGAGCACGGTATAAGTCATTACTTTTCTGCACCTTACACACCTCAATCAAACGGTGTGGTTGAAAGGAAAAATCGTACTTTACAAGAAATGGCCAATACTATGCTTAATGAATATCGACTTCCTAAATATTTTTGGGCCGAAGCTATTGTAACTTCTTGTTATATTTTGAATCGTGTCTTGCTGAGGCCAATTCTTCTCAAAACTCCCTATGAACTCTTTTATCAAAGAACTCCTGAAAATAAACTACTTTCGTGTCTTTGGGAGTAAATGCTTTATTCTAAATACTAAACAATATCTAGTGAAATTTGATCCCAAATTCGATGAAGGAATATTTCTGGGATATTCACTAAACAGTAAAACATATAGAGTCTTTAATAAAAGAATTCTAGTCGTGGAAGAGTTAATGAACGTAACCTTCGATGAATCTAAACCTCCTCCAAAATATAAAGAACTGGCAGAAAATGATACAGTTATTGAAGATATTCTCAGAAATATGGAAGAACTAAAAATTGATGATATTTCTTCTTCTGTCAATGTTATTCCTCTTGAAAATCCTAATCCCCAGCTAAATGACTTGCCTAAAGAATCACATGCTATAAGAAATCATCCAATAGAGAATGTCATTGGTGATATTGATAAAGGGATTCTTACATGGTCACAAACACAAAACATGGCCAGTCATCTATCCTTTCTTTCACAATTGAGCCTAAAAATATAAAAGATGCTTTGATTGATGAAGACTGGATAACAGCCATACAAGAAGAACTTGAACAATTCACAAGAAACAAAGTCTGGGAATTAGTTCCAACTCCCGAAGAGACCTCCATTATTGGTACTCGATGGGTGTTTCGTAACAAATTAGATGAAAATGGAACTTTATACGTAATAAGGCACGATTAGTTGCACAAGGGTATAATCAACTTGAAGGAATTGACTATGATGAAACATATGCTCCTGTTGCTAGAATTGAGTCTATACGTATGTTATTAGCCTTTGCATGCCATAAAGATTTTAAATTATTTCAAATGGATGTGAAATCTGCTTTTCTAAATGGTGTTATTGAAGAGAGAAGTCTTTGTTAAATAACCCCTGGCTTTGAAGACTTTGAGCATCCTGATTATGTGTATAAACTACACAAAGTTTTATACGGTCTAAAACAAGCTCCCAGGGCATGGTATGAAAGATTGAGTAAATTTTTATTTGAAAATGGTTATAAAAGGGGCACAGTAGATACTACTCTTTTTACAAAGTATAAAAATGATGATATTCTTATTTTACAAATACATGTTGATGAAATCATTTTTGGATCTACTAACATGAATATGTGCAATAAGTTTTCTGAAAGCATGGGTAAGCAATTCGAAATGAGCATGATGGGTGAATTGAATTTCTTCCTAGGACTACAAATCAAGCAAGGAGAAAAAGGTATTCACATCTCTCAATCCAAATATTGCAAAGAAATGATTAAAAAATTTGGTTTAGAGTCACCTCTTAATACTCCTATGTCAACTACTGATAAACTAACTACTGATGAAAATAGAAAAAGTGTTGACACAAAGAAATATCGAGGAATGATTGGCAGTCTTCTTTACATCACAGCTAGTAGACCTGACATTATGTTCAGTGTCTATAAATGTGCCAGATTCCAAGAAAATCCTAAAGAATCTCACTTGGTTGCAGTAAGAAGAATATTTCGATACCTTAAAGGAACTACAGACTTAGGTCTATGGTATCCTAAAGGTCAACCATTTGATCTTGTGTGTTTCTCTGACTCTGACTATGCCGGTCATCATGTTGATCGAAAAAGTACAAGTGGCACGTGTCAATTCTTAGGTGGATGTCTAGGCTCTTGGTTTTCTAAGAAATAAAATTCGGTATCTATTTCAACCACCGAAGCGGAATATATAGCTGCTGCACGATGTTGTGCACAGATATTGTGGATGAAACAGACCCTTGCCGATTACAATATAAAATTTAACTGTGTCAATATTATGTGATAATACAAGCACTATTAATTTAAGTAAAAATACCGTATTACATGCTAGATCAAAACATATTGATGTTAGACACCATTTCTTACGGGATCATGTAAACAATGGTATTATTAAACTAGAACATATTGACACAGAATTAAATATTGCTGACATATTTACTAAACCACTAAGTTCTGATAGATTTTGTAAATTACGTTTAGACTTGGGAATGTTAGATATTATTTCATAAAATATTAAATTCTTGTTATTTAAAATCTATGTTTTTAATTATTTCTAGTAATATATAAATATAAGTTTTATATAAATAAAATTACCAATTTAAAACTTTCTATTAATATATGTATATATACTCATAATTATACATATTTGTTTCTTTTATATGTTAATACACTTATATTATGTAGTTAAGTATATATCTTTTTTAATTATATACATTAATATAATTTTTATTAATATTATTAGTTTATAATTTTCCTCTATTTTATATATAATTATACATATAAAAGTATATATAATGTATTTATTTATATACGTTAAAATATTTAAATATTTATTGAAATTTCATATTCATACTCTCTCTAAATTTTTAAAAAAATTATATATATTATTTTAAATTTTTTGTTCATATATATATATTCATAAAAATGAAAATTATTAATTTATATATTTTAATATAATTTTTTTTATTTTTATTATTAATTATATCAAAAATTACATTTTTGATAATAATATATCTGATCAAATCTGAGCCGTCCAAGCATCAAAAGCAATCCAACGGCTCAATCCGTGTCCATTAACTCCAACCAATCAGAAGCAAGCAAGCCTTAGCACACGGATCATGTTCATCAACCGTCCGATCAACACAGAAAAAACACAAACCAATCTAAGCCGTCCGATTAGGGTCAAACGGGTCAGCCGATCCGGTTCAAAAGCGCGTCACTTCGTGACCATTGATCAAGCCCAAGGTATGATTCTAGCCACACGATCAAGTTAATTAAGCTAAATATAAAAACTAAAAAATCAAACCCTAATTCATTTTTACTCTCTTTCTCTCTCTCTCTACCGCCAGTTCTCTCTCTCCCTTATCTCTCTCTCTA
Organism: Panax stipuleanatus; assembly: GCA_020205555.1. Taxonomy (NCBI): domain Eukaryota; kingdom Viridiplantae; phylum Streptophyta; class Magnoliopsida; order Apiales; family Araliaceae; genus Panax; species Panax stipuleanatus. The sequence goes on along the minus strand of CM035123.1, from coordinate 62,475,221 downwards.
ACCCAGACTCTCTAAACTCTCTCTATCTCAAACCCTAACCCTCTCAAATCCTAACCATTATCAGCCAAAATCGAGTGATTCAAGTTAGTTCTCTATCTCTTTCTTTCATCTAAATGATTCTTCTATATATTTCTTTCGGTTTATTTGTGTTGTTCTTCGTGTTTATAGGATCGATTCTGTTTCAAACAATTTTTTTTATGTTTGTGTTCTTAAAGATCTTCAAACCCTAGAAAATATAAAAATCATTTTTCTCCTTATCTGGGTATATTTTGTAAAAGAATTATTTTTTTTTTCAAATTTTTAAAACCCTAGATCTAAATGTTCTTATTAATTTTTTTTTCGTGTATGTTCTTAATTTTCAAAACCCTATATTTCGTAAGGAACTTTCTAAGTCTCCGATAATTTTTTATATTTTTCAAAGCCTAATTTCTGTTAAAAGTTTTGTAAACAAAAATTTCTCTTCATCTGTGTATTTAAATTTATATATATATATATATATATATATATATTTTCATATATATATGTTACAGAGACTTTTAGTAGGAATTATTTTTACTTTTTTTATTTAAACCTTATTTTTTTTTCTTCTAAAATTTTCTATCAAAATTTATGTTTACACTTTTTTGTCAAAACCCTAATTTTTCTCCCAAAAATGTTTTTGTATTTTTTTTATATATATACAGTTTTTGAAACCCTAAAATTTCATAAATATTTTAAAAATATTATATATTTTCGTTTGTTTACTTATCAGAATATACGTGTGTGTAATGACAGCTGTGTACTATATTTATATATATACCTGAGTTGTGTGGGTTTGAGATTTCTGGTATATGTGTGAATATGGTTCTTCTCTTACTGATACACCTGTGCTATAATTTGGAACAAATTGAAAGCTGCTTCAATTTGTGAATCGCTGTGCTAAGGTAATCCCTTTACACTCTATGAATTAACTGAAATTATATGAATATTGAACTGTGTGGCTATCTTAGAGCCACTGGCTATATATATCTATTTCTGCTTATGTGGATATAGGCTGGATAATTTCCATGTTTGGTTTCTGTCTATTTGTCTATGTGAAATTGGATAACTGTGATATAAATGTGTTTCTTGTTTATTTCTACATGTGTGGCTACTTGAAAGCCACTGGATGTATATGAGACTATCTATGTGAGTATAAATACTGGATGAAAGTTAAATTGTCATGTCTGAAATCTGTAATTTTGAAAAATAGACATTAGGTGATGAAAATAATTACCATGTTATGCAATTATATGTTTCTACTGTTATATGCTGACATGTATAATAGAGATCATATGCTATATCAGTTTTATATAACACTGACTTGTTGAATCAATGTGTTAACACACTATATCTTTATATATTGGAATCTGACAATGGCAACATATTAGTGTTATGTAACATTGACTGGTTGTATCTCTGTCTTAAATTTGTAACAGTTTGATGTGGGCATATCTGTGCTATCTGTGATAACTTATCTATGTTGATTTGCTACAGTCTGATATGGGCCAATAAGTCATGATAGCATTTATCTTTGTTTGATATTAGATCACACCTGTTATGCCAATAACCTGCATATTTTTAATATTTGACTGTGCCTTCAAAATTGGATTTCTGGACTAATTTTTCAAAAAGAAAAGTCTGGCAAAAGATTTAAATCTGCTGAATAGTACAAAACTTGCCTGTCCTTTACTATTCACACTGAACTATTTACCTTTTGACATATAGGACATGCCATATTAATTAAACCAATTTTTTTATTAAACTTTTTCTATAAAAGGACAGTCTTTCAAACCTATTTTATTATGTCTGCAACTTCATTTTTTTTTACTTTCAAACCTCTTCTACTACCTGTCTGTTGTTTTGTGCATTCACTTTCTTTCAAAAACATGAAACTTGTCCAGACTTCAAAAAGAAAAAGGTCTGAGATCTTCACTGACCCACACCCTGACTTATACACTCCTTTGTTAGTCACACCTACTACCAAAGCAAAGTATGAACATATAAAACACAACTTGATACTTGGAGTAGCAACTTCTTTCAATAGTTTCCCAAACCTATTACATAAAATATCAAGTATAGGATGGGACTGTCTCATATCCTTTATACACAGAGAGATATATCCTAGTTTAATTGCTGAATTCTATGCTCATATGACTTTTGTGCATGATTTAACTGGTTTTCTATCTTGTATTAAGACCTGCTTACAAGGTCAAGAGTATGTGATAGATGAAGTTATGCTCTTGCATGCTTTAAATCTCAGAGAAGAGTTCTTGGATTATCCCAAGATAAATGAATATACATTTCCAATAGGAATCACCACCTCTGAATGCCTTACATTTAAACACAACCTTGCACTTACAACTGACCAAATTGTGCCTGCTAATTTGTTTGATTATCCATGTAAAGTGCATAAGGACTTCTTTACTGCTGAGTGCCAATTCTTAGGAAAAATTCTGATGCATAACTTCATGCCTGTCATAAATGATAAAATGTTCAGTCCCTTTGATTTGGAATTGATGAAATGTATTCTGACTGGATGCATGCCTTATAGTCTGCCTTTCTTTCTCTTGACATCCTTTGAATTTTGTCATTCTAATAATTGCATGGGATTTGGACTTTTGTTGACTAGACTTTTTGTGCATTTGGGTATACCTGTTCATCTTCACAAGGCTCAAATGATTCACAATAGCAATATTGTGTCACACTTGAACCTTCCTGCTAAGCCCTTAATTATTTTCCAACCAAATGAAACTGACCACATAGAAACACATTTAAACCTGCTATCACAAATTGATTCCTTGAACAGCATGAGTCAGTTATCATTAAAGAACCAGTATGAGATTTTGAGTCAATTAGAGGCTCTATAAACCTCTGTACAACACTTGCATGATATGGTGAGTATGCTGATGGAACACCACAAGGTGTCAATCCCCCCATATAACTTCACTGCCACCACAAGCTCTGTCCAGCCAGATCTTTCTGGTTAGACCCCTCATGATATGCCTCTCTCAAACCTGGGTATAAATTTTTCTCCACTCAACTTTGATGAAATCTAAAGAAGAATGTAAACTAACCTACTAACTATTTTGGATTACTGTAATAACACTTAACACTAACTGATAATTAGGATGATTACTATATGTTTAACTATTATACTAACTTGCAGGAAATTTCTGAAACTAACAGTTTCTGTAGGTTTTTGGTATTTTTTTTCTTAAACCCCTCCATTTTTGTTAATGACAAAGGGGGAGAAGAAAAATATCAGAAAAAGAAAAGTATCAGATTATTATTAAGTAATAATCTGATATAAAAGCAGACATGGATCTGCTAGATATAAACTGTTATAACCCTGCTATGGTCTGAATGGTGCATGAGATTTACAGGAACTGCTATAACTGTATAACTGACAGGATGGATGGTTTGTATGAATGGATGGTTTGCATGTTAAATACAATTATTATACAAACTACCTGGATGGTTATAACTATGTATGTCTGTCTGATAGTTTTTCAAAATTTTAAAATTCTTAAAAAAAAAACCCCGATTCATGATCTCAGAGGGAGCTTCATGAATTAAGGGGGAGTTCTGAAAAATAAATATTTTTACTTGTTGTCATCATCAAAAAGGGGGAGATTGATAGGTCTCCAAAATTGGGTATTTAATTTTGATGATAACAAATTAGGATTAAAGGTCAAAAAGGGTAGAATCCTCTCCATAGGATTAAAAGTGTTAAAATTGATTTAATAATTACCTCTTATATTTTGACCAAAAATATTTATTTTCTTACTTTATTTGAATTTATTTTATGACCTTGATAAATTGATATCAAGTGTTAATAAAATGAGTTCATATAACAACATTTCCTGAGGCAAGGAGATTCCTATTTTTAAATGATTTTTCAAAATTCTTTTATGGGCAAAAATTATTTCCAAATATATATATATATATATATATATATATACTAAAGTATTTTAAAATATATATATATATATATATATATATATATATATATATATATCCGTGTGTGTGTGCATGGTGTGTGCCGTGTGTGTGTGTGTGTGTGTGTGGTATAAACCGTGGGTGCATGGAGGTATGTGCATGTGTGTGTGCCTAGGAATGTGTGCCTAAAATGAAAATGTGTGGGCATATGTGTGTATGCCAAAAATGTTTGTTTGTTGGCATGTATAGGCTTAAAAATTGAGTATGCTTGTATGGATGTTTGTGCAACTGCATGTTTATGCAAAGCTTGTATGGATGTTTGTGCAATGCTTGCATGGAAGTGTATTTGCCTAAACTATATGTGTGTGTGCCGTGTATACTTACAAAGGAAAAAGGCCTATGCCTTTATTTCAAATGTTGGGCACCAATTAAAAAGTAATGATTGCAAGCATGTTGTGACTCACAAGTGTTGGGCTAAAAATTCGGCCAGTACAAATTGATCTGAGCCCCTCATTTTTCATCATGCAATCCGGACCTTCCAATTCAAAAATGATTTTCAAAAATTACAGTTTTGCCCGAACCTTAAATTTCTATAAATAGGAGGCTTTTCTATTCATTTCAATTTATCAATTTTACAAACTGAAAAGTTTACTCTGTTCCTACAGATTATACAAACAAGCTTTTACTCTCTTCGCTTAATCAAAGTTATAATTTCGTTTGGAAGAGAAATATTTAGTCCAAGTATTTGAGATAAGTTGTCAAAATTATAATTGTTCATATCATCTCATACTTGCTCATTCATATATATTTATGATAAATTGTCATACATATTCATATATCTATATATCTATATTAGTAAAGAGTCAATACTTGGACACCGAAACGCGATATGAAAATTCAGATGATATTTCTTTGATATACTCTGAACGGTCTTTAAAATCCCAAGTGGTCCTTTACTGGTATAATCAATATATAGATTTAGATAATCAGATATAACCTGCGATAAACATTTATATATATCTTATATATGATCTATCATATCTAGTAAAGAGTCAGTACTTGGACACCGAAACGCGATATGCAAATTCAGCTGATAGTTCTTTGAAATACTCTGAACGGTCTTTAAAATCCCAAGTGGCCCTTTACTGATATAAATAATCGATATAAATATTCTTTAATATTCTATATCCGATTATCAAGTTGTGAATCAAAAAATTTAGTCAGTACTTGGATACCGATACGCGATATGCAATTCGGATATTTCACTTGAAATACTCTGGACGGTCTTTTGATATATATATATATATATATATATATATATATATATATGGTCTATCATATCTAGTAAAGAGTTAGTTGAGGATAGTTATAAGTTTATCTTTAAAATTTTGTACAGGCTTCTCCGCCTATTGAAGGAGTATTTATTACAGGAAGTAATAGGATCTCAAGTCCTGGAGAGGAGCTTGAGACTGGACGTAGCAACATACCCGGGCTGTATGTTATGAACCAGATAAATATCTGTGCATTGTGTGATTGAATTTTAAACTGTTTATTAATTTGATAAAATTAATCCACTAAAATTCAAAAAGGCCAAAGATAATTCTTAAACGGTAATAATCTGTTCAACCCCCCTTCTAGATTATTATTGGACTTTCAAAAAGAAAGAGAAACTAAGGAGTGAGAGATGCAAATCTGATGTCTCCTTCTCCAATATGAACATTCGATGTTGAATCAAAGCTTCAATGCTCCTAAATCTAGCCCTAATCTAAGTTAATCTAGAAAAATTTAATAAAAACCAAGAGAGATTCAAAGTGAAGAGATGAATATACCTAAGGTTCTCTTGTGTTTCTATCTCACAAAAGAGGCAATAAAAATGACCTATATCTAGTACCCTAACTTGAAATGACCCCTCTTTCAAGTAAGGAGTCGATTGGTATAATAAGTGAAAAGTCAGCATATGCAGCTTCAGTGACTGGCGCAGCTGCGCCAACTTTATGCTTGATCTGGGCGCAACTGCTCTCCAGGGCGTTCGGCTGTTGGGCTTGGGCGCAGCTGCGCTCCCTTCTTTTGCAAATTGGGCTCAGCTGCGCTTGATGGCAATCTTGCAGTCTGGTGCTCTTTTGCTGCAGCTTTAGTCCAAACACTTCTTTGATGACTTTAGCTTCCCTAGCTACATGCTTTAGTTCCTTTATTCCCACACACCAGGATCCATGTACCTCATGCCACTTTGCCTTCCTTTTGATGAAATATGCCACCGAGTGAGTTCCTGAACATGAAACCCTTTAAAAAGAGAAGAAATGCATGAAAAGCAACTAAAATGAATGAGATTAAACAACAGTAATGGTAAGTTAGTATCCAATAAGTAGGTATAAAACCTACTTATCAAATACCCCCAAACTTAAATCGTTGCTTCCCCCCAAAGCAACAAACACAAATGCAATGCAAAAGCTAAGAGAAATGCAAACTAATCTACATGCTAACGAACCCAAATATCAGTCAGATTGAAATCCAAGATAGTTGCCTCAGAGAAACAACAATGACATCAAACAGAGAATCCAACCAAGAACAAGGCAATAATGCATAACACTTTGCAAATCAAAATCTGTCGTCACTGATGTAGTATGTGTGTGCTTAGCAACCATTAAAGTTGCAACAGAACAAATACTTCACATAATATGCTTCTTAGAGGGAAAAATACAGTTTCAACTCAAGAAAGGTAGTAAACAAATTAAGCTCCAACCAAGACTACACATCAACTAAGCTAAGAGTCAACAGGGGGTTTATTATGCTTTTATTTACTCACGAGGGTGATATTCACACTTTCTCGCGTTTACACCTAACTGTGCAATGTCTAGTTCTCTTAGGCTTTTCAGTGATACAAGTGTAGCGAGCTTTCGACCAACGACTCCCAAGCCAGATGGCTTTAGGGCGCTGGGTGTAGAGACATTCCCTAGGGCGTACTTACTCAAGTATCAAAGGCCACAAAACTAAACTAGCCAAAATGTTTATTCAACATATCTTTTCTTTTCTTTTTCTTATTTTTCTTTTTTTATAAGGCATGCATACCCTCTGTTTTCCCCCAAACTTAAACTTTTGCATCATCTTGGTCATTACTATCTGTTTACTAAATCTCTATCATTAAAACAATATTTCCCCAGCAAAAGACAATTATGTGACCATTTACACTGAGCAAATCATAATGGTTACTTTATAGTGCTATCCGGTTACATCAGATTTAACAGATAAATATTCACATTGTCGACGCAGGGAAAATTATGGTTATCTATTGTGGCTGGATCGTGGGACGTCCGCCTTTCCTAAATTTGTGTTGTTTGTTTTACCCTTTGATGATTCGCCATGTCTATGAATTTTTTTATTAAAGGGTGAGTTTTTAGGAAATTGATACTGACATAAGTGTCAACGACTTTGAAAAAGATTTTATTATTTTATGATTGGACCGAATGAGACAGAGCCGCCAGTTGGTATAATGTAAATGGATGTACCAACTCATCTGATTTTAAAGATTTTTGCAATATGGTCCAATATGTGACTCCGTAGGATTGGTCTGAAATAGAGATTCTTAGAATTCGGGGGCTAGCTTAAGCGAGGGGAAGGTGTTAGGCACTCCCGACTTCAGTGAAAACACGGTTACCGTATTTTATTGATTTTCTATGCCTAAAGTGTGTGAGTGTGTGTGTGTGTATTTGATTTTGAAAGTTTTATTCTAAGCCTTATTGTGAATTATTTGGAAGTAGTGTTGTTCCTCTTTTGCACCTATGTACGAAGGGTTTGATTTAGCAAAAGTTTATTTTTAGACAAAATATACATTTTATATGATATTTTGGGAAAAACACAGGATTTTCAAATCCTTCGCCGGAATAGTAATCGAGGACTTTTGATACTTCTATTATTGATTCATAAGTCTATGTAATTATTACGAAAGTAGTGATGTACCTCTTTAACCTTATGCACAAAGGATTTGATTTATATAAAATTTCATTTTTAGATCACAATATATATCAATGATGTTTTGAAAATAAAGTTTTCAAATCCTTCTTCAAATAGGAATCGAGGTCTTTTGATACTTCCATTTATGTTCTAATGTCTATCCCCAAATCGTTTTAGGATTATTATGAAAGCTCTTTGCTATTTTGATTTGAGAAATCGTTTTTTGGTGAAAATGCGTGCTAGAAAGCGCCAAAAAGGATCGGATCATCATCGGGCATGTAAGCCATCTCGATAAATCCGAGCACCCACAATCAAAGATTTCACTATCACAGAATCTTGAATTTGACTTCTCAGGACTAACCCCTCGAGTTTGTCTTTAACATCCAAACATTACATAGACAATGATTTTTGAGTTATTTAAACATTACATCACAAAAACCGGTCCATCGTGGGAATCAAGTCGGGATCCAATCATGGGATCTCGACACTGGGATTCCTAGGCTCACATTATTATGCGCAAATATACATGTACAATGTCCTAGACTTGATATTAGATGATTTCATCTATTGAAATCACCATGTCAAGCCATTTTGGACCCCTCCCACCTCTAGATATAGATCTAGGGCTATACGAAGTAGCTGAGACAGACCAAAAGTAGTAAATACGTAGATCTACCAAGGATCTAAGCCGATCTAGCATACGGGTTAAAGCTTCATGCTTAATAACCACTCAAAAGGCTAGATCCGGCTTAGATCTAGGTAGATCTAGCCTCCGGACTTGATTTACAACCAAATATGCTATAAATAACCGATGTGATCTATAGATCTACCACCTACACAATAATATACGTATAAAACAACAAGTCTAACATTGTTTACACAATATATCACATAAATCTAGTACGTTAAACACTAGTTACAAAGAAAGTGGCTAAAATGAGTGTTTTTCACCTTGGGGGACGCGTGAACAAGCGTTTTATCACCCATGATCAACTAAGAACACTCTCGATACTCAAAGTATATATATAACAAGATTAAACAACTTAAAATATGTGTAGAATGATCAAATTCGAGGGTTTCTCTCTCTAAAAACTATTTCTCTCTCTAAAACTCTTCTTATTTTTTTCTTAATGAGCTGATGTTTCTGATTTAAGATTCCAGAGCCAGCCACATGTATACCTGCGGCTAGCCGCAGGTATACCTGTGGCTAGCCGCAGGTATACCTGTGGCTTGTCCCTGTGGGTCCTGCTGTCTCGAAGTTAGTTCATTTGGTCTCGATTTAGAGAAAGTTGAGCTTCATAGGCCAAACTCTCGGAAAGTCTTTGCGGCAGGCTGCGGAATAAGGTCGAGTATAACTAAATCGGGGTTCGGGAAGATGATGCTGGTAGCTGAGAGGTATATTCTGGCTCTAGATTGTAGTTAACTGGCTTATCTTTGATGACACGCAATTCGAGGTTTGCGAGGTGACTTCTTGTGGACACTTTCTTAGCTTTGTGATCCTCATTCAGTTCGCGTCTTGTTCGGACGTCATTAGCCCTTTGAATCATTCACAGGGTTGTTTTCGGGGTGATCGTATGCTTTTCCCCTACCTCGGGGTTGTCTTCGAAGTAAAATTATGCTTTTGCCCTTCTGTGAGTTTAGTATAAAGAAAGCAAAATTTTGAGTGTCTATAGATGCCCCTCGTTGTCATGTTTATGCAATGTAATGGAATGAACACGACAAAGATTACTAGACACGGAGAATGTATGACAAGGTATATCTGATGATGCAATGTCATGTATAAAATATGTAATGATATGTGAGATTATAAGAAGGTCAAAAGGATTACGTCTTCGGGCCGACGCCCACATTGGGTTGTAGCCAACTGATTACACCATCGGAGCTGAGCCGACCAGCGTTAGGTTGTTTCCAACGGATTATACTATCAGGGTTGAGTCGACCAGCGTTAGGTTGTTGCCAACTGATTACACTATCGGGGCTGAGCCGACCAATGTTAGGTCGTTGCCAACGGATTCCACCATCGGGATCGAGCCGATATCTTCCCTGGATTGTTGCCAATGGATTAAATCATCGGTGCTGAGCCGACCGGTGTTGGGTTGTTGCCAACGAATTACACTATCAGGGAAGAGCTAACCAGTGTTGGGTTATTGCCAACGGATTACACTATCGGGGCTGAGCCGACCAGCGTTGGGTCATTGCCAACGGATTACATCATCGGGGGTTAAGTCGATGCCTTCATTGAGTTATTGCCCACGGATTCTACATCGGGGTCAAGTCGATACCTTCATTGGGTTGTTGCCAATGGATTCTACATCGTGGTCAAGCCGATACCTTCATTGGGGTTAATACCGGTGGATTCTATATTAGGGTTGTGCCGATACCTTCACCGGGATTAATGCCGATGGATTCTATATCAGGGTTGAGCCGATACCTTCACCGGGTTAATGCTGGTGGATTCTATATCAGGGTTGAGCCAATACCTTCACCAAGGTTAATACCGATGGATTTCGAGATGGATTACTGATTTTAACTAACTTTCTGGTCTTCCGTCGTTCAACATCGAGATTTTTGATCTTTACTGATTTTCTGCCTTTTTAAAGGGTTTTCGGGGTCTAAAATGACCCAGAAGGGTGCCTTTTAAAGTAAAGTGACCTTTTTGGACCCAAAATAACGCGTTTCAGACTGTAATTTACCAAATGGGAAGTCGCGGGACCCACTTAGGGCAGCCGCACCTATACATGCGGCTGGAATATATATGGTTGAGGCTGTCCGTGGCTGGGTTAATACCCTCGGGCAGGCTCATTTTCATGCATTCGATTCGAGTATTCTTGAGTTTCCTTTGAAAAATTTGACCCATCTCAGATCTACTCAATTCGGGCTTGATTTGGAGCGATCCGTCACGTACGTCCCTTCCACGCTCTACGGGTAACGTATAGACTCCACTTTTTCTCGTTTTCATCAGGTGAAAAATCTTATTTCTTTCATTAAACGCATTATATTGAACATGTATACACAGATAGCTTGATGGATATGTTATAATGCAATGTATGCTTACGTACCATATTATGGACCGTATGTGTGACGCCCCTGAATAGGTTCAATACCCAACCCATTCTGAGTCGCCACAGTTGGTATTAGAGCTTAGGGATATGATCTTTGGCGGAGATCTGGGAATAGAACTAGGAGGGGAGAGACGAGTAAATCCTTCGCTAGTGTGTCCTACTTAAGCTTATTTGGTATTTAATTGGTCGGTCGAAACATAGGGTTAATATGTGATATGTTAATTTGTTTAATTAACCCTTGTTTTATGGCAGTATTTGAGAATGGCAGCTGAAAATCTAAACAATGGAGTGAATGAGACCGTTGAGACACCTTTAATCACCAACTAGGAGAACGTGCAACAGGAATGCAATATTCCTCCTGTAAACAACACCACCGTTCAAACATGAATGATGGGATGTTTAGAAGTTTTTTGGAGTTCATGCAAAACCAAACGAGGGAGACTCGTGTTCAAAATACGGGTGGAAATAATAATAACTAGCGGCTTGTCACTGCCAAGCAGTCCATTCGCCACCTTTATGTTCCGTGGAGAGGCAGATTACTGGTGGAAATCTATGAAGCGTACTCAGTCTGCTGCACTCAAAGTGTCTTGGGAAGAGTTCTAGAAACTATTCAATGACAAGTACTTTTTAGAAAGTATTCGTTATATGAAAGAGGTAGAATTTATCAAACTGGAATAGAACAACATGACTGTGTCCCAATACGAGGCTAAGTTATCCCGATTTGCGTCTAATTTGGTGGATAATGAGGAACGTATGACGCAGATGTTTCTGAGAGGTTTGAAACCCGAAATTCGTCAATACCTCATTTTTCATAATTTTTTTTATATTTAGATGTTGTGAACAAGGCTCAATTATTAGAACGAGATAATGAGTCTGTTCAACCAAGGGAGAACAACCAGGGTCGTACCGGTGGCAGCAGTCATCAGAAAAATAATAACCAGCGGAGAGGAAAGTATCATGACAGAGGCGGTAACCACTCCGGTGGTAATCGTGGCCATAATAATAGAAAAAGTGAGTCGGGGGGAGATTTCAAGAAGAGAAGGTACAACAATGAGAACGTGAAGATGTTGACAGCAGCACCAGCATCAACTGTTTCTAGGGGAGGAGAACGACCATCGGTCGCATGCTATAAATGCGGACAAGAGGGACATATCAGTCCAAACTGCCCACAACAATTCAAGGTGTGTTATAACTTTGGAAAGGAAGGACACATAGCTAGAGAGTGTTCGGTAGCGAAACCAAGTCCAGCGGGGATGGTGACTCCAAAGGCTGTCCCGGACAAGTCAAAGTCGGTTGTTCCTGGAAGAGCATTTGTCGTAACTGCCCAAAATGCGAGGAACCCGAATGAGGTGATCACGAGTAAGCTAATCGTAAACTCTTGTGAAGTCTATACCTTATTAGGTACTAGTGCTACCCATTCTTTTATTTCATCTGCTTGTGCTCAACGTTTGAACTTGACTTCTAAGAAATTAGACTTTGACTTATCTGTTGAAACTTCGTTAGGAGAAACCTTCGTTACATCCACAGTTTTCAAATCTTTCTTGATTCAAATTGGCACCCTCACCCTACCTGTTGATCTTATATCTTTGAAAATACTTGCATTTGATGTGATTTTTGGAATTGACTGGTTAACCACTTATCATGCCAAAATTGATTATTTTCGTAAGGTTGTTAGTTTTCATATTCCTAACCAACCTGTTGTGCGAATTTAAACCACCAAACCATTAAAATCAATCAATGTCATTTCAAGTCATAATGCTATTCATTTATTGAAAAACGGATGTCAAGCTTTCTTAGCCCATGTCACTGATTTAAACCAGAATACGTCAGATGTGAATGATATTTCTGTTGTTAATGAGTTTCCTGATGTATTTCCCGACGAACTTCCTAGCCTACCCCCAGACCGTGAAGTTGAATTCTTTATTGACCTTGAACCCGGTACAAAACCCATTTCTAAAATCCCATATCGAATGGCTCCTATTGAACTTCAGGAGTTAAAGGTCCAACTACAGGAGTTGTTAGACATCGATTTTATATGTCCTAGTACATCTCCTTGGGGTGCTCCTGTTTTATTCGTAAAGAAGAAAGACGGGAGTATGCGACTTTGTATTGACTATCGGGAGTTGAACCATGTCACCATCGAGAATAGGTATCCGTTACCTCGCATTGATGACATGTTCGACCAGTTGCAAGGTGCGCAATTCTTCTCAAAGATCGATCTTCGTTCTGGATATCGTCAGTTAAAGATTAAAACTGAGGATATTCCGAAGACTGCCTTCAGAACTCGATACGCGCATTACGAAATTCTAGTTATATTTTTCAGATTGACCAATGTCCATGCTGCGTTTATGGACATGATGAACTGAATATTTAAGAAATATTTAGATCATTTCGTGGTTGTCATTATTTATGACATCCTAATATACTCCAAAAGCCTCAAATATTTCTTCACTCAGAACAAACTCAATATGCTACAACGACGTTGGTTGGAGCTGTTGAAAGATTATGACCATACCATTCAATACCATCCTGGAAAAACAAACGTGATAGCTAACACGTTGAGTAGAAGATCATATGTGGGTACAAATGCGATATTATCAATATGAAGCCCCATTTTGTATGATGTACAAAGGATAGAGATATAGTTTAAGATCCGGGGACCCATGTGATGATGCCAAATATACGCGTAGAACCAGCTTTAATTGATAAAGTTAAAGCTACTCAAGCTACAGACCCGGAGCTGATGAATATGAAGAAGAAGTTGCAAGAAGATGCTATTCTAGAAGCAAGAATCGATGCAGAGGAAATACTTCGAGTCAAATCCAGACTTTGTGTTCTTAACGACTCTGATTTGAAGTATAAAATCATGGTGGAAGCACACAACACACCGTTCGCAATCCATCCTGAAAGTACCAAAATATATCGTGATCTTTGACATACATTTTGTTGGAGCAATATAAAGAGAGAGATCGCGGAGTTTATCTCGAGGTGTTTAACGTGTAAACGTGTTAAGGCGGAGCATCAAGTGCCAAAGGGTCAGCTTGCAAAAAGCTATGGGCACTGATTTATGATTTATTGTTCCATTTGAAATCCTTGACCAAATAGGAACTGTGGCCTATAGACTCGCCTTACCTCCAAGCATGTCTCGTGTTCATAATTTTTTTTTACATTTTCGTGCTACGTAAATATGTGAAATACACAAACCACATTATTGAGTTAGAACCAGACGAGATTGCTGAAGATTTAACGTATAAGGAGGTACCTGTCAAGATTTTGGATAAGAAGGAACATGTCCTACGCTCAAAAGTTATACCATAAGTCAAAATTTTGTGGAGAAACCATGCTATTGAGGAAATGACCTGGAGTTAGAATCGGAAATGAAAGCTAGGTATCCTCACCTTTTCGACATACTAGGTACGTACGTCAATTTCGAGGATGAAATTTCATAAAGAGGGGAGGTTGTAAGACCCCAACTTTTATGAATAAAGATTTAATTTTTTTTATATATTATTTTGAAATAGTAAGATGTTGATTTGATAAATATGGAAAGTTATGGGTAATATGCGCAAAGTTTACAAAATAAGCAAGTGGTCATAAAATATTCTTGTTGTTGGGGAATATTCGTTTGGTCGTGAAATATTCTTGTTGTCGGAGAATATTCGTACGACGGCAAAGCCATTTGTGGGCCCCATAACGAAAAACTGTCGGATGAAAAAAACGATAAGAATAAGTTTTCTAAAAATAACGACATAACGGTTACCGTTAAAACTGTTGAAATACCGGATGATTAAAATAAAGTAATACGCGTTGTTGCACAGTAGCACACGGTATTGCACAGTATTTTATATTGTAACTGCACAATATTTTACATTATTAAATCAATAATTCATATTATTTGAATAATATTATTAGATAACATTATTGACAATTTCTAAAAAATTTGTCAAGAAAAAGGGTTAGGTTATTTAATTGCGCGCCAGTAAGGAGAAATACTTATCGGAAAGCCCCCTCTTTCCTGGGAATGATCTGGTTGTTAATATTGTGATTCTGTAATATTATTTGTGAATAATAATTGATTGTTGATAAATATGATAAGTAAATATTTATTCAATTTTGATATAAATGGAGGAATTTTTAGCAAAAGAGACAATTGTTAAAAATTGATATTTTATCTTTTCTAATAAAATAATTCATTCAAATATATTATTATAATATTACATTATAAGTGTATAATGTGATAATATAATAGTATAATTTTATAATTTAAATGGTAATATTTTTACAATAAATTCATGGTATATGAATAAAATGAGGTGGAAGAGAGAAAATAGAATTGGAATTATTTTTATAGCTATAAATGTTTTAATATATATATATATATGGTTGTTGGAGGTGAGAGAAGAAAAGAAGAAAAGGGGGGGAGAGAGAGAGAGAGAGAAAAGAGAGAGAGTTAGTGGAAAATGATGGAAAAGGAAGAAAGAAAGAAAGGAGGAGGAAAAAGAAGAAAAGGGGGGAAAGAGAAAGGGAGGAGAAGAAAATTGAAATTTCATCCGTATGTAAATTTGGGTCATTTTTCGTTCAGAATTTAGAAAATCTTTCTTCTACAAAGTTGTAGGAATTAAATTTCATATAGAATGGACATAAGGTTCGTATTTTTCTGATAAATGGGCTATTTATTATGAATTATTGAAGTTTCTGAATATTGTTTAAATTTAAAATATGTGTGGGCCCCACTTGTCCTTGTTTGGTATGTTTTTGCTGAGATTGATTTTTCCAAAATGAGATGCTGCAAATTCTTCAAAATCATCCGTGGTTAAGTTTTTTCAGCTTTGGTGTGCCTATTTTCCTATAAATAGGGTGTTTAGTAAGAAATAAAAATCACACCAGAATCAAAAATTTCTTTCTCTATAGTATCAAGTATATTTCTTGTGAGAGTTTAGATATTTTGAGTGTTGATAACAGTGCAAGTTTTTCTCATTGTAATATCCGATATTCCAGTCAGATCGAGTATTATACTGAGGTAAGGGATGTTATTCTTCTCATAAAGGATATTATTTTTCTTGTAAATGATGTTATTTCTTTCAATATCATTTCACCAAAATACTGGTATGAATTTTATTATGAAATTTTTATCTTTTCATGTCGGAGTTACTATTCACGTTTACGGCACTATTCACGAATACGATACTATTCACAGAAAAATTAAATTTTCTTTTCTTTGTCCAAGTTGTCTGTTATGGTTCCTATCTTTGATTGGATCCATGTTTTGAACTTTATTCTTGAATTTTGTTCCACAATTGATTATTATGGAGTATTTTTGAACTTGGATAAACTAAGTTACGAATCCGTAATATTTGTCCTTTATCTCACTGGATTCGTTTTTTATATTATTTTTTATCATCCTCAGTCCTAAATGGTGATATAACTGAATATCTTTGGCCTGTAGTGCAAAGATGAATGATTACTTGATGAATATCTTTGGCCTGTAGTGCAAAGATGAATGATTATCTGATGAATATCTTTGGCCCGTAGTGCAAAGATAGACAGGTGTTGAGATGAACATGACCACTGGTGATACAAATGAATATCTTTGGCCGTAGTGCAAAGATGAATATTTGATTTGAGATATATATTGATTAATGTTACAGGGATAAAATATTGACGATGGACTTTTAAATCATAGAAGATAGTAGACATCACTATCTACTTAACTCTTCTAATGAATTGTTATTTCTGCTGCAGTTGTTGATCTAAAACTGTTGTCCATAATATTTTATCTTATTTGTAAAAGACTAACGATAATTTATTCTTCATTATCTTAGTCATAATATTCTTTACTAGGCTAGTTGAGCTCACCCTTTTCTTTCATTGTTATCTTTAGGAAATGAGAATGTCGCAGGGATTAGACGAGGGACAGAGTGATGGTCCGAGTTAGAGCAGTAGTAGTCCTCACTATTTTTGTAAAATAGTGTGATAATAATTATAATGAGGACTTAGTTTGAGTGTTTATATTTTCTACATGTTTGTATTGACAGTCACAGTTGTGTGGTCATATTTTGCACGACCGTATGATATAAAAGATTGTATTTGGATTATGTACCATGTGTTTGGCGACTCGGAATGGATTGGGTGTTGAACCTATTTTGGGGGCGTCACAGTATGGATGCGACATATTACAATTTATCAGTTAGTATAGACACACATTTTAGCTATATATTAGAAAAACTATCTTGGCTGTGATGGTGTAGCCATAGGGTGGTTTAATGCATGCTTCGGGCATGTGGATAGTTCATTTTATAGGGGAAACTCTGGCAAAAAATTTCGTGAGTTAGATTTCAGGGTCCTAGATACATGTGTAGATATGATAGGATGCGAGTTGAAAATGATGTACACATATAATGGCACATGTAGGACATGCATGATGTGATGACCTAAATTATATTTTCCGGATTATATTATCTCCAAGCAGTAGAAAATTTAAAATTTTAAAAAGACAGGAATATACCTGACTTTGCTTTGATTCTTATGAACTCGTTGTTCATGAATGGATTCTGATAGACCCAACAGCTCTTCACTTCGCCGTGTTTCATCTGGAGTTCGCTGGCGGAGGCTTGCCTCTGACGTTCCTACTCCGTGGATTAGCAGGCAGGTTCAGCGGTTGACAGAGCCAGTGCAGCGTCCTCTTGATGAGGACATACCCTATTAGGACGAGGAGGATATCCCTGAGCCTAAGCTCCGCCTCAGCCCACTACGGCACCCAGATTTCTTCCTGGTATTCTAGTAGTCGTTCCTGATTTGTTGGGTACAGACCTGAGTCATCAACCCTCCATTCATTTACAGGAGAATGAGGTATATGATCTTTACATTAATTTATCTTGATTTCTCTTTTCTGCCAGCAACCTGTTTTCTTAACCTTAAGGTCGTACAGGTCCCAGAGTTTACCCAGCCCAGGGGTAATTGGTTTAGTATATATTCTCTGTATCATTCACTTCACCTTGAGTACTGAGCTATAGTGGATTCTTGGGGGTTCCAGTCGTTTCCCCTGGGGCTATTTACGAGGTTTATCTGAGCGATGGTTCCACCAGAGTCAGTCTCTTCATCTCCTAGATTGTGAGGTCATGATGACACCTATGGATTGGAGATATATCACCGGTCTGGAGTTTACTGGGGACAAAGTGCCTTTGGAGACTTATATCACTCCGATAGTTGTTCGCACTCTTTTGGGGTTTTCTTCTCATGAGCGGGCCTTCAAGGCCCGTAGTATTCGGTCTGGATGTTTGAGTTTTGATGCTGCTCGAGGCACTCTACAGTAGCCATTACCTGCGGATTTGAGGGAGAGAGATCGCATTTTGCTGGCGTCTGTTCCTGACCATATTGAGGGATTGATTCATTGCAAACAACTTCTCCACTGTCCCTTTTTTCCTAGTGGGATCAGTTCGGGACATGGACCGTATAGGGGACTACGACTGGGGTTCACTTGTGACACCCCCAAATTCGGGTACTTCATTTCCACAAGATTTGGTGTTCATTATCTAAATAAAACATAACTAACTGCCCATAAATAAGGAATGCAAAATAAAGTACAACCTTAATAATAAAATTTTCCTTATAAAAGGATTACATAGTCATAAAACGTTCCCAGGTTTCTAACCTTAAACAATCATCAAATACTGCGGAAATAAAACATCATATAACAATGTAAGTCTTATTACAAAACCACATAACAACTTTGAACAAGTTTTCGTTACTTGTTTATCTTTCCCTTGCCCTTACTGGTTGACGGCTCGTCAACCTTTTTAACTTTGGCTGCAATGGTTATATATGCAAGAGTGAGCAAACAAAAGCTCACTTGAAATAATAATCAATAAGAATAACATAATACTGTCACTGAATAAGTTTAATTGAATTGAATAACGTTCTTTATCATCGGTAATCAAGAATTAAAAATAAGATTTAGAATTTATCTGAGGGTCACAAGACCTTGAACTATGTCCCAGGTTATAAATATTTTTACGTAAACCTTTAACAATTGTTAGACTATATAGACCATCTATATTGCACTTAGGGAGATCAGTCATTCGTACCATGTATTGTGCACAAACATTTTAATGCTTTGACATGGTAATCCCCTATAATAGGGTTGTTCATCTCAGCTTTACTTAACGAGTCCACACTAAAGAAAGTTTGGTTTGGATTAGCTCAATGGGTAATTTAGAGTTCAACTATCATCAACTAAGGAGTAGTTGAATCAAACTTACAATAACTTAAAAGTTTAATAACAAAAGAGTTATGGAATAATTATGAGTCACAAACAATAGACATCATACTTAAAAGTCATGCTTTAGAAGTAAACTTAAAGCATTTGAAAGATATAATAAAACCTTGCTTGAACAATTAAGCCAAGGTTACATTATTTTCAATAAGAAAACTAAATAAGATACTTGTCCAATATGGAATTAAAGAACTTGCGTAATTGATAACAAGTCAAGAATAGGAACTTGCATAATGTAAAAGTAAGGATTAAGAACTTGCATAATTAAAAAGTAGAGTTAAGAAACTTGCTTAAATGTAAACAAGAAAGGATAGAACAACTTGCCTCGTGCATAAGCTAGCAAATAATAACTCGTTCCACAATTATCCTATGTACATGTTATTAACAATAGCAACACAAATTAGTTACCACATAGCTAAGTCACATCACTAGTTAATCAATCTAAGTTAACTCACAACTCTTAGTCATTTGGTTTAATCATTAGTTAGTTCATAACATGATCAAACCATGCTTCCATGTCAAACTTAAACTTATTAATAATCAATCAAGTTATAATCTAAAATCATCAATCTCATATTACACATATGATTACATACTGTTTAGTTAACATATAATTTCATTATCATGCTTTTATATCCATTAGATTAACATTCCCAAAGATTATAAACTTAAATAAAAATCTATGGCTAAACTTCACAAGTGGCACTGCAGCGCCACATAATGAACTGCAGCCGGCGCTGCAGCACCGTGCCACGTCACCAGGGCTCTGCAGTCCGATCTCGGTGCTGCAGCGCTCCAGTTAACACACAGAATTGGCATTGCGGTGCCGTGCCACATCACCCGACTCTGCTGTGGCGTTGCAGCGCTCTGTTTACTCACAGAACAGGAGCTGCGGTGCCACGACACAGCGGGACGCAGACAGCCTTGCGAAAAACACAGGAAAAACCAATTTGGCTTATTAACTTTGCTCAAACAAAAAAATCTTACCGATATAATTTAGATAAAATATTACAGAAACATAAACTAATGTTTCTAACATGATTTTACACATAAACATCATAACAACCAATTTAAAACCTTTTAATTCAATTTTTTTGAAGAAAAATCAATTGTTAAGTGTTCTTGACAAAAATAAACACTGTGACTTTGTTTTTAAACCAAATTACTTTGTTTAAATCATATTGTTTTCATTTCTTAACATATTATCACAATCTATAATCAATTTAAATAAAATAAAATTAATTAGACATCAATTTTTATATCAATTAAGCCATTTTTCAAAATACATCAATGTAAATTGCTATGAACATGATTTCTTCATGTTCATCATATTTACATGAATTAAAAAACTTAAACTCTCATACAAATCATATATAAACAATTTATATATACAATTAACATGTATAAATTATATTTACACAATTATATGTTACACAATTAACATGTATAAATTATATTATGAAAACCCAAACACATAGAAGTAAAAATATCTTTTTATGAAGAACAATGAAGAACAATAATTAGTAATTCTAGAGTTAGATTACTACCTTCGATTTCTTGTTAGGTTTAAAAGAAGATGATAGCAACCCTCTTTTTGATTTCCCAATTCACAAAGTTTTCTTCTTCCTTTTTCTCTCTTCTCTATGATATTCTCTATGTTCTTTCTCTGCTTCTAACTTACGTGACATAAAATATAACATCTATAGATATAATACAAATAAAAACTGGCAAATATATTATCTCTTATTAAACACATGTCAGTTACTTTATTTTTGAAAATAGAAAGCCATTAAGGCTTGTTTGGCAAAACTGAATTAAAATAGAATTTTAAAAGTCTTAAGCTTGTTTGGTAAAACTAAATTAAAACTCTTTTAATTTATTTTAATAGCTCATTTATTACATAGTTTTAATGTCACATTTTATTCAATTAAATTCCCATATACAAATTCAATTAAATTAAAGTTAACATCAACTTATTAAATCAAATTGCCGCATAAATCAAATTGCTACACAATTATAATTTATTTATTAATCACAATTTCATGTAAAAACTTAGTAAATCTCTAAATTAATTATTAAATTAAATTAGACCTCACTATAATTATTTATCAATTCATTAAATCATTACTACCAAATTATCACATAACAATTCATTTAATTTAATTATCTCAATTAAATTAAAATTTCAACCACAAAATTATTAAACATCAATTTAATTAATATATTACACTTAATTAAATTACTCCACCATATAATCACATCAATTATTTATTCAACTCAATAAATAAATCAACTAAAATATTTATTTATTTCAATAAATTTTAAAATTAAAATACAAAAATCTCGTTTGTTACAATCTTCCCTCCTTAACAGGATTCTGTCCCCAGAATCACGACTTAATAAACTCATTCGTTCGTTACATTCTTCCCCCTTAAAAAGATTCTATCCCCAAAATTGTTATTCAAGAAATTAAACAAATTACTAAGGATATGTTTTCATCATAACATCTTCGAGTTCCCACGTAGCTTCCTCAGCATTATGCTTCCTCCAGATTACCTTAACAGAAGGTATCACTTTGCTTCTAAGTACTTGCTCTTTCCTGTTAACTATCTGAACAGAAACTTCTTCGTATGTTAAGTTTTTATCAAACTGCAATGACTCATAATCTATAACATGTTTGTAATCATGTTTGTACGGTCGCAACACTAAAATATGGAAAATATTATGAATATGGTCTAATTCCGGAGGTAACGCAACCTCGTAAGCTACTTCACCAACCCTTTGCAGTATCTCAAATGGTCCAATAAATCTGGGACTCAGTTTCCCCTTTTTCGCAAATTAAATCTTCCCCTTTCAAGGAGATACCTTCAAAAAAACGAAGCTTCCCACTTCAAAATCTCGATTCTAACGATGATAATCAGCATATTTCTTCTGTCTATCTTGAGCAGCTACCAATCTCGCTCTGATTAGCTTGACTATCTCAACAATTTGTTGTACCAGTTCTGGTCCTAACAGTTGTCATTCACCAACCTCATCCCAGCATAATGGAGTCCTGCATTTTCTGTCGTACAATGCTTCGTAAGGCGGCATGCTAATACTTGCATTGTAATTGTTGTTGTACACGAATTCCACCAACGGTAGATGTTCATCCCAACTTCCCTTGAAGTCCATAACACAGGCTCTTAGCATATCCTTTAAAGTATGGATTGTCCTCTCGATCTGCCCATCAGTTTGAGGGTGGTACGCCGTACTCATTCGCAACTGCGTTCCCAAGCATTCCTGTAATCGCTTCCAGAAATTTGACGTGAAACACGGATCTCTGTCTGATACAATTAACACCAGAATACCGTGGCTAGAAACAATTTCCTTAACATATAGCTTCGCCAACTGATCCAAATTGAATCTAATCTTAATTGGTAAAAAGTGCGCTGACTTCTTCAGTCGATCCACGATAACCCATATCGCATCAAAACCTCTCTGATTCGTTGGAAGACCAACCACGAAATCTATCGTGATATGATCCCACTTCCATTCTGGAATCTCCAACGGTTGTAATAATTCACTTGGTCTCTGATGTTCTACCTTGACTTTCTGACATGTTAGGCATTTCACGACACATCCTGCAACGTCTCTCTTCATATTCGGCCACCAAAAATATCGTCTGAGATCCTGGTACATCTTCGTGCTCCCAAGGTGAATCAAATACCTCGAACTATGAGCTTCACTCAAAATATCCTCTTTAACTTTTGGTACTGGCGGTACCCAGATTCTCCCTTCAAATCGTAGCAGTCCTTTAATATCAATCTTGAACTTTATCTCTTCACCGTCGGTTATTTTCTTCCTGATCTTCTCACACTCCTCATCATGAAGTTGTGCTTCTTTCACCTTGTCCACCAAGATTGGACCAGTACTTACTTGAAATAGTTTTTCATTCGACTCCTTCAGATATTTAACTTCCAGCTCCAGCTTAGCCATTTCATCTACCAACTACTCTTGAGCAGTTAACAACATTAACTTCTACCGACCCTTTCTGCTTAAGGCATCGGCAATGACATTCGCTTTACCCTGAATTAAATGTGATATGTTATATGTTAATCAAATTGATGATAAAAATGTTTAAATTTAATTAGATAATTAAATTAAAGAGGAATTAATGTTTAATAATTTTATGGTTTGAAGATTTAATTTAATGAGATAATTCCATTATAGTGTAATGGTAATATTCTAATTTAATTTAATAATTAAATTAGAGATTTATTAATTTGATAAATAAAATTATAATTTATTTAAATTATATGTCAAAGGTTAATTTGATTTATGAATTTAATTAAATTAATATGTTTACAATTTAATTGTTTAAAAATGTGACAAATAAACTATATGATAAATAAATTATAAAAATAAATTAAAAAGAGGGTTTAATAGAACTAGTCAAACATGGCCTAGTGATTTTTCAATTTTTGTAATAGTTGAGCCAATTAGTTTGTATAACTGATAAAATAAAGTCTGTGTATAATGTTGTATCAGTTTTATTTTTACGTGTTATACACTTGGCTTAGCCTATTTGCAAAGAATACAGAGAATAGAGAAACACAGTGAAAAGAGAAGGTCTTGGAGAGAAAATTGAGAGATTTAGATAGAAGTCTGGAAATCTAAGAAGGAGAAGAAGGAATCAAAGTTATTCTACATCTTCTAAACACAAGAAATCAAGGGTAAAATTCTTAATTTCAAGCTTTAGTTTGTGTTCTTGAGTTTTTCATAGAAGTTGGAATCTTGTTGAATAATTTGATGAGAGGTGGTAGATATGTGTTAATTGATGGTTATAATATGTTATGTGTTGTCTTGAAACGATTTCCAGAAATCAAATTATCATTAAACAAGTTTTAAATGAAGAATTTGTGTTCTTGTGGATATTTGAACAAAATGGCTTACTTTGGAGTTTAAATTGGTGGGATAATCATATGACAATCTGTAAATTGATTGTAGATTGTGTTAATACATTCAATTGTGAACATTATGCAAGTTATACGGACAGATTTGGTTAAGAAATGAACTCATGGTGATTGATTTTGTTAAGGATGTCTAAAAGTGGAGTTTTAGCATGAACATGGAATTTAAAGGGTTTAAATTTGATGGTTGTTGTTGTTTTGCTGTTATAATCAGTATGTGCATGCTTGGTGTTGTTTATGTGAAGTTTGTAACTTTTGGGTATGCTTAATTTAGAGTTTGGATGTTGAAATTCGAGTTTTTGGCTTGAGAAGCATGGTTGTCCGCGAGCTATAGAGTTTCTGTCTGCGCACCGGCGCAGCTGCGTTGGTGTCAAAGATATAAAAACGAGCGCAGCTGCGCCCCAGCGCAACTGCGCTTGTGTCAACCTTCTGTATGGCACAGCTGCGCTGGCCCCTGAATAGAAACTGTTTTGTTTTCTTTTTATTTTCAGTCTGTGGCATGTTAATAAAACCTAGTCTAATGAGCATGAAAATGTGTTAGGCTTATAGTAAGGTGTTTTAACAGATTGGGAATGTGTGTGTGATGGTTTTAATTTGAGAGTCATCGAAGTGTATGAGAATTCAAATTTGTTGCTTGTGATGTTTGATATTGTTGTTTAGGGGTTGTAATGTTTGATAGTAAGGATTTCAGATTTGTAATATGTGGTTGATGATGAAGGTCAGAACTTGAATTAAGATAACAAATTTGTCTAAAATGAGAATAAAACCCATAAGGTTAATGTTAATGTGATTAAATTTGTATGGTGGTTATAAATGGTTTATGTAGGACTTTTGAGGAACGTGAATAGTGATTGTGTAATCTACGCACGAGGTAAGTTCCTTACCCTATCTTGATTACGATTACGCAAGATCTCTAAAAATACGTTTTCATTGAGCAATTCATTATTTCTAAATCGTTTATTATTGTGCAAGTTATAAGCCTTGATTCTCAATTTCAAACGAAGTATCTTTGATTATTCCAAAGTTACAACTCTTTGAAAAATATTACTTAGTTATAAGCGTTTATTCAGTTATAAATAGCTATTGATGATCTTTGATCATAAATATCATTGTTTAATTTTCTAATGTTGTATAAAACTCTTATATGGCTAGTGAACCCTTGTTGATTCAACTAGTTCATAGTTGAAGAAGCGTTCTAAAATGCTAGAACTGTTATTGAAGTTAATCCAAACCAATTTTTTTTTTGTGCGGACTCTTATGTTAAGCTGAGATGAACAACCCTATTATAGGGGATTATTTACGGTTTAGTGTTAAGATGTTTGGGCACAATACATGGTACAAAGGGCTGATCCCCCTAAGTACAAAGAGTAAGGTCCATATAGTCTTATGACTGTTAAATATTTAAAGTAGAGATACTTGATAACCTAGGACATAGTTCATGGTCTTGTGGCCCTCAGATGTACTTTTGATCTCATTTTCTATTCTTGATTCAAAAGCCAAGTTTTCTATTATTCAGAATTCATTGAATACTCTTATGTTATTATGGTTGTTATTGTTATAATTGTGTGCAATTGTTTGCTCACTCTTGCATATAAAACATTGCACCTAGAGTTAAGAAAGTTGACGACCCATCCACTAGTAAGGGCAAAGGCAAGATAAACAAGTGATAAGGACTTGTTTATTTTATTTGATTAAATCTATGTAATTAGACTAATTTATTTATTTTCCGCTTATAAATAATATTATTATGGTTAGATTTTCTGGGATTGTCTTGAGAAGTTGTAACCCTTTAATGGGGAAGATTATCGTTTAAGTTTATTTAGTTTATATTTTAATGTTTTTCTATATTGTGGGTAGTTAGATGTACTATTTTGAAAAGTGAACACCAAATCATGTGGGAGTGAAATACCCGAATTTGGGGGTGTCACAATTTAAGTCTGTTAAACTTGAAGTGTACTAAAGATTCTAAGTCTGTTGGGCTTAGTCTATAGGAAGTCTGTTGGGCTTGAAGAGTTCTTAGTGAACTGGAGATTCTAAGTCTGTTGGGCTTGAAGAGTTCTTAGTAAATTAGAATTCCAAGACTGCTTGTTTTGAAGGAATCTTAGTGATTCAAAGTTGTAATGATATCCTTAGTGGATTTGCTACTCGAGGAGTAGAACAGTGGATTAGAAATCTTGAGTACTCTGAACCACTTAAAGCCCTGTGTTCATTTACATACTGTATATTAACTGCTATAACTGCTATATCATCGCCATATCCGAACTGTGATAATTGTTCTATCTGTAAGGGGGTAAATCAAAAAATTATTTCATTGTGCTTAATTAATTTATTAATTAACAAATTTGATAAGTCATTCTTTATTAAACAAGTGAAAAAGTTTTAAAGAATATATTTAACCCCTTTCTATATATCATTTGTGACTCTGGAAACTAACAAATTCTATGGATGGGGTTCTTATAAAGGAAGAGTTGATAGATGATCCACACAAGTAAAGTCTTGTGTGACGAGATTCTTTAAAGAAATTTATTCTAGAGGTGACACTATGGATGGAGACCTTAGTCAGTTTCAGTTTAAGAATCTGTGAAGTGAAGAAAAGGAAAAGTTAAAGAAACCATTCTGTTTGGAGGGGATAAAGCTGCTCTCAAGGATTGTGATGGTACAAAGGCACTGGGTTCGGATGGTTTTAATCTCAGATTCATCAAGAGATTTTGAAAAACATTAGAGTCAGAAATGCTGGAGTTGATGGAGAGTTTCACAGGTATTCAAAATTTACTCATGGATTTAATTCTTCTTTTATAGCTCTCATTCTAAAGAAAAATAATCCAGTGGGTGTCAAGAATTCAGACCAATTATTATGATTAATTCTATATACAAAGTTGTGGCCAAAGTTTTGATAAAAGATTAAAGACAGTAATGGATAAGTTATTTGATGAAACTCAAACAAGATTTGTACAAGGTAGGCAAATTGTGGATGAAGTTCTTCTAAAAAATGAAATTGTGGATGAAGTTCTTCTAACAAACGAAATTGTTGACGACCTTAAGAAAAAAGACAAGAAAAGAGCAATCATCAAACTAGATTTTGAAAAAGCATATGATAAAGTGTGCTGGAATTTTTTGTTAGATGTAATGGAGAAGATGGGCATAGGAAAAGAATTTAGGTCATGGATAAATGTTTGTTTGGTATCTACTTTTGTATCAGTACTTGTGAATGGATCACTATCTGAAGAAGTTAAAATGGAGAGAGGTCTGAGGCAAGGTGATCCCTTGCCCCCCATTTTATTTCTTTTCATAGGGGAAGCTCTTAATCAAGTAATAAAAGCAGTTGTAACATCAGGAAATGGAAAGGTATTACTCTTGGTAAGGAAGGAAGTCAATTGTCTCATTTACAATTTGCGGATGACTTAATAGTTTTTAGTGAAAATGACATGGGATCTATAGAACATATAATATCTACTTTATTATGGTTATAGTTCATCTCTGGTCTAAAAATAAATTTGAACAAGAGCTGTTTGTATAATGTTGGGATAGAGAAATCTGTCAATGGGAGGGAGAATTGTCTTGATAAAGTCGGTAATGTCCAGCTTACCTTTATATTACATGTGTCAGTCTACCCCAAAAAAGGTTATTGCAAGTTTAGAAAGGTTGAGGATTTTTTTATGGGGTGGTAATTGAGAGGATTGGAAACTCAATAAAATTGCATGGAGGAAAGGCTGTGCAAACAAGAAAAAAGGGGGTTTGGGTTTGGGCTCTTTGGAAGAGAAAAATGCAGCTCTGCTTTGTAAATGGAGATGGAGATTCAATGTAGAAAGAAACTCACCGTGGAGAAGAGCATTGTGTGACAAACAAAAAATGGGAAAAGTTTAATTTGTTACATGAAAACAGTAGTGCCAATGAAAGAATGTCCTCTTTATGAAAGGGTATAATGCTTGTTGGAGAAGCAAGGGCATAGCTACACACGGGCTACGGTGGGCTACAACTCACTCCAAATTAAAAATTAGCCCAGTAAGCCCACCCCAAATTAAAAATTTGTTTATTATTCAATTAGCTACGTGATTTTATGACAAAAACAGTTATCTTAATATATGGTTTAATTTAAAAAGAAAATGTATGTAGTGAACGTTGACGAAATTTTTTTTCTAGCCCACCCCAAATCATAATCCTAGCTCCGCCCTTGTTATGGATGATAAAACCACAGAGTCTTTACGTGCGGAAGCTGATGGTGCTTACAATGCAATTAGATCATTTCAATTCATATTCATCTTGCATTTGTTGAAAGGCATGATGGGACTTACTGATGTCTTATGTCGAAAGTTGCAGCAAAAATCTCAAGATATTTTGAATGCTATGAATCTGGTGGAAATTACAGTGAATTCTCTTCAGAAATTAAGAGAAGACGGTTGGGAAGATTTTCTTGAAAAAGTGATGTATTTTTGCAGAAAACATGATATGGATATTCCTGACATGGACGGTCATTTCAGTATGAGTTCACGTCGCCGTAATTGTCAACAAAGAAACATAACAACTGAGCATCATTATTGTGTTGACCTATTTTATGCTACAATAGATTTCGAGTTGGTGGAATTGAATGGCAGGTTCAGTGAAAGAACAATGTAACTTCTTATTCTTAGCTCATCTTTGGACCCCTGCAGATGGTTTTAAGGCATTTAACATTGATAAAATTTTCAAACTTGCAGAGAAGTTTTATCCTCAAGATTTCTCTAAAAAAGAGTTGCATCGCTTGAGAAGCGAGCTGACAACTTATGAGTTTGATGTACCTCATGATGATGTGTTCAAGAATGTTACTACTCTTGCTGAGTTATGCCAAGGATTATTTGAAACAAAAAAATCAACGACATATCAAATGATTGATAGGTTAATTCGTCTTGTTTTGACTTTGCCGGTTTCCACAGCAACTACAGAGAGATCATTTTCAGCTATAAAACGTATCAAAACAATGTTGCGCAACAAGATGGAGAATGACTTCTTAGCTAATAACATGATTGTCCACATCGAAAAGGAGTTGACTGAGAACTATGATGCAGACTCAATAATTACATAATTTGCTTCTATTTAAGAACGAAGAGTGCAATTTGACTAGGTATGTTATTATGTCTTGGACGTACGTTCGTTATCAAAATTTTATTAATGTTATAGTGAATTAGTGATGATTTTTTTTATTATTCAATTAGCTACGTGATTTTATGATACAGTTATCTTAATATATGGTTTAATTTAAAAAGAAAATGTATGTAGTGAACGTTCACGAATTATTTTTTCTAGCCCATCCCAAATCATAATCCTAGCTCCGCCCTTATGGAGAAGGACATAAATATGAAGACATTGTAGGCAGCAGTAGTTGGTTTTGGGTTGTAGGGGATGAAAGCAAAATTAATAAGTTTTTGGAAGGATGTATGGAGCAGGAATAACTCTTTAAAAGAAAGTTTTCCTAGACTTTAATGCTGTCTCAACTCTCAAAAGCTCAGAATGCAACAATCAGAGAGGGAAGAGCATGAACAACTTGGATGGGATTTGAAGCTTTGAAGATCTCGTATGGGAACAGGAGGAGCTTCAAAAGATGCTAGTTGTTTTGCAAGGTGTTCCTTTAGGAAGAAATATACCTGATAAGCTCTTGTGGAAATATAATAACGATGGGAGAAATTCTGTGAAGAAGTGTTTAGAGTTGATAGTAGAAAGAAAAAACGCTCAAGATGCTACTTGGTCACATATGGTATGGGGTAAGGATTTTCCTGCAAAAATTCAAGTGTTTTTATGGTTAGCTTTGCAAGATGCCATTGCCTCAAAAGGATTTTTAGCAAGGAGAAAAGTTCTTGGACCCAATGATAAAACTGATTGTCTTTGGTATGGGACTGCAGAAGAGGAAACAAATGACATTTTAGTGCAGTGTACATGGGCATGGAGAATTTGGAAAAGAATATATAGTTGGCGGAGAATATCTTGGGCACAACCAAGAACCGTAGGAGTACTTGAATATGCTTTCTTTTGGAGAGATGAAACTATGAGAAAATGGTGGAGATCAATTTTTGCTTATGCCTTATGGGGAATCTGGGAAGCTAGGAATCAGTTGATTTTTAATAATAATGTTACGCTTGGATTGAAGGAATGGAATGTTGAGTGGAATGATTCATTCCATTCTAGTTGGAATGAATTATTCCATACTCTCCCTCCCCAAAGAATAAAATTCATAAATTTAGGAGGAATAAGAATGGTTAAATTCAATCCAATCGCAACCAAACATAATTTTTTTTATTTCATAGGAATGAGTCATTTCATTCTCACTTTCATTACTCCAATCCAAACGTAGCATAAGGTTTTATGTTTGAAGGCTATTGTTGAGAAAATAAAACTCAGGGCTCTTCAGTGGATTATCTCAAAAAACAGAGTATGTGAAGCCAATCCGGGCCGAGTAAAAAATGGATAAAATCGAATCAAATTTTTTTAACCAAAATATTTTGGTTATTCGATTATTTTGTACATTTCGCTTATAACCGTTATAGTATTCGGTATTCGGGTTCGGTTCCGGTTCTTGAAATTTTGTTATTCGGTTGACCGAATTATATATTAAAAAATTAATTAAGACTTAAAGAGTTAAGACATAAGAGTACTGACTATTGACTTGCTATTTAGCTGATTGCCCCTCCATATCTTCCAACGTCAGTAGAATTTCATGCTTTGTGTGCTTGCAGGATACGAATGCAGTTTGCTTGGGGATCTCAAAGAACTTATATAAGGTGAAATCTGAGTTAAGGTATCTCATCAAAAGCTATTGCATGGAGTATTACTTTGAAAGCAGTAATAATGGTACATACAATTAATTAGCTCTAACAATCAGTTTTCCTTGACATTTCCTTTCATGATTTGACTTTTTTGCGGCCCTAGGAAGCGTAATTCCTTGAATATAGCATGGAATTCAAATTAAGGAAAATTAATTTTGGTTATTAACCGAATAAAAATGAATAGTTAAATCGGTTATTCGGTAATTCGGTAATTCGGTTACCTTGTAATTCAAATAGTTGTTCGGATAGCTAAATTACTCAAATTCTAATTTTCAGTTATAACCGAATAAGCTATTTTATTCGGTTATAATCGAATGATCAGTTGTAGAGCCAATAGTCATATTTGGGATAATTCTCCTTGGCTGCTACTTGAGGAAGATTCATAACCATAATGCATACTTGAGTATTAGGTGTTCAAGTGCTTGTATGATTTGTACTGAATGAAAATAGCATGCCCTCAAGTCAATCACATTGTATGTAATAAACATTACTTTGTAATTTTGTTCATTTATTTATAAAAGAATTAATTTTTTAAAGTTATTTATTTATTTATATTAAATATTAATTGGGATAAGCCCGTAGTTTTCATTTATTTATAAAAGATTCATTTATTTAAAGTCATTTATTTATTCATATTAAATATTAATTGGAATAAATCCGCAGTTTTGGAGCAATGCTTTTAGAATTATGTAGAGTTCATGATAATGAGATCTAAAATCTAGATAGCTCAAAACTAGAATGTTCCTAATCATAAGATCACTAATGTGGGGTTAGTTGATCTAGATAAGTTAGTACATACTATGTTTGCTTTGTTGAAGAGGATGATGTGTGACGCCCCCAAAATAGGTTCAAAAAACCCATTCTGAGTTGCTAAATACATGGTACAAAATCCAAATACAAATCTTCAAATTCAACTATTATACTGTCGTGCAAAATACGATCACACAACTGTGAACTACAATATAGATCGTATATAATACGAAAATATAAACGCTCAAATTCAGTCCTCATTAATTACAATTATTAACACATTATTTTAAAAAATAGTGAGGACTACTACACCTCTATCTCGGACCATCACTCCATTCCTTGACTAGTCCCCGCAATATTCTCATTTTCTGAAGAGAACAATGGAAGAAAAGGGTGAGCTCAACTAGCCCAGTAAAGAATATTACGACTAAGATAATGAAGAATAAATTATCATTAGCCTTCAATAAATCAGATAAAATATTATGGACAATAAGTTTTAGATCAACAACTGTAGCGGAAATAACAATCCACTAGAAGAGTTAAGTAGAGAATGATGTATACTATTTTCTATGATTTAAAAGTCCATCATCAATATTTTATCCCTGTAACATCAATCAATAAATATTTCAAATCAACAATTCATCTTTGTACTACGGGCCAAAAATATTCATTCGTATCACCAATAGTCATGATCATGCCAAACACCTGTCCATCTTTGCACTACAGACCAAAGATATTCATCAATCAACAGTCCATCTTTGCACTAAGGGCCAAAGATATTCATCAATCAACAGTTTATCTTTGCACTATGGGCCAAAGATAACTTTCACTATAATTTAAGACTGAGGATGATGAAAAATAATATAATGAACGAATCCAGTGAGATAAAGGATAAATATTAGAGAATTTATTCAGAGTTCAAAAATGAAGATAAAAACATGGATCCAATCAAAGATAATTTGAACAGGAAAAAAAATTAATTTTGTCGTGAATAGTACCCCCGTGAATAGTACCTCGTGAATAGTACCCGAATAAATAGTACTCCGACATGAAAAGATAAAAATTTCATAAGAAAGTTCAGACCAATATTCCAGTCAAATGATATTAGATGAAACGCAAAACTCAAGGAATTTCTGATCATTTCAGGAATTATAGAACCAATACTTACCGTAGTAAGTTTAAATTTAGGAATATGAAATGAAATATTATCACTTTCATAATATGGAATATGAACGAAAATAATATTCTTTATGAATATTGAAAGGAAATAACATCATTTACGAGAAAAATAATATCCTTTACGAATATTGAAAGAAAATAACATCATTTACGAGAAAAATAATATCCTTTACCTTAGTAGAATACTAGATCTGACTGAAATATCGGATATTATGTTGAGAAAATCTTGCACTGTTATCCACACCCAAAATATCCTTATACTCACAAGAAATACGCTCAATAGTATAGATAAAGAATTTTCTGATTCTGGTATGATTTTTATTTCTTAACTAAGCAACCTATTTATAGGAAAGTGCCAGCACACCAGGATTGACAAATTGCACTTACGGAGGATTTTCTTCAGCACACCACCTTTGAAAATCTCCAGCACACCAATAATGACAACTCCAAGTTGCCCCCACCCACATGTTTATATATATATATATATATATATATATTAAAATATTTATAATTATTAAAAAGAATTCCAATTCAATTTTCTCTATTCCACCTCATTTTATTTTTATACGATAAATTTATTATAATAATGTCACCATTTAAATTATAAAATTATATTATTATATTACCACATTATACTATTGTAATATAATATTATAATAATATATTTGAATGAAATATTTTATCGGATAAGATAAAATGTCAACTTTCAACAAATGTCTCATGCTAAAAATTCCTTCATCTATATCAAAATTGAACATATATTTACTTATCTTATTTATCAACAATCAATTATTATTCACAATTAATATTACAGAATCACAATATTGACAACCAGGTCATTCCTAGGAAAGCCCTGCTTTCCGATAAGGATTTCTCCTTATTGGCGCACAATTATATAACCTAACCTTTTCCTCGACAGAATTTTTAGACATTGTCAATAATGCTATCTAATAATATTATTCAAATAATAT
This sequence comes from Panax stipuleanatus, assembly GCA_020205555.1. NCBI lineage: Eukaryota > Viridiplantae > Streptophyta > Magnoliopsida > Apiales > Araliaceae > Panax > Panax stipuleanatus. Next base: position 62,441,336 of record CM035123.1, on the reverse strand, counting down.
GAATTATTGATTTTATAATGTAAAATACTGTGCAGTGGTTATTATAACAATTATTAAATAAATAATATAAAATATCAATGCAATTATCAATGTAGCAATTAGTGAATCAATAATATAAAATATTACGCAATTATCAATGTAGCAATTATTGAATCAATAATATAAAATATTGAACAGTAATTACTTTAACAATTATTGAATGAGTGACTTCTTACGTAAGAATCAATAATTTGAAATACTGTGCAATACCGTGTGCTATTGTGCAACAACGCATATTACTGTATTTTTTTATTACCGGATATTTCAATAGTTTAACGGTAACAGTTTTACCGTTATTTTTATAAAAATATTATTTCTGTCGTTTTCTATATCCGACAATTATTTCGTTGTGGGGTCCACTAATGACTGCGCCGTCGTACGAATATTCTCCGACAAAAAGAATATTCTCCGATCAAACGAATATTTCTTGACACAACGAATATTTTATGACCACTTGCTTACTTTGTAAAATTTGCACATCTCACTTATAACTTATCACATTTATCAAATCAACACCCTACTATTTAAAATAATATGTAGAGGAAATTAAATCTTATTCATAAAAAGTTGGGGTCTTACAACCTCTCCTCCTTATGAAGTTTCGTCCTCGAAATTGACGTACGTACCTGGTATGTCGAAGAGGTGAGGATATCTTGCTTTCATTTCTGATTCTAACTCCCAGGTCATTTCCTCAATATCATGGTTTCTCCATAAAACTTTGACTTGAGGTATAACTTTTGAGTGTAGAACATGTTCCTTCTTATCCAAGATTTTGACAGGTAACTCCTCATCCATTAAATCTTCTGCTATCTCGTTTGGTTCTAATTCAATAATATGGTTTGGTTCTTTCACATATTTACGAATCATGGATATATGAAAAACGTTATGAACACGAGACATGCTTGGAGGTAAGGCGAGTCTATAGGCCACAGTTTTTACTCAATCGAGGATTTCAAATGGATCAATAAATCGTGGATTGAGCTTTTCTCTCTTTTCGAATCTCATAACTCCCTTCCATGGAGCAACATGTAACAATACATGTTCTCCGACATTAAACTCCAAGTCCCTTCGATGAAGATTAGCATAACTCTTTTTTTGATCTTGTGCTGTTTGTATACGTTGCCGGATCATTTGAATCTTTTCCGTAGTCATACGTACTAACTCTGGTCCCAACAATGTTGCTTCACCCACCTCGTCCCAGCACACTGGAGAACGACACTTTCGTCCATACAAGGCCTCGAATGGAGCCATGCCTATACTTGCCTGATAACTGTTATTGTAGGAGAATTCTATCAATGGTAAGTACTTGTCCCAACTTCCTTTGAAGCCTAAACCACAGAGTCTCAATAGATCTTCAAGAGTTTGAATAGTCCTTTCTGATTGCCCGTCCGTTTGATGATGATATGCAGAACTGAATCGTAAATCGGTGCCCATAGCTTTTTGCAAGCTGACCCAAAATCGTGAAGTGAATCTTGGGTCTCGATCCGAAACTATGGATACTGGCATACCATTCAGTCTAACAATCTCATTTATGTACATACGAGCAAGTCGTTCAAGTGAATAAGTCTCTCGTATAGGCAAGAAATGAGCAGACTTGGTTAATCTATCGATAATAACCTAAATTGCATCTATGCCTTGAGAAACCTTGAGAAGACCCGTAACGAAATCCATGTTGATGTGTTCCCACTTCCATTTTGGAATCTCAAGTGGTTACAATGGACCCTTTGGCACTTGATGCTCCGCCATGACACGTTGACAAGTTAGACACCTTAAGATAAACTCCGCGATCTCTCTCTTCACAATGCTCCACCAAAATGTATGTCGAAGATCATGATATATTTTGGTACTTCCCGGATGGATTGCAAACGGTGTGTTGTGTGCCTCCATCATAATTTTATACTTTAAATCAAAGTTGTTAGGAACACAAAGTCTGGAGTTGACTCGAAGTATTCCTTCTTTATCGATTCTTGCTTCTGGAATAGCACCTTCTTGCACCTTCTTCTTCATATTCATCAGCTCTGGGTCTGTAGCTTGAGCTGCTTTAACTCTATCAATTAAAGCTGGTTCTACGCGTATATTTGCCATCTTTATGTGGGTCCCTGGAGTTTTTAACTCTATCTTCATCCTTTGTAAGTCATACAAAATGGGCCTTTGTGTTGACATCATCGCACTCGTTCCAGCATATGATCTTCTACTCAACGCGTCCGCTACCACGTTTACTTTTCCAAGATGGTATTGGATGGTATGATCGTAATCTTTTAACAGCTCAAGCCAACGTCGCTGCCGCATATTGAGTTCTTTTTGAGTGAAGAAATATTTGAGGCTCTTATGATCCGTATAGATCTCCACCTTTTCCCCATACAGGTAGTGTCTCCAGATCTTCAACGCAAAAATGATAGCTGCCAACTCTAGATCATGAGTAGGATAATTCCTCTCATATTCTTTGAGTTGTCATGAGGTATAGGCTATGACTTTCCTATGTTACATGAGAACACATCCTAAACCTTTGCCTGAAGCATCGCTGTAAATGACAAATCCATTCGAACTAGATGGTATTGTCAGAACAGGTGCCGAAATGAGTCTCCTCTTGAGTTCCTGGAAACTCTTCTCACATTCCTCGTTCCATCAGAATTTTATATCTTTTCGAGTCAGCTGAGTTAATGGAGTAGCGATTCGAGAAAATCCTTCCACGAATCTCCGATAATAACCAGCTAAGCCCAAAAAGCTACGTATTTTGGTTACTGACTTAGGTTGCTCCAAACTTTATATTGCTTCAATCTTCGTCGGGTCAATCGATATTCCATGTTTCGATACCACGTGCCCAAGGAATGCTACTTCCTCAAGCTAGAACTCGCATTTCTTTAACTGGGCATATAGTTTGTTTTCACGAAGCTTTTGGCGTATCAGCTTCAAGTGTTTTTCATGATCTTCACGGTTCTTGGAGTAAATGAGGATGTCATCAATAAAGACAACCATAAATAATCCAAATATTCCTTGAATATCCGGTTCATCATATCCATGAAGGCCGCAGGAGCATTAGTCAATCCAAAAGACATAACTAAGAATTCATAATGCCCGTATCGAGTTCTGAAAGCAGTCTTTGGAATGTCACCAGTTTTAATCTTTAACTGATGATATTCGGAATGAAAATCGATCTTTGAGAAGAATTGCGCCCCTTGTAACTGGTCAAACAGGTCATCAATGCGAGGTAACGGATACCTATTCTTGATGGTGACATGGTTCAACTCCCAATAGTCAATACAAAGTCGCATACTCCCGTCTTTCTTCTTTACGAATAAAAAAGGAGCACCCCAAGGCGATGTACTAGGACGTATAAAGCCGATGTCTAATAACTCCTGTAGTTGGACCTTTAACTCCTGTAGTTCAATAGGAGCCATTCGATATAGGGTTTTGGAAATGGGATTTGTACCGAGTTCAAGGTTAATAAAGAATTCAACTTCACGTTCTGCGGGTAGGCCAGGAAGTTCTTCGAGAAATACATCAGGAAATTTATTAACAATAGAAATATCATTCAAATATGACCTATTCTTGTTTAAATCGGTGACATGGGCTAAGAAAGCTTGACATCCATTTTTCAATAAACGAATAACTTTATGACTCGAAATGACATTGATTAATTTTAGTGGTTTGGTTGTTTGAATTCGCATAACAAGTTGGTTAGGAATATGAAAACTAATAACCTTACGAAAATAATAAATTTTTTCATGATGAGTGGTTAACCAATCGATTCCTAAAATCATAATAAAAATGCAAATATTTTCAAAGAGATGAGCTCAACAGGTAATGTGAGGGTGACAATTTGAATCAAACAAGATTTGTAAACTGTGGATGTAATGAAGTTTTCTCCCAACGGTGTTTCAACAGATAAGTCAAAGTCTAATTTGTCAGGGGTCAAGTTCAAACGTTGAGCACAAGCAGGTGAAATAAAAGAATGGGTAGAACCGGTATCTAATAAGGTATAGACTTTGCAAGAGTTTATGATTAGCTTACCCGTGATAACTTAGTTCGGGTTTCTCGCTTTTTGGGTAGTCACGACAAAAGCTCTCCCCTGAACCACCAACTTTGACTTGTTCGGGACAGCCTTTGGAGTCACCATCCCAGCTGGACTTGACTTCGCTACGGGGCACACTCGAGCTATGTGACCTTCTTTTCCACAATTATAGCACACCTTAGATTTCTGTGATAGTTTGGACTGATGTGTCCCTCTTGTCCGCATTTATAACATACAATCGGTGGTCGTTCCCCTCCCCTAGAAACGGTTGTTGGTGCTGGTGCTGCTGCCGATGTCATTCCGTCGTCATTGTTGTATCTTCTCTTCTTGAAATTTCCACCTAACTCATTTCTTCTATTATCCTGGCCATGATTACCACCTAAGTGGTTACCATTTCTGGCATGATAATTTATTCCCCGCTTGTTATCATTGTTCCGATGACTACTGCCACCGGTACGACTATTATCAATTTATCGGTTGTTGTCCCTTGGTTAAACAAACTCATTATCTTGTTCCAATAATTGAGCCCTGTTCACAACATCTGAATACAAACAAAGTTTGTGAGAAATGAGGTATTGACGAATTTCAGGTTTCAAACCTCTCAGAAATATTCGTGTCATTCGTTCCTCATTATCCACCAAATGAGATGCAAACTGGGATAATTTCACAAACATAGCCTCGTATTGGGACACAGTCATGTTGTTCTATTCCAATTTGATGAATTCTACCTCCTTCATATGACGAATACTTTCAGGAAAGTACTTGTCGTTGAACAATTTCTGGAACTCCTCCCAAGACATCTTAAGTGCGGAAAGATGAGTACGCTTCACAGATATCCACTAGTAATCTGCCTCTCCAAGGAACATAAAGGTGGCGAAGGGAACCTTTTGCTCCTCTGTGCATCCTAGGACATCAAATATCTTGGTGATTTGCTTAACCCAAGCTTCTACCTTGAGTGGATCTGGCTTTCCCAAAAACTCTGGTGGTCCCAACTCCTTAAATTGCTTAGCAGTGACAAGCCGCGAGTTACCATTGTTTCCACCTGCATTTTGAACAGGAGTATCGCTTGCCTGATTTTGCATGAATTGTAAAAAACTTCCCAACATCCCATCGTTCATCGTCTGATTAGTGGTGTTATTTACAGGAGGATTATTGCCTTCCTGTTGCACATTATCCTAGTTGTTGATTAGAGGTGTCTCAATGGTCTCATATGCTCCATTGTTTAGATTTTTAGATGCCATTTTCAAATACTGCCACAAAACAAGGGTTAATTAAAGAAATTGACATGTCACATATTATCCCTATGTTCCGACCGACTAATTAAATAACAAGTAAGCTTAGGTAGGACACACTAGCGAAGGTGGTTACTCGTCTCTTCCCTCCTAGTTCTATTCCCAGATCTCCGCCAGAGATCATATCCCTAAGCTCTGATACCAACTGTGACGCCCCCAAAATAGATTCACACAACCCATTCTGAGTTGCCAAATATATGGTACAGAATCCAAATACAAATCTTCAAATTCAACTATTATACTGTCGTACAAAATACGACCACACAACTGTGAGCTACAATATAGATCGTATATAATACGAAATTATAAACGCTCAAATTCAGTCCTCATTAATTATAATTATTAACACACTATTTTATAAAATAGTGAGAACTACTACAACGCTATCTCGGACCATCACTCCATTCCCCGACTAGTCCCCGCGATATTCTCATTTCTTGAAGAGAACAATAGAAGAAAAGGGTGAGCTCAACTAGCCCGATAAAGACTATTATGACTAAGATAATGAAAAATAAATTATCGTTAGCCTTAAATAAATCAGATAAAATATTATGGACAACAAATTTTAGATCAACAACTGCAACGGAAATAACAATCCATTAGAAGAGTTAAGTAGAGAATGATGTCTACTATCTTCTATTATTTAAAAGTCCATCATCAATATTTTATCCCTGTAACATCAATCAATAAATATTTCAAATCAACAATTCATCTTTTCACTACGGGCCAAAAATATTTATTTGTATCACCAATGGTCATGATTATGCCAAACACCTGTCCATCTTTGCACTACAAGCCAAAGATATTCATAAATCAACAACTCATCTTTGCACTACGGGCCAAAGATATTCATCAATCAACAGTTCATCTTTGCATTACGGGCCAAAGATATTTATCAATCAACAGTTTATCTTTGCACTACGGGCTAAAGATAGCTTTCACCACAATTTAAGATTGAGGATGATGAAAAATAATATAAAGAACGAATTCATTGAGATAAATGATAAATATTAGAGAATTTATCCAGAGTTCAAAAATGAAGATAAAAACATAGATCCAATCAAAGATAATTTGGACAGAAAAAAAAATTAATTTTGTCGTGAATAGTATCCAGTGAATAGTATCTCGTAAATAGTACCCGAATAAATAGTACTCCAACATGAAAAGATAAAAAATTTATAAGAAAGTTTAGACCAATATTCCAATGAAATGATATTAGATGAAGCGCAAAACTCAAGGAATTTCTGATCATTTCAGGAATTATAGAACCAATACTTACCGTAGTAAGTTTAAATTCAGGAATATGAAATGAAATATTATTACTTTCATAATATAGAATATGAACGAAAATAATATTCTTTATGAATATTGAAAGAAAATAACATCATTTACAAGAAAAATAATATCTTTTACGAATATTGAAAGAAAATAACATCATTTACGAGAAAAATAATATCATTTACCTTAGTAGAATACTAGATCTAACTGGAATATCGAATATTATGTTGAAAAAATCTTGCACTATTATCCACACTCAAAATATCCTTATACTCACAAGAAATACGCTCAATAGTATAGAGAAAGAATTTTCTAATTCTGGTGTAATTTTTATTTCTTAACTAAGCAACCTATTTATAGGAAAGTGCCAGCACACCAGGATTGACAAATTGCACTTACGGAGGATTTTCTTTAGCACACCACCTTTGAAAATCTCCAGCACACCAATAATGACAACTCCAAGTTGCCCCCACCCACATGTTAATATATATATATATATATATATATATATATATATTAAAATATTTATAATTATTAAAAAGAATTCCAATTCAATTTTCTCTCTTTCACCTCATTTTATTTTTATACCATAAATTTATTATAATAATGTCACCATTTAAATTATAATTATATTATTATATTACCACATTATACTATTATAATGTAATATTATAACAATATATTTGAATAAATTATTTTATCGGAGAAGATAAAATGCCAACTTTCAACAAATGTCTCATTCTAAAAATTCCTTCATCCATATCAAAATTGAACAGATATTTACTTATCTTATTTATCAACAATTAATTATTATTCACAATTAATATTACAGAATCACAATATTGACAACTAGGTCGTTCCTAAAAAGATGGGGCTTTCCGATAAGAATTTTTCCTTATTGGCGCACAATTATATAACCTAACTCTTTCCTCGACAGAACTTTTTAGACATTGTCAATAATGCTATCTAATAATATTATTCAAATAATATGAATTATTAATTTAATAATATAAAATACTGTGCAGTGGTTATTGTGACAATTATTGAATCAATAATATAAAATATTATGCAATTATCAATGTAGCAATTATTGAATCAATAATATAAAATATTGAAAAGTAATTACTGTAACAATTATTGAATGAGTGACTTCTTACGTAAGAATCAATAATTTAAAATATTGTGCAATACCGTGTGCTACTGTGCAACAACGCGTATTACTGTATTTTTTTATCACCGGATATTTAAACAGTTTAACGGCAACAGTTTTACCGTTATTTTTATAAAAATGCTATTTCTGTCGCTTTCTATATCTGAAAGTTATTCTGTTGTGGGGTCCACCAATAACTGCGCCGTCATACGAATACTATCCGACAAAAAGAATATTCCCTGACCAAATGATTATTCTCCGACACAACAAATATTTTATGACCACTTGCTTACTTTGTAAAATGTGCACATATCACCCATAACTTATCACATTTATCAAATCAACAACCTACTATTTAAAATAATATGTAGAGGAAATTAAATTTTATTTATAAAAAGTTAGGGTCTTACATGATGTATCTCATAATCATTTGTGTGGAGACACTAAAGCATGTAAGTTAGTGCTTATTGTAGAATAAAATCACTGAACGTGACTCGCTTAAGAAATACTTAATGAAGTTTTACTTGCCTGACAATAGGAGTTATAATTATAGTGATAGTAGTACAAGTGATCTTTGAACTTGAGATCATCATAGTACCTTGTGTATTCTGAATTATTATATGTCATATTCCTTAATATTCTTATGATATATAAAAAGGTATGTTCGAGTATAATAAAGTGTATATGGATTAAGGTGAATGATTAACAAATAATCTATCACTTCCAATAAAAAGTGACAACTCATAAATCTTTGGCCAAGGTGAATGAAAATTAAAAAGGAGTTTTTAATTTACATTAACTGGAGTTGTGCATTTTTAAATCAAAATGCATATGATCAAATAAATAAGACTTGTCAAAAATTTTCATGTTTTATGTTTGATCGGGATATTATATGGTAGAATGATTTAATTGTATGGTAACTATTTATTGAATAAGTTCTCTGTGATTAAACATTGATTTCATATTATCCGAATTGTCATGATATGCTGCGAGGTGTCACTTATGATGTAGAATAAATATTATTGATTTATATTTGAATTAAAGGAGTTTAATTCATTATAAATAATATTAGATTGGTTTAAATTTATTTATTTTACTACTGATATAATATCGAACCTAAAATGGTCACATCATAAAAAAATATTATTTTAGAAGTAATTGACTTAATAAATATTAGTATTTGGAGAAATACTAATATTTATAATTAAGTATTTGGAGAAATATTAATTATAAATTAATAAGAAGAATTTTATTATTATTATAATTTTATTATTATAAGTAATTTAGTTAACGTTTGATACGTGGATTCGAAGAAGCGTGGAGGATCAACGGATTGAGACTTGAAGATCAAATCAAGGAGTTGATTCATCTTCATAATATATATCTTTTATCTTTCCTCGATTAATAATATCACATAAAGGTGATCTTGGGATTGCAAAATATTTTAAATATTATTTATGTTGTGCTTCCGCATTATATACATGTGATTGTATGTATGTTCTTAATTTTGCAAACCAATACTAAATTTGTAATGAAAAGTGACATTATCCAAAACTTTTGTATTGGTCACATAATATGTACTCTCCATTGGTTTTCAATAAAAGTTCCTTTTGCTAATTAAAAAAAGGGGTTATCTTGTCAATCAATAGTTACATATGTTTCTCCAAGTTCTGACTGAGTTTCAAAGTGTCCTCTTAATTGACAAAAGTAACGCTTTCTTTTTCAAAGTTGGCATTTTAGTTTATTTCTGTTCTTTAGGCTGACTTTTCTCAAATTTTGAGTTATGTGCGATGCACTTACTTTATAACGAGCCTATATTTGAATTTTAACATTATTATATTCAAGGGCACATGAAACTCACAGGACTCCAAACCAAGTGAGTTTTGTGAATTTTGGGGAAACATAAATGACAAAAGAGAAATATAACCTCATTAAAAAGCATATGCATCACTCACGATTCAAATTTGAGAAAAAATCATTCCAACGAGAACCAAAATGCCAACTTAGAGGCTGAAAGTATCACTTTTGCCAATTAAGGGAATACTTTGAAACTTAGTGATAACATAGAGAGACAAATTTGTAATTCTGCATTTAAGAAATTGGTACTAATAATTATTGTACATTTAGGTAGGCTTAGGATTTGGTGAAGTTAGCACATGTTGAATTCACTAAAACTCAATTTTGTAATTTTTTTTTATAAAATTGAATGCATTGGAACTTCAATAGTATATTAAGGTAAATGCAACTATGTGCTATACAAATGTAATATTACATCCGTTCCAAATTATATAATCGTTGTTGAATTTTGAAGGTTAATTTGAGACATTTTCAAACTTGAAAGAGATGACTCGTTAAAAATTATGAAAAAATTAAAATTACAATGAGTAATACTTTAGATAGTTTAAAAAATTCATCATTGTATTGATTAAAATAAAAAGAATTTATGTCAATTTTGAGTTTAAAAATCTCTTAAATTTAACTTTAAAAAAGTCAACAATGACCAAATCAATACAAAAATATAACAAGACAAAAATTGAGTTGTTCTCGCTGGACCAAAGTCGACTCTGTAGTTCAAGATTTTTTTTATCAACTCAGTAGTTCAATAGTTTCTTTTGGTTTACTATTAAACATGCAAAATGTATCCTTATAATATATTTAATGGACTCTTTAATTGACAATAAAACATTAATATTGTTACATACATTGTATACTAATTTTTTGTTTTAAACTTACTGAGGCTATATTATAAGAATAATACTAAAGACACAAACTATTCTATAAATAGTTTATAAACTGTTGATGTGGCATACTCCACATTAGCTTTTTATATGAATCGAAGACTACATTGGAGTAATTTGTTGATCAATACGTTGATGTGGAGTATGTCACATCAGCAGTTTGTAAATTATTTATAGAATAGTTTGTATCTGTAACATTACTCATATTATAATTCGACCATTAGATTTCCTGATTTATGTACCTAACTAGTATAAGGACATCTCATTCAATTTATTCTGATAAATTATAAGTAAGCCTCTGACTACATCTTAAATTACACCTTTAACTTTGGGCAAATGTGCAAAAATGTCCTTGTGGTTTCGGCCGAAGTCCCACTTAGCCGATGAACTTTTTTTTCAAAAAATACCCCTGACGTTATAAAATTCAGTTCAACTACGCCCCTTCCGTTAACAGACTTGCCACGTAGACAACTGTGGGTGACACCTAGACATATTTTGTTAACGAGGCATAGCTAACAATTCATACGTGGAAAATAACTAACAATTCAAATCAAACATATTAGTTCCAATACATGTGCCCATTATCAATATAACTTTCTCATCTTATTGTAGACACTCGAAATTTTCTTCAGTCCTGTTGTAGACATGTCGACGTCGGGAAAAAATCTGCGGGTCGGGTCACAACCCGGATCTTTCTCTCTTCCTAAGTTATGTCTACCCTTACTCTTTTTATTTGTGAAAAAGGTTTTGAAGGGTATTTTAGGAAAAGGCCAACATGTATCATGTCGACAATTTGAACACTTTACAAAGTCGCTAGTTGGTAGATTTGAAATGGTTGTACCAACTCAACCTAGTTTTGTTTGAAAAGAGGGCCAATTGCTGGACATTGTCGAAACTTGATCTTTGAAACCGAAGTTTTGAGTTCGGAGGCTTGGTTAAGTGTGGGAAAGGTGTTAGGCACCCCACAACTCCCGTGTAAACATGGTACCACATCTTTTCAATATTTCCCTTTTAAATCTGAAATGTGTGTGTAAATGCTGGAAGAAATTGGGCCTATGCTTTGATTGGAAGTATGTTTATGCATCATTGAACCTATATACGAAGAGTTTGATTTGATTTGCAAAAAGTCTTTGATTTAATTTGCAAAAGTGTTTGATTTGATTTGCAAAAGCTTCTTTTTTCGATAAGATTATTGAAATGATATTTTGAAAGCAGGTTTTCAAACCCTTACACTAACATAGGAATTGAAGCATATCGATACTTCAGTTTTATCTTTTCAGCCTTACTGCTCAATTTGAATGGTGATTGTTGGGCTGCAAAGCATCCTCGACAACAGAATATATACAAGTGTCGGTCTTCTCATGGGCATTACAGCCATCAGAGTGATTCTGACACGACAAACCATATTTTCACTATGTTGAGACCTTAATTCCGGATAACCGTTTTAAGGTCTTTTGTATTTACATTTTATAAAAAAACTGGCAGGGTACATTTGTAAAGTGGAGTTTGTCCATCGTGGGAATCAGATTCGGATCTGTTTGATCATGAATTCCACAATTCCTAGGCTCATATAGGGAAGCCAATAAACCTGCACAGCTCAAATTTGTATAGAAATATATCCAAATATCGCCAGAACTAAGGATTCATCAGTAAATCTTGGATCGCACATGGCCAAAGCATCTCGTTCCCACTAGATAGCAATCTAAGGGCGGCGAGGTAGCTTTTATAACTAAAACTAGAAAAAATGCTAGATTTAAGTAAATCTCAGCCATTCTAACTTCCCGGTTCTGTCTGAACCTATTTTGAACCGTTTGAAAGCTAAAGTTAGTGAGATTTAAAGAAATCTAGTTCGCCAGCAGAAATGCTAGTGTCGATTCATATCAAATGAATATTTAAAATAACAATTTAATCAAAATGAGCAAAGCCATATATATAATTATATATACGAAAGCTATAAAGGGCGATGGGTTTTCACTCCAATGCCCGGACTGGAATGCAAATATATTTATACATTTATAAAAGCTGTAAAAAGCCACGAAATGATCTAGGCTTGACAGAATGGATATATATATATATATATATATATATATATATAAGCGGTAAGGGCGATGGACATTCTATCATTTGCCCGGACTGGAATTAAAATATATATATATATATATAAAAGCTATAAAAGAGCCACAAAATTAACCAGGCTTGACATAATTGAAATATATATATATATATATATATATATATATATATATATATATATATATAAGTTGTAAAAGGGCAATGGACATTCTATCCTAGGCCCATACATATATAAAAGCTGTAAAAGAGCCACAGAATTAACCAGGCTCAACAAAATTGAAGGGCAATGGACATTCTATCCTAGGCCCATACATATATAAAAGCTGTAAAAGAGACACAGAATTAACCAGGCTCAACAAAATTGAAATATATATATATATATATATATATATATATATATATATAAAGCTGTAAATGGGCAATGGACATTCTATCATAGGCCCATATATATATATATAAACAATAAAACGCCACAAAATGATCCAGGCCGAACTAGAATTTAAATATAGACAAAAAATAGTCAAACCGGGACTGAAAAGATAATCCAGTCCGGCGAAGAGTGCATATATATATATATTATATATATATATATATATATATATATAAAAGTAGTAAACTATCGCAGATTTGATATCCGGGTTTGACAGAATTAAAATGTTAGTATATATATACTTAAATATATACAACAAAAAAAAGAAGCAAAACCCGGACTGGGAAGATAACCCAGTCCGGCAAAGTTGCTCAAAACGAAGATATTAGTATATAAAAGTTGTTAGAAGTGATGGATCGTCAATTCGAGTTGTACAAATGCTAGAAAATGCGTTTAGGTACTAAAATGTACCAAAAGTTAACAAAAATGGCCACCGAACCAAGTTTCGGACATTTTTAGAAAATAAAACTTGATATGCACTATAAAAGTGTAATGAAGTAATATAAACTTTCTGATCGTAAAAATACTCACAATGGACTGCTACATGGGCTTTTTGCCAAATCGTAGGCTTTAAACGTCCAAATATGCCAGTTAATTTTTGATATGTGGTAGTATGTGCGTATATCTACGTGTTATAGTGAAAAAATTTGAGTTTGGAAGACAAGAAAATGGCTGGAAAACCAAACGGTCAAGGGTTCATAGCGTTTTCGAATTATAAAATGAGCTGGGGGTGAGCTCATAATTATAGACCCAGCAGAAGTGGGTCAACCCGCGGCTGCCACGGGTCCACCTGCGGCTCCACATGGCAAGGGTCCCGTGGCGGGTCCCATCTTCTCGAAGTACATGCACTCCGAGCAATGTGAGGTCCGGTTTGAAACTTTCTAACTTTTGATCGCAGCGTCTGTTTGAGGCGTGCTATACCTTTCCGAAAAGCCCTCGCAGATCGCGTTGCAATTACATGGGAGAAAACCTTTTCCGAGTCCAAAAAAAAGGGTTCATAACCATGTCTTTGATTCCTCGCAGTTTGTCCGTTAAGTTGTCTTGCGATGTTTTTACTCGGGATCATTTTTATGGTTCGTTTTGACCTTGGTGGCATTAATTCGGCTTGAGTTTGACTGAATCAGCTTCAAGTTGACAGAATAACCATTTTACCTCTCTCGGGGTTGCCTTTAGTGTTGGCACGACCTTTGGCTGACTTCCTGGGGTTATATCCAAGGTTCGGATCCCAGTCGATTCTGTTTGTCCTTAGGGTTGTCTCTAAGGCTAACTTGGTCACTCCAGGTTTTCCTTTAGAGATGTTGTGATGTTTCAGGATTATTTCCAAAGTTGACCTGACCTCCCGGGTTGAGATCGGGGCTGACCTGTACTTCCCGGGTTGAGATCGGGCATAACCTGTACTTCTCAGGTTGAGACCGGGGCTGACCTGTACCTCCCAGGTTGAGACCAGGGCTGACCTGTACCTCCCGGGTTGAGACCGGGGCTGGCTTGTACTTCCTGGGTTGAGACCGGGGCTGACCTGTACTTCTCGGGTTGAGACCGGGGCTGACCTGTACTTCTCGGGTTGAGACCGGGGCTGACCTGTACTTCCCGGGTTGAGACCGGGGCTTACCTCTACCTCCCGGGTTGAGACCAGGGCTGACCTGTACCTCCCGGGTTAAGACCGGGGCTAACCTGTACTTCCCGGGTTGAGATCGGGGTTGAGTTAATAACCCGGTATTGAGACTGGGGTTGATTTGATGGCCCGGTATTGAGACCAGAGTTGATTTGATGGCCCGGTATTAAGACCGGGGTTGAGTTTATGACTCGATATTGAGACCGGGGTTGAGTTGATGGCCCGGTATTGAGAACGGGGTTGAGTTGATGGCCCGGTATTGAGATCGGGGTTGATTTGATGGCCCGATATTGAGACCGGGGTTGATTTGATGACCCGGTATTGAGACCGGGGTTGAGTTGATGGCCCGGTATTGAGACTGAGGTGGAGTTGATGGCCTGGTATTGAGACCGGGGTTGATTTGATGGCCCGGTATTAAGACCGGGGTTGATTTGATGGCCCGGTATTGAGACCGGGGTTGATTTGATGGCCCGGTATTGAGACTAGGGTTGAAGAGACAGTCTTGCCCTCCTCAAGTGTTAGTAACAGTGAAACGAAATTTCGAGTGTCTACAGCTGCCCCTCTTTATCATGTTCATGAAATGCAATGGAATGAACAGGATAAAGATTGGCAGACACTGGAAATATGACAATTGCATGATACGTTCTAAAAGTTGGATACCTTTAAGTGGAATGGGGCTATCCCTGATCGTTTACCCCGTTATTTGTTGGGGATATCACTGATAGGCTATCGCAAAATGTTTTCGTCACTTTTTGTTGGGGATAACGCCAGTCATGATAGCCTAGGTGAATTCTTGGTTTGAGACCAAGGGTTTTCCCTCATCCGTCGATACTTTTCGTGGAGCATATTTCCTTTTTGTTGATATTGGTATGCCATTTGGCAGGCTCCTCTAGTGGGGATATATCTTTGTTGTCGAGTTACCTCCACGATTGTTTTCGATGCCTATCTTGACGGATAATCTACACCGGTAGTTTGCCACAGGAGATCGAATCACCAATCTATCTTGGTGCTCCCCCTAAGGATTTGTATAACAAATTCCATCATCTGTCCTTTGTGGGGATGGATTATTATTTTGCTTTCGCTATCGGATCATTCCCGATGCCTCGCAGGGGTTGTGACAACGGTTGACACGTCATAGATTTGTACCCGAATCTTCGCTGGGGTTAAGCCAACGGCTAAACTATCACCGGTCTATACCCGACGCTTCGCTGGGGTTGAGCCAACGGCTGAACTATCACCAGTCTGTACCCGACGCTTCACTGGGGTTGAGCCAACGGCTAAACTGTCACCGTTCTGTACCCGACGCTGCGCTGGGGTTGAGCCAACGGTTGAACTATCACCGGTCCGTACCAGACGCTTTGTTGGGGTTGAGCCAACGACTGAACTGTCACCGGTCTGTACTCGATGCTTCACTGGGATTGAGCCAACGGCTAAACTATCCTCGGTCTATACCCGACGCTTCGCTGGGGTTGAGCCAACGGCTGAACTATTCTTGGTTTGTACCCGACGCTTCGACAGTGTTGATTTTTGGCAGTTTTGTGCCGTTTTTCGACAGTTTTTCAGCAGTTTTCATCATTGATCCTCGGATATTGCTTCAGGATGATAACCAATGGTTTTCACAAAGATTTTCCTTCTGTTAGGAATTCGCAACTTGTACGCAGGATTTTAGGACAATCCACTCAATCGCGTAGCAGTTTTTTTTCTCAGATTTGACTTTTCAGCTCATATAAACTCTGTTTCAATTCGAACTGGACCGAGCCGGAGGGGACGGGACCCACCTTGGGGAATCACAGGTAGAGGTGTAGCAGCCGTAGGTGGGCCCGCTTCTACCTGCGTTTTTAAAATGGGCAGCAGTGGGCTCATAAACTCATTTTCATTTCGAGTTTCAAACGGAATTCAATTTTCTTTTTCAGATCTAAGGAGTTCGAGCAGCTTTTTTTTGGATTTCGTCAGCGGCTGCGCGTTCTGCACATCTCAGGTAACGTTTTACATCCTTTTTTTCGCAAGTTTTGACCGTTAAAAGCATGTAAACCACGTAGGGTGCTTTTAGACGCAATGTATGAAAAATGTCTGCCTACATGACCTGCTAAATTTTTTTTGACTTCATAAGTATGCATATTTTACTGTAATGCATGTTTTGACATAAGAAAATTCAGATTCTGAGACAGTTATACTTTGCTCTTTTTGATCAGTTTACTTGTCTTTTTTGGGGCCTAGTGAGTCTGGATTTTCAACTAAAAATGTCCATGGTAATTTGGTTACCATGTGAAGTTTATTTATGATTTTATTTTATAAATATGAACTGTTTCTATTTTTGGAAAGGTGTGCTACTGAATGGCCACCTAGACATGCCTATGTGCATGCGGACAATCTATTTTACAAAGGAGACTCTGGCAAAAAAATTTCAAAAGTTTAGACATTTAAAAACATGTAATTTTGACTCTACTGGGGATTTATGACTGACCCATGCATGTTTTAGGACTTAGAAATGCTTAAAATACTGATTTAATTAATAAGCCACCGGTTTTAGGCTTACCACACCCTTTCTGAGGTGATTTGGGGACTTTGTCCAGGTGATGGACCGAGACAAACCCGGTAGTGCTAGCAGGGTAGTTTCAGGAGTTATACGGAGGCGAGCTTCTGATGTTCCTCAACCACGTCCAGCTCGGCCGCTTTGCAAATTAGCAGAGTCTGTGATTCGTCCAGCCCAGGACGAGCCACTGATTGATATAGATGATGAGGAGGATCCTTTTGCTGCTTCCGTCACAGGTTAAGCCCCACGTGCGGAGCTTTCAGGCATTTTTGTGCCCACCCAAGAGTTGCTGGGAGACTTGAGTCGTCATCCATCGCGATTTCTTCATGCCAATGAGGTAACTTGAAGTTTTCTTCTCTCAGGATTCTTTTTCTTTCTTTTGCCATTCTCGGGGCACAGGGTTTTTTTACATGGGTTGGTTTTTGATGCAAGTTTTCGGCTTTACGCAGCCCTGAGGCAACCGGTTCAACGTGCACTCCCTCTACCACACTTTGCACCAGGAGTACGGGATATCGTTGACGGCTGGGGGTTTCAGGCCTTCTTCTCTGTTCTTCCCCGCTGTTGCCCCTGGGGTTATATGAGGACTTTCTCTAAGCGCTGGTTCCACCAGACTTAACCTCTTCACTTGTTGGACTGCGAGGTGATGATGACGCCTATGGATTGGAGGTTCATCACTGGCATAGAGTTCGAGGGTGAGCCCATGCCTGTTGTGGCCGATATTACGCCCACTGCCGTTAGATCCCTGCTGGGAGTTCCTTTATCAGCGCTCAAGGGTCGGACGGTCCGATTTGGTCCTTTGAGCATAGATGCCCAGAGTGGGGCTTTACTTGAGCCTCCGCCTGATGATCATAGGGTTAGGGATTGCATCCTGAGGCGATTGTTTCTGATGATCATCAGGGGTTATTTTTCTGGCAGACAACTCATTGACTGTGTTTTTTGCCCTGTTCAGTGCCACTCGACATGTAGAGCGCCTCAGTGACTTTTATTTGGGCTCCTCCACCTTTGCCTATTTTCTCTGAGGTATGCGCATGCTCTTGGAGGGTTTGACAGAGGCTTGGTTAGGGTTCTACTCATTTCTGCTGGTGAGTACATCTTTCTTGTACCTTTTTGATTTCTGCATTTATATTTGTCAGTCTTGGTCACTAAGGACTTTTGATATTTACATAGCCAGTTTTGGGCGTATGAGAGGCTTCCTTGCCTACGGCCCGCCACTGCTTTAGGTTTGGAGACCTATCCCCGAGGACAGCGTTGGCATCACTCCACTCTGACGGAGGTCCTTGTTGCTGAGGGCTTTACTCATTCCCGCCTACAGTTGGAGCTTTTGACAGCCGAAGCGATCTCGTGGATCCCATATACCTCTGAGTTTTTGACTGTTTGATTTGAGGGAGGCTTCCTCACTGGTCGGGAGTTTGCATTGTCGACCCACAGAGTCCCGTTTTTGACAGAGGGAGGCTGGGAGCTCTATCTGGGAGAGCGTTCTATCTGGAGTATCACGGGTCAGATCCGTATTCCCTTTGTTCCTCAGGCTTGGCATTATTGGCCATTAGTCCAGCCACTGACAGATATCCCTATGAAGGGCGTGGATAACTTTACCCTATCAGAGGGCCCTTACAGCCAGGAGGCATTCAGCAGTTGGTGGAGCCCTCGCACGATTGGAGCTTAGACTCGTGCCACCCAATTTATGGTACACATGGTGTCTGGGTCTGTGATGATGAAAGACTGGATAACTTGCCTCAAGGAGCCTACTCACTTAGACTAGATTACAGGACTGACCCAGGAATTGGAGAAAGCTCACTTATTTATCAGGCATCTTGGTCGAGATCTGTCAGAGGCATCTTCTTTTGACCCTTCCAGCTCAGGAGCGAGCCTCTCATCAGGACCATTTTCTAGTAGTTTTGAAGGGGCTGATCCTCCCTTGTACCGCCCAGACATGCCTGATGACCACAACTTTGTGTCCACGGAGGAGATGGAGCAGGTTAACCACCTGAGTGTAGATATTTTGGATCTTTTTGGATAGCTATTGTAGCTATATCTTTTGGTCGGCCACTGTTTTGACTGTTGGGCGGCTGTGCCCCATTTTGATAGACCACTGTTAGTAGTTGGGTGGTGTTGCCCCATATTCCTGTTCTTTTTATTTTGCTTTGTATTATCAGACAGGGATGATGCTTGTAGTAGATAGTTTATTATAGATATGCATGATATTTGCTATCTATCGCATCATATTTATCATTGTCATTATGCATATATTATGTCATGCGTATGCATTCAGATAAATGAGTTCAGGTTTGACCCCTGGATGGTCTTATGATACGGTGATACAGATGTAGTCGTCCACCGTAAGTCGTATTGAGCATTTACCACCATCTGTGGTGGCATCATCCATGAGATCGTGGTATGAGAGCCTGCCCTTCCCGGCCAGAGGGACAGTAGATCAGATGTTATGGCATTCATTGGCCCTTATAGACTTTCAGGTCCCGTATGGGTTCGTGGATGGATTCTTATCCTGTTGGATACTTGAGAGACAAGTTTTCTGCTTTGGGCAGCACGAGCTGACTCCTACTTTAGAGGAATATGAGCGATTTAATGGTTTGGCTTTAGACTTGCCCTACGCTCATACTGCGATCAGCGACATGAGGAGACCGTTCTTACGGATGTCTGGTCTACGTCAGAGTGTAGTCTCGGATGAGATCGTTTATGGACATGTGATCTCTATAGACTTCTTGATTGATCGTTTCGGCTGGCTGGATAGCTACGATCGTCATGCTGGAGATTTTATTATTTTGGCACAGGCATGACACTTGGCCAGGATAGATATTTTGTTGATGTGCATAGTAGCCTACGTCTATATGCCACTTCACTTGGACCACCTGGATGTCGGATTGATAGTCGTGGTTCGGGCCCTTAGACAGGGTAGCACCATTCTTTCGATGATATTGGCTGAGACACTGAGAGCAACCACCCACTGCAGTACCCACCCGGAGAGGTTTTTTAGAGGTAGCTCGGTCTTGTTGTACGTATGGCTGATGTCCCATTTACGACTGATTGGATTTTTTAGACACCAGGGGTATTATTTCACCCGTACGATAGCCATGCCTTACTCCTTTCAGCCAGCGGAGTGTACAGACACAAAGACATGATCAGCATTTTTGTCTGATATTGCGCATCCATTCTCGATTCTGCCATGCTCAGGGCTAGTCTCTCCCTATAGCTTCATCATCCACGCATCTGGCATGGACTATTTGCCCCTAGCGGGATTGAGGGGAGTGGCTACTTACAATCCTCTGGCTGTTATGGGCCAGTTCGATCAGTTTCAGAGCCTACATCAGTTTGAGGGGGCTATTGATCAGAGGATGTTAGCTTCGTCTATGTCATCTGCCGATTTGATCAGAGTGTATGAGTGTTGGACTTATAGGGAGAGGGATGATTTCTCCAGTAGCTATCCGGATCATTCTCCAGAATACTCAGCGTGGTTGGAGGAAGATATAGCATTAGCTGCATTCATCCGGTCAGCTCCGATAGTGGATTTAGATGAGGAGCCTATAGAGGATCCTAATTCTCCCACTGAGGATGAGTTGTTCACGGGTCTGACAGCAGCACTAGTTAGTGATCCGCCGATTATTCCTGCCAGAACAGATCTAGCTTAGGCAGACTCACTAGCTAGGATAACCTTCAAGAGAGACCAGGCTAGAGCGCTAATGTTGACTGCCCTGTCTGGCAAAGATATAACTTTTGCGGAGAAAGATGAGGCTTGAGCCACTTGAGGATATGACATTGGTTGAGAGAGACGAGGCTCGATCTTCTCGAGACACTGCTTTTGTCGATATTGAGGAGACTTTGATTGAAAAGGACGCTGTTTTTGTGGAGAGGGACGAGGCCATAGCTTCCTGGGATTTCCACATTGCCGATAGTACTGCTCTTCGATCTTATACTCATGGTCTGGTTATCGAGATGAGTGTTTATATTGATGATCACAGCGAGACCATGCATATGGCTGTGGATGTTCTGACTCGTATGGAGGCTGAGGGTATTGCACTTGCAGCAGCTCCTCCATCTTCAGAGAGAGATGCCATGTTGGCATTACTGTCCTGCTTATCCATGGGTCCATAGACTAGCTTTATTTTTCCTGCACATACTAGATCAGCCATTTTTGTTATGTACAGGATACTATATATATATCAAACATTATTATATATCAGAGAAATATATTTTTGATTCACTTTGCTGTTTGGATATGTATTGTCATTGCTGAGTGATTACCACTTCTTTCATAACTTGCTGTTGTTGATGCATCTTGAGCTTCTCCTTGATGGACTGACAGTAAGATGTCAAAGAGTATCTTAGACAGGCCTGTTGACCAAGGAGGCTTGATAGTTTTTAGGTTTCATATGGTTTCGGTGTCTTGGAACTGGTTTTTCTTGGTTTTTACTTTTTCTTGAAGGTCAAACCGCACCATGAATGGCTGCCTACGTACTCCCGGGTGTAGGGAGATCAGGTCATTCGTAGTTTACTTTTTTTTTTGTGAGAGGCTTGAGAAGGATATCTTTTGAGTTTGATGAGTTTTTGAGTTTTTTGTTTTGTTTGACCGCACAAAAAATGGCTGCCTACGTACTCCCGGGCTGAGGGAGATCAGGACATTCTTAGTTCCGGCTTCTAGTGAAAACTGAACCTGATTTGATTTGCAGGACTAGGATGCGGGTATGCATATGTTTCAGACATAGTACCTTTTTATGGTGTTTGAGTTGATGAGTTAGGAAAATTCAGTTCCGTCTATTTCTTACAATCTGATAGCTCCTCCTGTCAATACCTCCTTGACAATAAAAGGGCCTTCCTAATTAGGGGCGAACTTTCCTTTGGCTTCGTCTTAATTGGCTAAAACGTTCTTCAGCACCAAGTCGTTTTCTTGGAATTACCGTATTCAGACTTTCTTGTTGTAGGATCGAGCAATCCTTTGCTGATATAAATGCCCGTGAAAAATGGCTGTAGCCCTCTTTTCATCTATCAGGGACAGTTGGTGGTACCGGTCTTGCAACCACTAATCTTCGTCCATCTGAGCGTTGATTAACGCTCGCAAGGACTCCATCTCTACTTCTATGGGAAGGACTGCTTCCATGCCATATACCAATGAATAGGGGGTAGCCCCTAGTAGAGGTATGCATTGATGTCCTTTATGCTAACAAGGTTAGAGGCAGCAAGTCAGGCCATTCTTTATGATTGGAGGACATTTTCTGCATGATCTTCTTGATGTTCTTGTTGGCCGCTTCGACAGCACCATTCATCTTGGGCCGATAGATAACGGAATTGAGATGCTTGATGTGGAACTTGCTACATAGCTCTTTCATCATTTGATTGTTTAGGTTCGTGGCGTTGTCTGATACGATCACCTCCAGTTGTCCATATCGACAGACGAAATTATTTCTAATAAAACTAATGATGACCTCTTTGGTGACTTTGGGAAAGGAGGCAGCTTCAACCCACTTGGTAAAGTAATCGATCATGCGAAGATGAATCGATGACCATTACTGGCTTTTGGTTCTACTGGACCAATCACATCCATTCCCCACATGGAGAAAGGCCATGGTGAACTCATGTTGTGTAGCTCATTTGGAGGTGCATGAATGGCATTTCAACGTACTTGGCATTGAAAGCATCTCCTGACATGATCATCACAGTCAGCTTTGAGAGAGATCTAATAATGCCCTGTTCTTAATATCTTCTTGGCCAGCAGATGACTTCTCATGTGTGGACCACAGATTCCACCGTGGACTTCATCCATCAATCTCTGGGCTTGCTCTTTATCAAGGCATCTTAACAAGCCTACTCCAGTATCCCTTTTGTATAGTGCATCTCCGCTCAGATAGAACTTCAGCGCCATCTTGTGAATTCGCTTCCACTCGGATTGGCTTTCCCCAACAGGTGTAGATCCATCTTAGAGATATTCCTTGATGTCTTGATACCAAGTCTATTTGATAGGAGGTATTTCATCGGATATGTCTCTAATGTAATTCCCGTATGTCGGGTTGGCTTGTGAATTTGACGTCGGGAATCCCACTCCTATTGGATATGTGGATCAAGGAAGACAACGTCGCCAATGCATCAGCGAAGTCATTCCTACCCCGAGGAATATGGATGAAGGTTATGTCTTGAAAATCTAGTGATATGTTAACGACCTGCAGGTAATAGGGCAGCAAATGCAGTTCTTTGGTGTGATATGCCCCGGTTGTTTGTCTGATAACCAATTCAGAGTCTCTAAAGACTAGTAAATGTTTGACACCCATGGATTGGACTAACTTCAACCCCATTATGCAGCCTTCATACTTGGCTGTGTTGTTGGGGTTGCCAAATTGCAGTTTGCTAGCCACAGGATATTATTCTCCTGTACCAGAGATAAGGACTGCCCCAGCTCCGGCACCCTCCATGTTTACCGCTCCATCGAAATACATTTTCCATGGTTGGACTATATTCTCTTGTTGGAGTTGTTGAATTGTCATGATCCCATCATCCGGGAAATAAGTCTCCAAGGGCTCGACTCCTGATGGTACTTCGGCTAGTTGATCTGCAATGCCTTGACCTTTGATGGACTTCTGAGTTACATAGAAAATGTCGAACTGTTGTAGGATTAACTACCATTTGGACAGTCAATAATTCAACATTGACTTGTTAAATACGTACTTAAGTAGATCCATAAGGGATATGAGGTAGGTCGTGTGCCCATGCAAATAATGTTGTAACCTCATGGCGGCCCATGCTAACGCATAGCAGGTTTTCTTGATCAGGGTGTACTTCTGTTCACCACTGCTGAATCTTTTACTGATGTAGTAGATGGCTCTCTCCTTGTTACAATCATCTTTCTATCCCAGCACACACCCTATGGCGTTGACATTGACGGACATGTACATAAACAGGGGAACTCCGTCCCTTGGGGGTACCAATACTGGTGCTTTGATCAGCTACTTCTTGATGTCAAGGAAGGCTTTCTGACAATCCTCATTCCATTTGGTGGAGGAATTCTTCCTTAGTAGCTTGAATATGAGTTTACAGGTTGCTGTGAGCTGGGAAATGAACCTGCTTATGAAATTGATCCTTCCAAGGAACCCGCGTATCTCCTTCTCTGTTCGAGGTACTGGCATCTCAGTGATGACTTTGATCTTGGTAGGGTCTAGCTCGATGCCTCTATTGCTCACTAGGAATCCTAACAACTTGCCTGATTTGACACCAAAAGCACACTTTGCGGGATTTAGCTTAAGGTTGTACTTACGCAACCTGTTGAACAACTTCCTGAGATGGTCAAGGTGATCATCCTCCCTCCGGGATTTGATGATGATGTCATCCACATAGACCTCTATCTCCTTATGCATAATATCATGAAACAGGGCCATCATGGCTCGCTAATATATGGCTCCGGCATTGATGAGGCCGAAGGATAGTCGTATATAGTAGAAGGTTCCCCATGGAGTGATGAAAGTGGTTTTCTCTCAGTCCTCTTTAGTAACCATGATTTGATGATAACCAACAAAGCAATCCACAAAGGAATACATGCCGTATTGCGTAGTGTTGTCTATCAAGATATGGATAAAAGGTACTGGGAAATTATCCTTGAGGCAGGCTTTGTTCAAATCTTGGTAATCTACGCATACTCGTACTTTCCCTTCGGGTTTAGGTACGAGAACTATGTTTGACAGCCACTCCGGGTATGTTGATACCATGATGATACCGGCTTTGAATTGTTTAACGACCTCTTCTTTGACTTTTAGACTCTATTCAGGTTTTAAACGCCTGAGCTTCTGCTTGACTGGCTTGAATCCATCTTTGATGGG
Source organism: Panax stipuleanatus (assembly GCA_020205555.1). NCBI lineage: Eukaryota > Viridiplantae > Streptophyta > Magnoliopsida > Apiales > Araliaceae > Panax > Panax stipuleanatus. Next base: position 62,416,365 of record CM035123.1, on the reverse strand, counting down.
CATTCGGTGGATGACAATATCAGTAAATAGGCCAATCATGTCTTCATGTGACCATGCAAACACATCCTGGAATTGTGTTAGGAGTTCGATCAAGTCGGCTTTTTGATCTTTTGTAAGGTTTAGGCTTATCTGGATTTCTTTGAGGTTTTTTGAGGTTCCTATGTTGATAGTGGTGGTTTGGTAGAGATTTGGTTTGGGTTTGTCTTTGACCCATTCTTTGATCTCCTCGAGCACCTCATAGTCATCTTCCTCCTCTTGATCAATATCCATCAAGTTGAAGCTCAATTCTATATCAAAGTTGTAGTCACTGTGACAGGTTGGCATCTCATCAACAGTGACAAACAAATCCAACTTTGGAGTCCTGAAAACAAAATGCTTTCACTTTAATATATGCAACTGCTTAAATATACAAAGCATTTGGCAAAGCATGATAAAAGTTACTACTATAGCTGTGTAATCAAAAGTAAGCAGTAAATGAAAGCATGCTACAGGGCAGACAGACTCTCTGCCCTTTACCCTTTTTGACTGAGGTAAGGGATGCTGCTCCAGTTATCCAGGGTTAGATCCTCATGAACAGGGAGGATCAAGGAATTGTGCTCGTCTGCTTCGTCTCGGATAATGACTGAGACATCCTTTATAATAGGGCTGGGGTTTTTCTTTGAACTGCCCCCTTTTCCCTTCTTGATGCGAGGAATTTGAATCTGATCCTCGTCGTCACTATCTAGGATCTCATAATTCATACCCTCTTAGTTTATGATAACCCGCATGTTAGCAAATGGGTCTCGTTCTTCGTACAAGATCTTTTCTTTTCCCTTTTTGCTATCACCCTCAGGCTTTGGGGATTTTATTTCACCGGTCGGTATGATTGGAGGAAACAGCATGGCTGATACAATAGCAGGGATCTTCCTCCTTGGCTTTACGAAGCCAGCATCAGTGAGGTTTGGCAGCAGTATGGTGGAAGCATGAGCCTTAGGGTGCTTATGTGGGTTCCGACTGCTTGACCCGGATGAATAACCTAATCTGGCTCTCCCTGACTGGCTCGGGATTTGTACTGGACTTGTAATACCTTATTTATTCTTTCCTAATCCTTTCCCAGGTTGGAAACCCAAAGATACCATCTCCTGGCCCACTATCATCACTTCAAGGGAAATTTTAGGCTTTAAGGCTGGTGCCCTAACTGATAGGTATTGAGTATCGCTCACCTCTAAGGCTTGAAAACTAGCAGGTTCAATCCCTGCATCCAGGCTGATCACCGGCATGTATCCCTGTATGCAGACAGGGTATTCCAGCTCGGTATTCACCGTGATTAGGTTGTCATTGATAATGTATTTGAGTTGTTGATGAAGGGTGGATGGCACTGCCCCTGCCATGTGGATCCATGGCCTTCCCAGCAACAAGTTGTATCTAGTGGTGATGTTGAGCACTTGAAAGGACACATAGAAAGTGTGCGGAATTTCTAGGGGAAGCCCTATTTCTCCCATAGCTTGTCGGTAAGATCCATCGAAAGCTCAGATGACCACATGACTGGTTTTGATCCGGTTCGGGTTGATCGTCATTCTCTCCAAGGTGTCGTAGGGACAGATATTGAGGGATGATCCTCCATCTATGAGCACACCTCCGATCACATACCCGGATGACATCATTGCTATATGTAATGACTTGCGATGACCCGTCCCCTCTGCTGGTATATCATCGTCAGTGAAAGATATCACATTGCTATTGAAAATGTGTTCTACCACGTGCCAAAATTTCTCGGCATCCACGGTATGTGGCAGATGAGCTTCTTCCAGTACTTTCACCAGAATATTACGATGATCCACCGATAATAAGACCAAGTCTAGGATAGACATTTGATTGGGTACGTCTTTCAAGCTTTGCACCACCTTCATTTCATTGTGTCCCATTTTGTTAAGGAACTCTTCAGTTTTCTCTTCAGCCACCTTTTCTTTGGCCTTGATGACTGATTTGATCACCCGCTCAGGCAGGTACAATAGATTCTCCTTTGGTACAATGGCAATGTTGTTTGAAGTGGAACCTTCATCATTCCCATATTTCCATGGGACCCTCTTCAGACTGATAACTGGATACTGAGGTCTGAAGGGAAAGATTAAAGGCTCGGGTGCGGCCACCTTCACATGATTTTGTGTTTCTTGGACCCCTTTCCCTGGCAGTACTAAGGGTGTGAGAGATGATTCCTTATCACAAGAAATAACAGCCACTGTATCCTGATTCCACACAGTGGGAATAAAGAGAGTGTCTTCATCTGGGAGGCCGAGAACTTGATTTCCTCTTAGCAGTTCACCACTCTCAATCATGTTCTGAATTAAATGATGAAGTGCTTAGCAATCCTCAGTATCATGGCCGGGTGCATTGGAGTGGTATTGGCAGATTCTGTCAGGTTTGAATTTTTTGGATTGCGGATTTACCGGGGGTAATAAGTATGACAACATTCCCTTATTGATTAATATCTGGAGGATTTCTTTCATAGGCGGGTTTAGATTGGTGAAATTTCTTTGAAAGGCAAATTCCTGACCCGCTTGAAACTTTTCTTCCTTGGCCATCTTGTCGACCCAGGGTTCTTGTTGATAAAAATGGTAATGATCCGTCATGGGAATGGAACTGATTTCTGGTGTGGGAGGACTAGCCTCATGTTGGTTAGATTGGTTGATCAGCTGTCTGGTGACCTGATGTTGGTATACGATCAGTTCTGCTAACTGTCCAATCTGTTCTTTGATAGACTTGATCTCCTGTTCTATCAGTAATCGCCTTTCTGAGACTTCCCAACTGTTTGTGCTATTGTTGCTGGATTGAGTTAACTCTTCGATGTATCGGAGGTTCTTGGATCCTTATCCATTTCCTATACTAATCATGTTGATATTCTCCTCATTATGCTGTGGGAGGGAATTGTCTTGTACGTCCGGTTGTTTAGGATTTATTACCACAATCTCTCTGTTGTCAATCAAGTCTTGAATTTTGTGCTTAAGAGACAAACAGTCTTGTGTGTCATGGCCCGGAGATCCGGAATGATAAGCACAGTTCTTACTTGGGTCGAAATTTTATCCGGTTGTTTAGGATTTATTGGTTGGTGGAAGGAGTTGCACAATCTTCTTCTGTGTGGTTAACAATTTCAGCACATTCTCGAGTGAATCTCCTAACGGGGTGAATGTTCTCCGACGTCTGGCCTCCATAGTCTTCTGAAATGGAGGGTTTGAAGGCTGTGCAGGAGCTTGAAAAGGGGTATAATTCCTCCTTTGAATGGGCATACTGCTTGAATCAGCCCTTTGATTCTGTCTTTGCAATACTAAGGACACTTCTTCTTCTTTCTTCTTATGTGCCCTCCAAGGATTACTCCCATAATTTTCGGATTGGATATGTTCAGCCATAGCTTCTAAGGCAGTCAGGTCCTTTATCTTCCCAGACTTCAGCCCCATTTCGGCCATCTCACCGTGCTTGATCATTTCAGAGAACGATTTTTCTATGCCTGCTAGGACCCTCTCGTAATATGGAGCATCTTGAATATCAATGAAGGTCATGACTATCTCAGACTCAGTCATGGATGGGGTGGCTTGTGTTGTAACCCGTCTCCACCGTTGAGCATACTCTCTGAATGATTCAGTACTTTATTTCTTGATTTTTGTAATCTGGTATCTGTCTGGAGCCAGCTGAGACTAGAAACTGTATTAACTGAGGAAAGCATGGGCTAACTCTTCCCAACTGTGAATTTTGGATTTGTCTAGACGGGCGTACCAGGCTATAACCACTCTGGTCAGACTCTTCTGAAATAACTGCATTCGGAGTTTCTCGTCCTCTACATAGGATCCAAGCTCTCCAATGAATACTTTCAAATGAGTGTTTGGGTCTCCCAATCCATCGTATTTCTCAAAGTCAGGAGTTCTAAATTTTTTTGGATAACGAGCCCCAGGGAATATACAGAGGTCTGAATAATTAACACTGCCAAATGCCTCAGTCTCTTTGATAGACCGGATGGTTTCTTCCATCTGTTGGACTTTCTTCAGAATGTCACCAGCTTCCTGCTCTTTGTTGAGGGTGGTGATTTCAGGGATTTTGTTGGTTGTGTCCTGGTTTTGTGGTCCAGAAATTTGAGTATCTGCCTTTTCGGTCTCTTGATTGCCACCAGGTGTTCCTGGTTCTGTATGACCCTGTGCTTGCTTCCCTTTAAGAGCTTTACTTTGTTCTCTCAAGAAACTGGCCAATTCGGCTATCTAGTTCTTCAGTCCTTTAAACTCTTCCCTAGATACAGGGGTTGATTCTGGCTGAGCAATGGAAGTCATGTCCATGGATGGACTTAGTGCTTTCTTAGACTTAGATCTAGTAACGGGACCAATTTTTCACCTACAACAAAATGTGGGCGTGTCAATTTCCTGAAGTAGGTAGGGATAGGATGCATGCCATGATGTGTTTTTGTGGTTTTTTAATCTTATCATGCAAAACAGAGGTCAGTTGTTTTGATGACAGGATGACATAATAATGTGTATATAATAAGGAATGTAAAATTTTATTATAATATTTACATTGTGCTCCTTTACATTGGAATTGGAAACTTGACATTGAATTGAAAGAGGAAGGCATGAAGAAGCTTCCTATCGAATTTGGTTAATCAGAGGCTGGCCTATCTTAGGCTACTCTCGCGGCTTTTCGGCATGAAGGTCCTCAGATCATCGCAATCTACTAGAGGGGAAATTAATCCGATCTTTCAACTGGAGCGAATCTGAGTGGTGCTTTTTCATGAGCCCCGAAGACTTAGTCGCCCTCAAAGACATTACTTATCACCGACGGGTTTGCCTCCTGGTGGAGGAATCACACTACATACATACATCGTTCCTCACCGTTATACATGTGATGACATGGGTGCGAAGCACTAATATGGGTGTGAAGCACTAAAAAAGTAGAAAAGCATTCATTCACATTCATTTAATGTAGCATTCATTTATTCAAAAGAGGCAGCATTCACGAATTCATTCAATGTAAAGACGCAGCATTCACACATACATAGCTTAAAAAGGGAATGTTTGAAAAGATTTTGAACGTGGCCTAAGCCCTCTACTGTCCCTAGCAAATTCGCCACCTGTCGACGTCGAGAAAAAATCCGCGAGTCAGGTCACAACCCGAATATTTCTCTCTTCCTAAGTTATGTCTACCCTTACTCTTTTTATTTGTGAAAAAGGTTTTGAAGGATTTTTTAGGAAAAGGCCAACATGTATCATGTCGACGATTTGAACGTTTTACAGAGTCGCCAGTTGGTAGATTTGAAATGGTTGTACCAACTCAACCGAGTTTTGTTTGAAAAGAGGCCTAATTGCTAGACATTGTCGAAACTTGATCTTTGAAACTGAAGTTTTGAGTTCGGGGGCTTGGTTAAGTGTGGGGAAGGTGTTAGGCACCCCACAACTCCCATGTAAATACGGTACCGCATCTTTTGAATATTTCCCTTTTAAATCTGAAATGTATGTGTGAATGCTAGAAGAAATTGGGCCTATGCTTTGATTGGAAGTATGTTTATGTATCGTTGAACCTATATATGAAGGGTTTGATTTGATTTGCAAAAAGTCTTTGATTTGATTTGTAAAAGTGTTTGATTTGATTTACAAAAGCTACTTTTTTAGATAAGATAATTGAAATGATGTTTTGAAAGCAGGTTTTCAAACCCTTACGCTAAAATAGGAATTGAAGCATATCGATACTTCAGTTTTATCTTTTTAGCCTTAAGGCTCAATTTGAATGGTGATTGTCGGGCTGCGAAGCATCCTTGACCATAGAATATATACAAGTGTCGGTCTTCTCATGGGCATGACAGCCATCAAAGTGACTCTGACACGACAAACTATATTTTCACTATGTTGAGACTTTAAATTCGGATAATTATTTTAAGGTCTTTTGTATGTACATTTTACAGAAAAATTGGCAGGGTACATTTGTAAAGTGGAGTTTGTCCATCGTGGGAATCAGATTCTAATCTATTTGATCATGAATCCCACGATTCCTAGGCTCACATAAGGAAGCCAATAAACCTGCGCAGCTCAAATTTGTACAGAAATATATCCAAATATCGCCAGAACTAAGGATTCATCAGTAAATCCTGGCTCGCACATGGCTGAAGCATCTCGTTCCCACTAGATAGCAATCTAAGGGCCGTGAAGTAGCTTTTATAACTGAAACTAGAAAAAATGCTAGATTTAAGTAAATCTCAGTCATTCTAGCTTCCCGGTTCTGTCTGAACCTATTTTGAACTGTTTGAAAGCTAGAGTTAGCGAGATTTAAAGAAATCTAGTTCGCCAGCAGAAATGCCAGTGCCGATTCATATCAAGTGAATATTTAAAATAACAATTTAATCAAAATGAGCAAAGCCATATATATATAATTATATATACGAAAGCTGTAAAGGTCGATGGGTTTTCACTCTAATGCCCAGACATGAATGTAAATATATATATATATATATAAACTGTAAAAATCCACGAAATGATCCAGGCTTGACAGAATGTCCACGAAATGATCCAGGCTTTGACAGAATGGAAATATATATATATATATATATATATATATAAGCGGTAAAGGGCGACGGACATTCTATCCTTTGCCCGGACTAGAATTGAAATATATATATATAAGCTGTAAAAGAGTCACAGAATTAACTAGGCTCGACATAATTAAAATATATATATATATATATATATATATATATATATATATATATATATATATATAAGACATAAAAGGGCAATGGACATTCTATCCTAGGCCCATATATATATAAAAGCTATAAAAAAAGCCACAAAATTAACTAGGCTCAACAGAATTAAAATATATATATAAGCTGTAAAAGGGCAATGGACATTCTATCCTAGGCCCATATATATATAAAAACAATAGAAGGCCACGAAATGATCCAGGACGAACTAAAATTTAAATATAGACAAAAAATAGTCAAACCGGGTCTGGAAAGATAACCCAGTCTGCTGAAGAGTGCATATATATATATATATATATATATATATATATATATATATAAGCAATAAACTACAGCAGATTTGACATCCGGACTTGACAGAATTGAAATGTTAGTATATATATAGTTAAATATATACAAAACAAAAAGCCAAACCCGGACTCGGAAGATAACCCAGTCCGGCGAAATTTCTCAAAACGAAGATATTAGTATATAAAAGCTGTTAGAAGTGACGGATCGTCAATCCGAGTTGTAAAAATGCCAGAAAATGCATTTAGGTACTAAAATGTACCAAAAGTTAACAAAAACGGCCACAGAACTGAGTTTCGGGCATTTTTAGAAAATGAAACTTGATATGCAAGTGTATAAAAGTGCAATGAAGTAATATAAACTTTCTGATCGTAAAAATACTCACAATGGACTGCTACATGGGCTTTTTGCCAAATCAAAGGCTTTAAACGTCCAAATATACCGGTTAATTTTTGATATGTGGTAGTATGTGGGTATATCTACGTGTTAGAGTGAAAAATTTGGGTTTGGAAGACAAGAAAATGGCTGGAAAACCAAACGGGCAGGGGTTCAGAGCGTTTTCAAATTATGAAATGAGCTGGGGGTGAGCTCATATTTATATACCCAGGAGAAACGGGTCAACCCGCAGCTGCCACGGGTCCACCTGCGGCTCCACGTGGCAGGGGTCCCGTAGCTGGTCCTGTCATCTCGAAGTACATGCACTCCAAGCAATGTAAGGTCCGGTTTGAAACTTTTTAACTTTTGATCGAAACGTCCGTTTGAGGCGTGCTATACCTTTCCGAAAAGCCCTCGCCGAGCGCGTCGCAATGACATGGGAGAAAATCTTTTCCGAGTCCAAAAAGACGGTTTCATAACCAGGTCTTTGATTCCTCGCAGTTTGTCCGTTGAGCTGTCTTGCGCTGTTTCTACTCGGGATCATTGTTATGGTTTGTTCTGACCTTGGTGGCATTGATTCGGCTTAAATTTGACCGAATCGACTTCAAGTTGACAAAATGACCATTTTACCCCTCCTGGGGTTGCCTTTAGTGTTAGTACGGCCTTTGGCTGACTTCCTGGGGTCATATCCAAGGTTCGGATCCCAGTCGATTCTATTTGTCCTCAGGGTTACCTTTGAGGCTGACTTGGTCGCTCCAGGTTTTCCTCTAGAGATGTTGTGATGCTTCGGGATTATTTTCAAAGTTGACCTGACCTCCCGGGTTGAGACCGGGGCTGACCTGTACTTCCCGGGTTGAGACCGGGGCTGACCTGTACTTCCCGAGTTGAGATTGGGGCTGACCTGTACCTCCCAGGTTGAGACCGGGGCTGACCTGTACTTCTCGGGTTGAGACCAGGGCTGACCTGTACTTCCTGGGTTGAGACCAGGGCTAGCCTGTACTTCTCGGGTTGAGACCGGGACTGACCTGTACTTCCCGAGTTAAGACCGTGGCTGACCTGTACTTCTTGGGTTGAGACCGGGGCTGACCTGTACCTCCCGGGTTGAGACCGGGGCGGACCTGTACCTCCCGGGTTGAGACTGGGACTGACCTGTACCTCCCGAGTTGAGACCGGGACTGATCTGTACTGCCCGGGTTGAGACCGGGATTGAGTTGATAACCCGGTATTGAGACTGGAGTGATTTGATGGCCCGGTATTGAGACGAGGGTTGATTTGATGGCCCGGTATTGAGATCGGGGTTGAGTTGATGACCCGGTATTGAGACCAGGGTTGAGATGATGGCCCGATATTGAGACTGGGGTTGATTTTATGGCCCGGTATTGAGACCAGGGTTGAGTTGAAGAGACAATTTTTCCCTCCTACAGTGTTAGTAACAGTGAAACAAAATTTTGAGTGTCTACAAGACACTAACAATTTTGTATTCCTGTTACTAACCCTGCTGGAGGGAAAAATTGTCTTTTTAACTCAAATCAATCTCGGTCTCAATACCGGGACGTCAAATCAACCCCGGTCTCAATATCGGGACATCAAATCAACCCCGGTCTCAATATTGGGACGTCAAATCAACCCCGACCTCAATACCGGGACGTCAAGTCAGCCCCGATCACATCCCGAGAGGTACAGGTCAGCCCCGATCTCAACCCGGGAGGTACAGGTCAGCCCTGATCACATCTCGGGAGTTACAGGTCAGCCCCGGTCAAATCTCGGGAGGTACAGGGCATCCCTGGTCACATCCCAAGAGTTACAAGTCAGCCCCGGTCACATCCTGGGAGGTACAGGTCAGCCCCGGTCTTAACCCGGGAGGTACAGTTCAGCCCCGATCTCAACCCGGGAGGTACAGGTCTGCCCCTGTCTCAACTCGAGATGTACAGGTCAACCCTGGTCTCAACCCAGGAGGTACATTTCAACCCCAGTCTCATCCCGGGAAGTATAGGTCAGCCCCGGTCACATCCCGGGAGGTACAGGTTAGCCCCAGTCACATCCCGGGAGGTCATGTCAAGCTCCGGTCACATCTCGGGAGGCCAACTCAACTTCGGAGACAACCCCAAAGCCTCACATAATCTCTAGAGACAAAGCTGGAAGAACCAAGTCAGACTCAGTGACAACCCTGAGGACAAACAGAATCGGCTGGGATCCAAACCTCGGAGACAACCCCCGAAAGTCAGTTGAAGGCCATGCCAGGACTAAAGGCAACCCCGGGAGGGGAAAATGGTTATTTTACCAACTTAAAGCTGATTCGGTCAAACTTAAGCCGAATTGATGCTACCAAGGTCAGAAAGAACCATAACATTGATCCCGAGTGCAAACAGCACAAGACAGCTCAACGGATAAACTGCGGGAAAACGAAGACCTGATTATGAACCCATCTTCTTCAACTCTAAAAAGGTTTAATCCCATGTCATTGTGACACTCGGCGAGGGCTTTCCAGAAAGGTGCAACATGCCTCCAACGGACGCTCCGATCAAAATTTAGAAAGTTTTGAATCTGACCTTGCATTGCTCAGAGTGCACGTACTTTGATGCAACGGGACCCGCCACGTGGGCCCTGCTATGTGGAATCGCAGGTAGACCTATGGCTGCCGCGGGTAGCCCACTTCTACCGGGTTTATAAATATGAGTGCACCTTCAGCTCATTTTAAATACAAAAATGCTCTGAACCTCTGCCCGTTTCATTTCTCAGCCCCACTCTTGTACTCAAAACCCAAATTTTATCACTCTAACATGTAGATATACTCATATATTACCACATATCAAAAACTGAGAGGTAGAATCGGACGTTTAAAGCCTATGATTTGCCAAAAAGCCCGTGTAGCAGTCCATTGTGAGTATTTTTACGATTAGAAAGTTCATACTACTTCATTGCGCATTTATACACTTGTACGTTAAGTTTCGTTTTTTGATTATGCCCGAAACTTAGTTTCATGGACGTTTTTGCTTACGTTTTCGTTCATTTTAGTATATAAACACGTTTTCTGTCATTTCCACAGCTCGGATCGTTGACCCGTCGCTTTTATTAGCTTATATATATATATATATATATGTATATATATATGGGGACTGATCCATAGCAAATGTTGTAAGCTTAAGCAAAGCCTTACAACAGATCGCGACCCTCCAGTGGAAGATCGAACGATTTTATAAACACGCCGTCCGCAGTTTAGTTTCTAGGAATCCGCTCTTTAATGCTGCGGACGGGACGGATTACCAAACTGCCCCTCCCGTACGAATTCCCCTTCCGCAATTTAATCTCGCAGACGTTGGGTTATTGAAGCGACAGTCCTTCGGTTATACGGCGTCATTTTTAAATGATGGAAACTAAAGGTCTCGTCCGCAATATGAAAGTGCGGACAGTGGTTCTCCTCTATTTAAGCCTCGAGAGAGCCAGGCAAACTTCACATCGATCATGGGGTGTCTGACCTAAAGCTTATGAACCATCTATTTCTTTCTCTCACATTCTTGTTGTTACTGTTCATGTGATCTGCGATGAAGAGACATGCATGGCATAAGTATTGGAGGGCATATCAAGTGGAAGGATGGATGTGTTCTGAATCCGATCGACTATTTTTGATCCAGCCTTCCAGTTCTTGTTGCCATGTGTGTTTCTCATCATCCCAAATCCCTTGAATATGTAACTACTATCAAGAATGTGAAGAAGAAACAGATGGTTTTTAGCTTTATAAACTTATTTTTGTAGCCTAAATGTCTCATATAGCACATTCTAATGGAGGGTCCAACCTAAAGCTTATGAACAATCTGTCTCTAGAAGCATATTCTTGTTATTACTGATTCATGTGATCTGAGATGAAGAGATATGCATGGCACAACAATTGGAGGGACTATCAATTGGAAGGATGGATGTCGATTGGATCCGACCGACTCTTTTGATCCAGCCTTCTAATTCTTGTTGCCATGCGTGTTTCTCCTCATCCCAAATCCCTTGAATATGTAACTATTATCAAGAATATGCTGCAAAAATAGATGGTTTTTAGCTTTATAAACCTATTTTTGTCGCCTAAATGTCTCAACATACACTGCCAAGATGGGCCAAGTCTTCACTTCTCTTATACAAACTATAGAAGTAACCGCACAACAAATTGAGATTATACTGTTGTATAATCTCCATTTGTTGTGCACTTGCTTTTATGGATTGTATAATTGAAGTGAAGAACTTGGCGCATCCTGGCAGTTGGTGCTGAGGCATTTAGTCCGCAGTTTAATACTGCGGACTCTAATTCAGTATCTTATAATATAACGCCGTACACATTGAGAAAACAGAAAGGTCGTGTTTAAGTTAAACGGTCGTTGGGTTATACGGCTTCGTTTTCAAATAATGGAAACTAAAGGTCTCGTCTGCAGTTTAATACTGCGGGTTCTAATTCGTATCTTATAATACGACGCCGTACACATGGAGAAAACTGAAAGGTCGTGTTTAAGTTGAACGGTCGTTGGGTTATACGGTGTCATTTTCAAATGATGGAAACTAAAGGTCTCGTCCGCAGTATGAAATTGCGGACGATGAGTCTCTTCTACATGGAGAAAATTGAAAGGTCGTGTTTAAGTTGAACGGTCGTTGGGTTATACGGCGTCGTATTCAAATGATGGAAACTAAAGGTCTCGTCCGCAGTATGAAATTGCGGATGATGAGTCTCTTCTATATAAGGCACGAAAGAGCCAGCAAACTTTACATTTATCATTCGAATGGAGGGTCCGACCTAAAGCTTATGAACCATTTGTTTCTTTCTCTCACATTCATGCCATGTTTGTTTCTCCACATCCCAAATCCCTTGAATATGTAACTACTATCAAGAATGTGAGGAAGAAACACATGGTTTATAGCTTTATAAACTTATTTATGTCGCCTACATATCTCAACATACACTGCCAGGGTAGGTTAATTGTTTAGTTCCTCCATGCAAAACCTAAAAGTGGCACAACAAGTTCAGATTTACTTATTTATAATCTCAATTTGTTGTGCGGATACTTTTATGCTTTGTATGGAAGAACTGAACAATTGGGCCATCCTGGCAGTTTATGTTGAGAGGTACATGTAGATAAAGCGTGAAATAGTCAGCCAAACTTCACATCGAGCATACCCGTAGATAGTCCGACCTAAAGCTAATGAACTATCTGTCTCTAGTAGCAGATTCTTGTTGTTACTCATTCATGTGATCTGCGATGAAGAGACATATATGGCACAACATTTAGAGGGCATATCAAGTGGAAGGATGGATGTCGATTGAATCCGACCGATTCTTTTGATCAAGCCCTCTATCTCTTGTGGCCATGTGTGTTTCTCATCATCCCAAATCCCTTGAATATGTAACTACTATCAAGAATATGCTGCAGAAACAGATGGTTTTGAGCTTTATAAACTTATTTTTTTTGGCTTAAATGTCTCAACATACACTGCTAAAATGGGCCAAATGTTCAGTTCTCTTATACAAACTATAGAAGTAACCGCACAATAGATTGAGATTATACTGAAGTATAACCTTAATTTGTTGTGTGCTTACTTTTCTGGTTTGTATATGAGAACTGAACAACTTGACTCATCCGACAGTGTATGTTGAGACAATTAGTCCGCAGTTTAATATTGCAGACAATAATTCAGTTTCTTATAATACGACACCGTACACATTGAGATTGAATGGTCGTTGGGTTATACGGCGTTGTTCAGATTTACTGATGTATAATCTCAATTTGGAAATTTCAGGACGTCTACATACTCATAGACTTTATTGAAAGAACACTTCGGCAAGATATCGAACCACATCGGAAATGTCTCGGATTACACATGCATCCACAGTATTACACATTCCGAACTAAAATAATAACACTTTTGAGAAAATAATGTAATAATATATCGAAAGACTCACCCACACACAGCCTTTATTGAAAGACAACCTCGGCAAGATATCGGACAAATCTGCAAGGTCTCGGATGAACAAGTAAAACTATCTGAATTGGGGGATTTGGGTTTTATAGTGGTGTCTCTGCAGTGGTTCACAAAACACGAGGGTGGCACATTTATTGAAGGTAATGATGAAAGGGGTGAGTCGGCGTCTTATCTTGGAATTGATGAGTCGGCGTCTGATCTTGGAATTGAAGAGTTGGCGTCTGGTTTGGTTCTTTATTTAAATGGTATTTTATTTGTTCTTGGGTTGGAGACTGGGATTAACAGGCGGCTATTGAATTATAGGTAAAGCGTCTTAATTAATGAGGATTTGACATAATATTGAATTAGTGGGGAACAGGGTTTTGATAAAGCCTGCATGTAATTAGCTGACATCACAAAAGGGGTTACATGCAAGTTGGTGAGACTAATATAAGGGTGCAGGGTACTACACGAAAGAGGTACATGACATTTTACTCAGAGAAACACTAGAGCACACAACCCTCCATTGTTAATCCTTTTTTCGGCCTGTTCTAATTCTCACACCGGAGCTATACCCCGGCGGCCCAAGCCGTCAAGCTTTCGGTGCTAATTCGATTACTGTGCAGGATTGGACGCGCTTTTAGGTTATTGAGGCGCGTATAGAAATCTTGGCGTTAACATTCAGAAATCAAATCTATAAAATATGTTTTCAAATGACAAACTTGGCTTTTGGTGATATATACATGATATGTATGGTTTTGGTATCAAAAATTGGTGTTCAATTCTTATGGTAATCTGTACATTGGTTGTAGATTATGTTAATGTGTCAAGAAACAAAAATAATGCATGTTTAATGGACTAAATTGGTTGAGAGATGAAGTAATGGTGATAAATTTTGTTAAAAATGTCTAAAAGTGGAGTTTAAGCAAGAACATGAAAATTAAAGGGTTTAAATTTGATGATTGTTGTTGTTTTGTTTTTATAATCAGTATATGCATGATTGGTATTATTTTTATGAAGTTTATATCATTTGGTTATGCTTAATTCAGAGTGTTAACGCCAAGATCTTTCCACGCTCCTCAATCACTGAAAGACGCATCCAATCCTGCACAGTAAACGGACACAAAACTCCCCAAATTCACTATCAAATGCCAACCCTTCAAATTCAAAAGCAAACGACAGCTCTTCAATTCCAAGAACAGATGCCGGATATTCATTTCCATCATTATACTTAAAAATGTGTCGTTTTCATGTTTCGTGAACCACCAAAAGGACACCACTATAAAATCTCCAAACCCCCAATTTAGACAGTTTTACCTGTTCAATCGAGATTCAAAATACTCTAGTTTCCTTCTTCCTCCAGTTCCTTCTCTCTACAAACTGTCATCAATGGCTGCTCAAAATTTTGATAACACCATTCCTCCCACTGAGATGCTTTCAACTTCTAACCCGGTTGCTCAGAATCCTACTCAAGCCATATCGGACGTAAACCCTAAACCTGCCGCCTCATTTGGTAAGAATCCCCCATCTAACACCCCCAAAGACCTTCCTTTCGATTTCACAGAAGCAAAACGATTCTCACATACCAATACCCCTTCTAAACTTACCGAATCCGATATCCAAACCATCCAAGAATGATATCATATTCCTGACACTCATTATCTGCGAGCACCTACCTTGGTAGATCGCATGTACCATCATCCTTATGGTTATGTTGCTATGCCCCTCACCCTTCTGGAGAAAGGAGTCCGTCTTCCTCTCCATGCTTTTATTACCAATATCCTAGGGATCTTAGGCATTGGGTTGGCCCAATTAGTCCCTAATTCTTACATTTATATTCTTCCTTTCATCGCCTGGTGCTGTGAGGAAGAAATAACACCTTCTATTGATTTCTTCTTCTCCCTTTTAACTGCCGATAAATCTCGGGAAAGGGGGTTCAGGGGATTGAGAAAGCCGTCTAGCATCACGGTTGAAAGACGCTCTTTGGTGAACACTCCTTCAAGCAATAGGGGGTGGCACAAGGAGTGGTTCTTTGTCAACGGACCCGAGATATCTTCTGTCCCTAGTTGGAACACTTCCAGGCGCCTATCCCTAGACTTCGGTGACATCCCTAAAGAACGTACAGTTGAGATGATAAAGCTTCTGGAAAAACTTCCAATGAAAGAGTGGAGCTTCGGGCTTCTCAGCAAACAAGCTTGGTTATATGACCACAAATGTAAGTTCCGAATCCAATACTTGTGCAATTTGTTTTTTAAATTTTCTTCAATAATCGTTCTAAAGCATTACTTTCTATCTTTTGTAGTATCTCTGATCAAGCCTACTCCTCTGAACTGAAAAGAATTAGAAAAATTCCTCACTGCCAAATCCACCCAAGCTTCTTCCGAACCCCAAGAAACTGAAGCACAAACTTTCGAAGCCCAACACACTGAACCCCCAACTACCGAACCCCCAACAACTGAAACACAAACTGTCGAACCCTAAATTAATGAACCAAACCCCACCGAGGAGACAAACCAACCTCGTCGCAAGAAAAGAGCAGCCATAAATCCCAGACATGTGTCAGTCCCCATATTAACTGAAAGTCTCCTTGACATACCTATCGCTGAACGTACCAAAATCCTCCACACCAAGAAACGAAAAGCCAAAGTCAAAATTATCCCTCTCACAGCCGAAGAGTTAAGAATACCCTGCTCTGAAACTAGCCAACCTTCATCTTCGCCAATCGAAGTTGATAAATTCGAGGCTGAATCCTGTTCTCCTCTTATTCGAAAAAGAAAACACACTTCAGATGACCAACCATTTACAACAGCTGATCCTCTAACAACTTTCGTCCCCACTCCACCCGAACAGTCAACACCCTCTCCACAACAACCAACCTCTTCTTTCTTCGGCCCAATACCTGGAGTTGCACGTTCACCTAGTCTATGGCCAGACCAGAATGAAGACTTTCCTTTACACCTCTATAATGACTTCGTTCTCGACACAGACAACCATCGCTTCGGCAACAGCTCCGTTGCTGATTTGATCAACGAAGGCATGACTTACTAAGCCAGAGTAAGCAAAATACTATTTAACTATTTCCATTCACAAATATTCTCATGAATCGTTTTACTAATTCTGATTAACTGTAGGCAAATGGAATCTTCGGGCGCTTCCATCAGAAGTACAAAGAAGTCGAAGCTGAAGAGGATGCCACCTGAAGGGAAAATGCTATACTGAAGTCTGCTCTGGCTAAGGAAAGAAGTGAACACGAGAACACCCTCTTCCACTCCAAAGGCCTCCAAAATGACCTCATCAAATTGAAAGAACAGCTAACTATAATAGAAGACCTTCAAGAAACAGCTATCCCAAAACAACCGAAACCTAACCAAAGCCGTTTTCGAAGCCAAAAAATCTGAAGAACGAAATCTTGACCTTCGGGCCAAAGTCAAAAAAGAGCTTCGCGAGCTTAAATCCCTCAGCCCCCCTTTTACCGAAGAACTCCGCCAAGAGATTCAAACCCAATACCGTAAATCACCTGCCCTGACGAACGAAATAGTTCAGATGTATGCTAAAAGCTATGAAGCGGCCCAAAGCAAAGGTAAAGTAAAGTTAGCTGCTGCCTCTCTGAACCCATTGCTCCTTGATTCTTCTGGTGACGAAGATGAGGAGTAATGCCGAAGATAACCCATCTTTATCTTAACTTATGAACTTGTAAAAATTCCAACAATGTTGTAATTCCTTTTTTATGTTTAATGAAATATATCTGGTTCCTTATTACTTCTTCTTAATTTAAGTTATACTGTTTGTTAACGCCAAGATTCTCCCACACGCTTTAATCACCAAAAGCGCGTATAATCCTGCACAGTAAATAGGTCAGCACCGGATCTCAACGGCTTGGGCCGCCGGGGATCGTTCCGGTGTGAGAATAAGTACAGGCCGAAAAAAGGATTAACAATGGAGAGTTGTGTGCTCTAATGTTTCTCTGAGTAAAATGTCATATGTGTACCTTTTCTGTGTAGTATTCTGTATCTTTATATCAGTCTCACCAGCTTGTATGTATCCCCTTTTTCTGACGTCAGCTAACTATATGCAAGCTTTATCAAACCCTATTCCCCACTAAGTCAATATTATGTCAAATCCTCATTAATTAAGACGGCTTAACCCATCTCTTCAATCAGCAGCCTGTTAATCTCTGATTACAGATAACCCTTATCAGTTAAAGTATTGGACCCCCGGTTACGCCACCTGTCTAGTCTTTTATCAAATAGTATGTTTGATGAAAGAGTATATAGTGAACCAGCCCAACTACCAAAGAGAATTCAAATAAATTTGGCAAAGCCTACTTAACAAAAAGCCCATAACCGGATAAAAACCCCTTAAATCCATCATCAGACGCCAACCCTTCAAATTCACAAGCAACCGCCAAACGTTTACTTCCATCATTACACTTAATAAATGTGCAGCCCTTGGGTTTTGTGAGCCACCGAAAAGACCCCCTATAAAATCCCAAAACCCCCAACTTATACAGCTTTACCTGCTTAATCGAAATTAAAAGTTCTCTAGCTTTCTTCTTCCTCCAACTTTCTCTCTCAACCAATCTGTTAACAATGGCTGCTCAGAATCAAGACAATATCATTCCCCCCTCTGAAAGTCCTCCAGTTCCTACCCTGGCTGCTCAAAACCCTATTCAAACCGTACCAGAAGTGAACCCTAAGTCTGCCGCCTCATCCAGTAAGAATCCCCCATCTAACACCCCTGTTAACGCCAAGATTTCTCCACGTGCCTCAATCACCAAAAGTGCGTCTAACCCTACACAATAAACACATCAGCATCGGATCTCGACGGCTTGGGACGCCGGGGATCGCTCCAGTGTGAGAATAAGTACGGGCCAGAAAAAGGATTAACAATGGAGGTTGTGTCTTTTATTAAACAATATGTTTGGTGAAAAAGTATAAGAGACCAGCCCAAATGCCAAAGAGAATTCAAATAACCTCGAAAAAACCCACTTAATAAAAAGCCCATATCTGGATACAGACCCCTCAAATTCAAAAGCAAATGACGGCTTCCTCAATTCCAAGAGTAGACGCCAGTTATACACTTCCATCATTACCCATATTAATTGCGCCGTCCTTGGGTTTCAGAAATGATTGAGAAGACTCCACTATAAAACCCCAAATTCTTCAATTGAGACAACTTTACCTACTCATTTGAATCTCAGTATTCTAGCTTTTTTATTCCTTCAGTTTCCCCTCTCAATCAATCTGTTAACAATGGCTTCCCAAAATTAAGATAACATCATTCCTTCCGCTGTAACTCCTTCATCCTCTACTCCGGTGGCTCAAAACCCTACCCAATTCACACCAAAAAAGAACCCCAAACCCAAATCATCGTCCGACAAGAATCCCCCAATTGACACCTCTAAAGACACCCCCAAAGAACCTCCCTTTGATTTCACAAACACAAAGCGATTCACACATGCCAATACGCCTTCCAAGATTATCGGCACTGACGTCCCAGCCATTCGAGAATGATATCAGATTCTGGGCACCCATCAATTGCGAGCACCTTCCCCAATCGATCGCATGTACCATCATCCTGATGGTTATGTTGCTATGCCCCTCACTCTTCTGGAGAAGGGACTCCGTTTCCCTCTTCACACCATTGTCATAAACATCTTAGGATTCTTAGGTGTTGGGTTGGCCCAACTGGTCCCCAACTCCTACATCTATATTCTTGCCTTCATAGCCTGGTGCTTTGAGCAGAGCATTCCCCCCTCCATTGACTTCTTCTTTTCGCTCTTTATGGTGGGCCAGTCTCGTAAGAAAGGCTTCAAGGGGCTGAGTAAACCGTCCAGCGTCAAGGTTGAGAGGCGATCCTTGATAGACACCCCCTCAAGCAACCGAGGGTGGCATAAGGAGTGGCTTTTTGTCAGCGGAACTGATATTTCATCCTTCCCGGATTGGACCACTACCCCGATCCTTTCCCCAGACTTCGGTGACCTTGCCGAAGAACGTGAGGTCGAGATGATAAATCTTTTGGAAAAACTTCCTTTAAAGGAATGGAGTTTCAGACTCCTCAACAAACAAGCCTGGCTATATAACCACAAACATAAGTTCCGAACCCAATGTTTGTGCAAAAAAAAATTTATTTTCAAATTTTCTTCAATGATTGTTCTAAAGCATTACTTTCTGTCTTTTGCAGTATCTCTGATTAAGCCCACTTCCATTAACCGGATGGATTTGGAGAAATTCCTCACTGCCAAATCAACCCCTGAAGCAGAAGCTTCTGAAGCTCAACACACCGAACCTACAAATACCGAAGAGCAAAATATCGAAGCCAAACATACCAATCCCCCAACTGTTGAACCAACCCCTGACGAAGGGCCAAGTCATCCCCGTCGAAAGAAACATGTCGCCAAAAATCTAAAACACGTTTCAGCCCCCGTCATTTCTGAAAGCCTTCTTGACATGCCAATCGAGCAACGCACCCAAATCATTCGCATCAAAAAATAAAAAGTCAAAATCACCCCAACTCCCACTGACAAACTAATAATACCTATTACTGATGCCATCCATCCTCCACCCAAGCCAACCGAAGTGGATGAGTTCGAGGCTGAAGCCAGTTCTCCTCTCATCAGAAAGAAAAAGTGTATTTCTGACGAACAGCCATTCACAACAGCCGATCCCCCAATAGTCGAAGACCAAACTCCACCTGAACAACCAAAACCCCCCTACGACCAACCTCTTCCTTCTTTGGCCCAATACCTGGAGTCCCACATTCACCTATTTTGTGGCCAGAACAGAATGAGGAGTTCCCCCTACATCTCTACAATTCCTTTGTTTTGGAAACTAACAACCATCGCTTCGGCAACAGTTCCATTTCTGATCTGATGGAAGAGGGCATGGCGAACCAAGCCAAAGTAAGTAATCTGTTATTTAACCATTTCCATTCACAAACATCTGTTCGAAGCATTTTATTAACTCTGAGAAACTACAACCAAATGGAATCTTCGGGCGTCTTCGTCAAAAGTACAAAGAGACCGAAGCTGAAGAAGAGGCAGCCCGAAGAGAGAATGTTATCTTAAAGTCTGCTTTAGTGAGGGAAAAGAGTGAGTATGAAAACCTCCTTTTCAACTCCAAAGGCCTACAAAAAGATCTCCTCAAGTTGAAAGAGCAACTGGCTGCATCTGAAGCTCTACAACAAATAACTGCCTAACAGACTGAAGAACTGCAACGTGCCAATGAACAACTGTCTCAAAATAACCGAAGCCTAACCAAGGCCATTTTTGAAGCTAAGAAATCCGAAGAACGTAACTTTAGCCTTCGGGGTAAAGTTGAAAGGGAGCTTCGGGACCTGAAGTTAGCGAGCCCCCTCTTACTAAAGATCTTTGAAAAAGAAATACAAGCTAAATATCGTAAATCCTCCGCTTTAACTAATGAGATAGTTTAGATGTATACTGAAGGTTATGAGGCAGCCCGAAGCAAGGGTAAATCAAAATTGGCCGTTGCCTCTCTCAACCCAACTCTCCTCGATTCTTCCGAAGATGAAGATGAAGAATAGTACCGAAGACAACAATTCTCCGCCTTAGCATTTATTTTTATGAACTTGTGAAAACTCAACATTATCATTCTTTTTTCAAGTTTAATGAGATATATTTTGTTCCTTATTACTCCTTTTCAATTTAGAGTATACTGTTTATTCAAACAATATATAATCTGAACTCAAAACTTCAAGTAAAGTCAAGTAATAATGCAAGGCAAGACTTACTCATCACCGGAGAATAATGTACGCCATTGACAGAATGGACATATCACCGATCTTTCAATATGAATAGTTGTTCCGAAGAATTAATAACATTATTCAAGCTTATAACTGGTAATCTTATTTTCTCCGAGAGTCGAACAAGGTCAATCAAAAGCATTCACTTCGTTGATCTGAGCGAAGGAATCCAACCTTATAACAATTTGGTAATCTTGTTCTCTCCGAGAGCCAAACGGGTTTGACCAATAATATTTCACTTCGCTACGAGGAGACGAAAGAATCCAACCTTATACCAAGCTGGCAACCTCGTTCTCTCCATGAGCCGAACAGGTTCAACCCAAGATATATTCCTCTTTGCTCACACAGGAGACGAAGGGATCCAGCCTTATAACAATTTGGTAACCTCGTTCTCTCCGAGAGCCGAACTGGTTTGACCAACAATATTTTGTTTCGCTACGAGGAGACGAAGGAATCCAACCTTATACCAAGCTGGCAACCTCATTCTCTCTATGAGCTGAACAGGTTCAACCCAAAAAATATTTTGCTTCGCTCACGCAGGAGACAAAGGGATCCAGCCTTATAACTGTTCAGTAGATAAATCAGTATTAAAGAAAGAAGCCATTTTTATTGATAACTGTTGGCGTAATTACAGACTCCTATACTTCAACATTGACCCTACTGAAAATATTTACGAAGCCTTCCAGTATGCCAAGAATTCTTTATATCAGACCCGTCTAACGCCCACAGCCGGTAAGTCCCTGGCTTCGGCACACCAACAACTTCATAAGGGCCTTCCCAGTTTGGTATTACTTCAGAAGTCGCTGAACAAAGTTAATTCAAACAGATACGGTAAATACAAGTCTTGTTTTAACCAGAATAAAACTACTTTTAACAACCAAATAGCCCGCTTATTAAACGTGTCAAAAAAGAACTTTGTTCAAACAGATACGGTAAAAAGAAACACCTATCTGATCTTAAAGCTTCCATACTGGCCGCTGCCGACGAGTTTAAACTTCAAGCCATCCGGGAATAGAATGATATCAATCTTTTTTTTTGTTACCAACCTGCATTTTTGTTAAGTATATATAACATTCAATTCATGAAATAATAACAAGTAATTAAAACATGAAAAGTTTTCGATGCCCCCCAGGGCTAAATAAATCCAGCCTTAGACCTCTGAAGTCCTTCTCTCCGAGAGCCAAAGGTACGCCATGAAAATGTTTAAAAATGCTCCGAAGAGGCGAGGGAACCCAACCTTAGTCACTCCGATGTACCCTCTCTTCGAGAGCCGAAGGTACATCAGGAAAATTTTTGCTTCTATATGAAGCCCAACCTTCTCTCCGAGAGCCGAAGGTACAACAGGAATAAATGTTCAAAAACTCTCCGAAGAGTCGATGGAACCCAACCTTAGTTGCTCCAACACCACCTGCGCTGTGATTACCAGGGCTTCTTCATGCGGCTCGATCGGTTCGGTTGGGAAGTGTACATATGTAATAGATATGACCGAACCCGAGACAGTCTTTGATGTAGTGTACCATAAACTCGTGGTAGTCACAGTGTCTGTGGGAGTTTTCTCTCTTGGGATTGTAGCCGTCATCTGGGTAAGCGTCTCGATTGCTGCAAGGGCTGGGTCGGAACTCTTGTTCTGTTTTTGGACCTAACGTTGGGCCTCCTGATGCTTCAAGACTGTGACCCGATACACCACGCCTTAGTCCTGACACACAACGCTTTCCTTCTGATGATGATTACCTTTTTGTTCCGATACTCGAAGTCACTTAAAGACTGTGACTCGATACATCACGCCCTAGTCCTGACATATCACGCCTTCCTACCGATAACCGATGTTAATTTACATATCACGTCTAACTTCTGATACGTTTTCGTTCCAATACTAGAAGTCGCTGAACAAAGTTAATTCAAACAGATACGGTAAATACAAGTCCCGTTTTAACCAGAATAAAATTACTTTTAACAACCAGACAGCCCGCTTGTTACACGTATCAAAAAAGAACCCACGATTGATAGTAACACATGTATGGTAAATACAGGTCCCACCATCATCATTATCACGCTGTATTTAGGGAAACGTGCAGTTCCAGCCTATATATACATGTTGCCCTAAAAAACTGCCTACTCTCCATTTTCAGACTTGTATACTTCATACAACGACCAAGGTCAGAAAATCCTACAAAATCATTAATGGCAGATTTCGGCTCCACAAAACCGTAAAAAGTGACCAAAGGTATTTCGGATTCCGGCACGAAAGACACCACTGTGTCGGTTTATGCAGACGCAGTACAGGTGGAGAATGACATGTTGAAGGAATTTTTAGACGGGAAAAGGTATTCCCAGAGCAACATAAAGTCTAACATCACCACTCTTCAACTGGAGGCTATTAGTGACGATTTCAAAATCCTAGAGCTTTATCAACTACACGTACCGGGGCCGAACGAAAAATAGTATCATCAAAGTGAAGGTTGGGTAGCTGTTCACCTGGACTCGTTGAAATATGGGGTCCATGTCCCACTACACGATTTCATTATCGACTTCCTCAGTTTCGTGGGAATCGATCTCTTCCAACTTGTTCTGAACTCTTTTGTTCACCCGATATGCTTCATCGCCTTCTTCCAGGAGGTTTGCATCAAACCATGCATCGACGGTCTCTTCCAGATATTCGAAATCAAGCACTCCAAGGGCATAGGTCACATGCTTTTATAAAAACATAAAATGAAGCGTGCCTGGATGAGCACCCCAACCAGCAATAATGGTTGGCACAAACAATGGTTTTAAATTAAGGGAGACGACACACATCTCCTACCCGGATGGGCTGATCCCTTGAAAGTTAAAGCATTCACTGGCGAGGTCCCCGAGGAGCGATAACGTTTCCTCAATGAGGTATTTGCCAAGATACCAGCGCAGGAATGGTCTATTAAGCTGCTTACCTATCATTCTTGGTTATCAGTAATGGTCTATGAATCCGAGCAATCGGACGAACGCTCTGAACAAGTCAATACAACAAAGCATGTAGAGCCGCCGTCCAATAAAGCCCTCGTCGTCTCATCTCATCAGTATGAACATCCAGGGAGCCCCATCTTTGCAAAGCCGATCTCGGAGGTCCCGTAACCATCTCCCCGTGTGTTATTTATGGCACACCAACTGACAGCAGTGGATAAATGCAAAATATGGGCCAAGGATAAAAAAAAAAGAGAAACAAACCATACCTGCAGAAGGGGCTACTCACACCCAATTCGAAATGGGCAAAAAGAAAGAGCCTGAAGCACCTAACAACGATACTGCACAATCAAAAAAATAGTGTATCGTGGTGATGCAAGAGCCCCAACTGACCGGGACCGAGAAGCTACCTCAATCTCCAACTCCGACTGCTCAAACAAAGCCACTGACAATGTGGCCCGATGAAACCAAGGACTATCCCTTCCACCTCCACGACAACCTCGCCCTACCTCAAGACGACCAGAGGTTAGAGATGTTGTCGTGTGAACAAATCATGTGCACAGCCAAAATATATCAGGGACGGGTAAGTCCATAAACTAGTATTTCTACATAACATATCTTTCTCCTTGAATTCAGCCTATCATTTTCATACCTTCATTTCATATTTCAGTCAGAAGCTACCCTCACCCGTGCTATCCGTTGTCACGAAACGGACAGCGCAAAGGTGCAGCCACTGGAGGATGAAAATGAACACCTAATGGCTGAAACCCGAACACTTCATTCCGAAATGCAAAAGATGCCAACCCAATTAGAATCGGAGAAAAGTAACCATGCCAAATCGGCCAGAGAAATTTTAGAACTGAAAGAAAAGAAAGCAAAACTTCAAACCGAATGTGTTGTTAGGGCATTGCAGAATGATGAGCTTCAAAAATAATGCAGTGATCTCGATGAGGAATGCAAGGGCAAGGATATTAAAATTGTAAATATATATGAAGTAAATCAGCAGTTAGAAGAGAACTACGAACACCTCATGAGAGAAGGGGGTGAAACCGATGCCATCAGGAAGAAGGTGATCGACGGCTTTCTACAGTCCGAGGAGATGACTAACTGGACCGTTCGCCAGTTCGGTGAGGGTATAGAAGAAGCTAAATCTCATATTGCTGACAAGCTTCGGGCCGCCGGCATGGATCCTGCAATTATAGATTCAGATGATGATGGGGCTGACGACCCCGATTCGTAAACTCCTCACCTGATATTTATATGAATGGATATTTTTGTGTTTTTTAATTTGAACTCCACCACTTTTGTTAAATTCGTAATCTCATGTTGGCCGCCAGACTGGATACCTCTATCCTGGATTCGCATGACGAAATCGACCCTCCTGCCGATCTATATTGATTGAGTCCCCTTCCACTTTTTGTATTTATCTTTCCTTATATAAGTTGAACTGGTGTCAATGATATAACCGCATTCTCTGAACATTGTGAACAACTTAATGAAAATAGTTGTAGTACTCAGAAAAGATTTTCGATTGTTAAAGGTCGGGAGACACGTTTTTAAACAATCATGTTGTTTTTAAACAATCGTGTTGTTTCACACATTGAACAAAATATATTATTATAACAAAATAACATCATCTTATCATGCTTCAAGCATGAGTCCCGATACAACACGCATGAGTCCCGACACATCACGCCTTCGTACCGATACACCATCTTATAATGCTTTGTCCGACATATATAACGCCTTAGACCGACCATAACGCCTTATTCCCGACGCATCAGTCCTTCGATACAGACACATCACATCACGCCTTCGTAACGTTATACCATCTTATAAAGCTTCAAGCCTGAGTCACGATAAATCACGCCTTAGTACCGAAACACGCCTTAGTCCTGAGGCATCACGCTTTCCTTCCGATACTCGATCAAATATTGGAATTTCAATGTATAATTATCAAAATTGTTTGTAATATATGATAACAAAGTAACTTCATCTGATAATGCTTCAAGACTGAGACCCGATACAACACGCCTTAGTCCACGTCACGCCTTCCGATACCCAAACAAGTATTGTAATTTTAATGTATAATTATCAAAATTGTTTTAATATATGATAATAAAGTAACTTTGTACAATGAATAAACATTTCAACGTTACAAATGATTTCAAGAGTATCGGCTACTAATAAAATTAATTCCGATTAATTACAAATGATACTGTACAATATCCCTTGCCCTGTGGTTACGCAATTCATAGGCAATTCTATACCTAAACAAGGACGCATCTTCTTCCGACCATTGCAACTCGTTTGAAACCATGCTTTGGACAGTGTAGTTGACGTACTTCATTACGTATACTCCGCAATCCACAAGATTTTGCTGTTTAGGTCGGGATGACTTGAAAGCGAACACCATCTTTTTTTTCGGGAACATCTTTTCAGGACTGTAAATCCGCAGAGCGTTTGCGACGAAGTCACACTAAAAAAAACATGATTGTTAGTTAGACGTCCCTAATATTTGGCTGTATTTGGAAAATGACATCTGCATGCATAAGGACGTACCAAGTAATCAAGCTCTAATTGGTAACGAACTGAAATTTTGTCAGTACGGCTGTCATCGTACAAAGAATCTATCAGCATCACCCGTCAATTTCGAATATCTACAACGAACAAAAAATAATGGGATCCATTATGGTTAACTGGAAGGAAGGCTATATCACATTGTGACATCTCCGGTTGGTTTCCCTGGTTGAAAAAATAGGGTGCCACCTCTGACACGTTGTACTTCTTCTTATCTGCTAGACTGAGTTTGCTATATTCCGACCACCATCCTTGTAGTAGTTGGAAAAAAAGGCAGAGCATGAAATAAAATTTAATTCGATCGAGTATGACCTCCCTTAGACGAACTTTGCGTAACTTCAACAAACTCAGATACGCGTCGATGGTCTGATCTCATATCTCTTTCCCTAGAAGAAAAGATATTAAGTCCTTGTATACCAATTGGTACTCGTCAGACGGGCCTATATGCGCATATTCTGTTGATTCCAACACACTAGAAAACCAATTCAGGTTTAGCCATTCTACCTTTTTCGCTTTCAGTGATTTAAGCGGATGCTTCTTATAGAATCTACTACGATCCCTTTGTAGCACAGTTGGGTTGATGAATCGCCCTCCTCCCCACTTCGAATAGGCACTAAATATATTTGAATATCTGGAGTTTCTTCTAATATTGGGCTCAACTGCGTCCCCTGAAAGGGTTCAGCAGTGTGAATAATATTTAAAGAACTCCACCCGTGCATGTAAGGTGGGGGAGGTGATATATATACCGTTTGTTCCTCTTCGGGTATGGAAAATTGGATGTCGGGCACATAAGGGGATACCGGAGTGTCTTCACCGAATGGATTGAAAGAGGGAAATGGTTTTTGTTGGGTGAACTGATCTTCTGGAATGTGGGGAACAGTTTTGCTGGGATCTTCAAACACTCCACGATACTTTTCATTAAAAAGTATCGACCTGGCATACCACTCCTCGTACACATACCGAGGGTTGTGCACAGGTGGTTTTGAAAGGAGGTTTCACACAATGTCTCGAGCGGATTCGATCTGTACATGTCCGAATACATTTCATTAACGAGGTGTATATAATATATATTGTACAAGTATGAATATGTAAGTAGTTCAAAACTTATGAGTCCGGCAGCTTCGTACTGACAGAAGTGGGCCCGTGGTTTATAGGTATCGTCTGGTTGAACTTGTGGCTGGCTTATTCTCAAACGGGTCGTCTGCCTATAAGAGCTGAAGTAGTCGGCCAGCCGAATATCCAGCCTTATGGCAACCACAGTATCTAAATAGATATCCTGCCAGTTATACCACGTGAGGAGGTACAATTCAATTCAAGGATATTAGTCTTCCATTTTTCTAGGTATTATTGTCGCACAATAATACCTATTAACAAATAGAAAACCTAATAGCCTTGAATCGAACTATACTCGTCTGTGATCGGTACTATAAAAAAGATGCGAGACAAGTACAGTTCAATTCAACAATATTAGTCTTCTATTTTTTTGGGTATTATTGTTGTACAATAATACCCATTAACAAATAAAAAACCTAATAGCGTTAAATCGAACTATCCTCGTCTGTGATCGGACGATACTGTAAAAAAATACAAGATCCACACATATATATCAGCATCTTAAAGCTTAAAATCATCTATTTCTCCTACATATTATTTTTACTTGTTACAGACAGATTCATGTAATCTGCAATGATGTGAACCATCCATGGCTAAACAAGTGGAAGGATGGATGTATACCACTTGGCCCAGCTATGGAAACTATACCATGCTTCCCCAGATTAACCATAGACGGTCGTCATAAAAACAAATAACATGATTCATGTACATTAAAAAATAATACGCAAGAAGAGATAGAAAATTCAAGATCCTTAATTCATATACCACTGCAGAAACCTTCTAAATGGATACGCTTGACTGGCTGTTTCACGCCTTTTATAGGAGACCCAGCGTCCGCAGGATTAAAGTGCGGAAGGGGAATTCGTACGGGAGGGGCAGTTTGGTTATCCGTCTCGTCCGCAGCATTAAAGAGCGGATTCCTAGAAACTAAACTGTGAACGGTGAGTCTATTAAACCGTCCGATCTTCCGCTGGAGGGTCGCGATCTGTTGTGTCGCTATGGATCTTTCGCAACGTTTGCTATGTATATATATAGGGTAAGTGGGCTCCGTTTAGCTTATCATCTCACTGTATGTTTGTTGGTGGATGACTCAGAAAGCTTGACGGCTTGGGCCGCCGGGGGATAGCTCCGGTGTGAGAATTAGTACAGGCCAAAAAAAGGATTAACAATGGAGGGTTGTGTGCTCTAGTGTTTCTCTGAGTAAAATGTCATGTACCTCTTTCATTTAGTACCCTGCACCCTTATATTAGTCTTACCAACTTGCATGTAACCTATTTTGTGATGTCAGCTAATTACATGCAGGCTTTATCAAAACCCTATTCCCCACTAACTCAATATTATGTCAAATCCTCATTAATTAAGATAGCTTGACCCATAATTCAACAGCCGCCTGTTAATCCCAGTCTCCAACCCAAGAACAAATAAATTACCATTTAAATAAAGAACCCAACCAGATGCCAACTCTTTAATTCTAAGATCAGACGCCGACTCCTCAATTCCAAGATCAGACGCCGACTCACCCCTTTCATCATTACCTTCAACAAATGTGCCATCCTCGTGTTTCGTGAACCACTGAAGAGACACCACTATAAAACCCAAATCCCCCAATTCAGACAGTTTTACTTGTTCATTCGAATTTCAAAATATACTTGTTTTCTTCCTCCTCTAGCTTTTTCTCCTTACACTTTGTCAACAATGGCCTCCCAAATCCCAGATAACACCACTCCCATTCCCAAAACACCCTTGGCTTCCATTTCGACTACCCAAACTCCCACCAAGATCATTCTAGAAGGAAACCCCAAATATATCCCATCATCTAGCAAAAATCCTCCACCCCCCATCACTGAAACTCCTCCTTTTGACTTCAAGGATGAGAAACAACACCCCCTTGCCAACAGCCCCTCTACACTTACAGGGATGATATCAACATCATCCGAGAACGTTATCAGATTCCCAACACTCACCATCTGAGAGTGCCCACCCCTACTGAGCAAATGTACCAGCGTCCCGAGGGATGGACCGCCATGCCCCTCACCCTCTTGGAAAAAGGAGTCTGTTTTACTCTTCATGCCTTCATCATCACCCTTCTAGGTTTTGTGGGAGTTGGATTTGCCCAACTGGTCCCTAACTCCTATATTCACATCCTTGCCTTCATCAATTTCTGTAGCGAGATAGGGGTTCCACCTTCTATTGATCTTTTCTTTACTCTCTTCTCTTCCGACAAGACTCGTGAATGGGGTTTCAAAGTGCTAGGTAAAGTAGCCCCAAAACCTAATTCCAAGTTCGAGAGGCGCCCCTTGATGGACACCCCTTCAAGTAACAAGAAGTGGTATGAGAAATGGTTCTATCCCTGAGTGGACCACTGCCGAACACACTTTTGCAGACCTCGGCGACATTCCAGAGGAATGCGTAAGAGAATTGGCGAAGCTTATGGAGAAGCTTCCAATGAAAGAATGGAGCTTCGCCCTTCTAAGTAAGCAAGCATGGTTGTATGACCACAAATGTAAGTCCCGAAGTCAATACATATATAATTTCTCAAATTTCCTTTAATAATTATTCTAAAATATCTTTCTTCAATTTTTGTAGTATCTCTTATCAAACCTACCTCCTTCGATCGAAAAGAATTGGAGGAATTTCTTTCTGCTAAGCCAACCCAAACTCCTACCGAACCCCAAAATACTGAACCCACTCCTACAGAAGAGGCAAGTTGACCTCGTCTGAAGAAAAAGGCTGTCAAGAAACCAAAACTTTCTCCCGTACCCAATCTCAATGAAAGTCTCCTTGACATGCCCATTGTCGAACGTACCCAAATCCTTCGCACCAAAAAGAGAAAAGCCAAAATTATCTCTCTCTCTCCTCCGAAGAACTAAGAATACCTCCCTCCGAAGTCAGCCAACCTCTAACCACTCCAATTGAAACTGATGAATTCGAAGTCAAACCCAGTTCGCCCCTTATTCGTAAAAGAAGGCATTCTTTAGACGACCAACCATCCTCCCCTCTAGACAAACAACCAACACCTTCTCCACCTCGACCATCTTCTCCAGCCAAACAACCAACTCCTTCTCCATATCGACCATCCTCTTCCTCGGTACCCAATCCCAAAGATGCCCGCTCACCCTTATTATGGCCAGATCAAAATAAAAACTTCCCACTATACCTCTACAATGCCTTCGTTCTCGACATGGACAATCATCGCTTCGACAACAGCTCCATCTCTGACCTGATTGAAGAGGGCATGACCTACCAAGCCAGAGTAAGCAAACTATCACTTAACCATTTCTATTCACTAATATCTTCTTGAGGATTTCTAATAACTCTAAATAACTGCAGGCAAACAGAATCTTTGGGCGCCTCCACCAGAAATACAAAGAATTTAAAGCCGAAGAAGACCCGGCCTGAAGCGAAAATGCTATTCTGAAATCTGCTTTGGCGAGGGAGAAAAGTCTTCATGAGGACACTCTCTTCACCATCGAATGCCTCAAGAAAGACCTATACAAAATGAAAGATAAATTAACTTCTTCACAAACCCTTCAACAAACAACCGACCAACAAAACCAAGAACTACAAATGGCAAACGAGCTACTAACTCAAAACAACCGAAACCTGACTAGAGCGATCACCGAAGCCAAAATATCCGAAGAACGACATCTTGACCTTTGGGGCAAAGTCGAAAAGGAGCTTCGTGACCTCAAATTAGCTGGCCCCCCACTTACCAAAGAACTCTGCTAAGAAATACAAACCCAATACCGCAAATCACCCGAACTAACAAACGAAATAGTTCAGATGTATGTTAAAGGCTACGAAGCAGCCCGAAGCAAAGGCAAAGAAAAGCTCGTTGCTGCCTCTCTGAACCCATTGCTACTCTATTCTTCTGATGACGAAGTCGAAGAGTAATGCCGAAGACAACCTATCTTTACCTTATAAACTTGTAAAAATTTCAGCAATACTGTAACTCCTTTTTATATTCAATAAAATATATCTTGTTCCTTATTACTCCTTTTTAATTTAAATTATACTGTTATTCAAATAATATATAATCTGAATTTAACACTTCAAATAAATTCAGGTAATAATGTAAGGTAAAACTTATTCATTACTGAATAGTTTCTGTACACCGTCTTTAGGATGAACAGATCCAACCGATCCTTCAAAAAAATTCAGCTTGCCAGAGGACGAGCATATTCTGTTCACCATGTTTAGGATGAACAGATCCAACCGAACCTCTATAAAAATTTAGCTCGCCATAGGACGAGCATATTCTATTCACCATCTTTAGGATGAGCAGGTCACCGAACCCCCAAACAACCAAAAGATAGAACAGCATTAATAATCACTAGAATAATTACAAACTCTGGTATCCCGAAACTGGCCCTACTAAAAATATTTTCGAAGCCTCCCAACATGCCAAGTATTCTTTATATAGGACCAATCTAACGCTCGCAACCGATAAGTTCCTGGCTTCGGCACATCAACAACCTCATAAGGGCCCTCCTAATTTGGTATCAACTTTCCCATATTCTGCAGCGTAGAGGCTTCCACTTCCTGAAAAACAAAATCACCCACTTCAAACCTTTAAAGCTTTACCCCTTTATTATAGTACTTAGCCACACGGCGCTGATATGCCGTTAATTTTACCAAAGCTATTTCCCTGACCTCTCCTAGCAGATCTAAGTTGATCTTAAGTCCTTCATCATTATATACCTCCTTAAACTGACTAACTCAAAGACTTGTAGACCCAATTTCTACAGGAACCAACGCATATGAAACCAATACTTGTCAGTGTGAAATTAGGGTATGTTTGAATTACTTTGTTTAGTGACTTGGAGTATCAGAACGAAAATATAATCATTATGATCCAATCCCAATTGGTAGATTGACGACATGTATCGAAAGAGAGTCTTGATGTGTCGGGACTAAAGCGTGGTGTATCGGGCCTCAGTCTTGAAGCATTATAAGATGATGTTACTTTGTTATAATATATTACAGAGTCAATTTTGATAATTATACATTAAAATTACAATACTTATCAGTGCGAAATTAGGGTATGTAATCTGTTTGAATTAGCTTTGTTCAATTGACGTCGGGTATCGGGATGAGGCGTGATGTGTCGGAACTAAGGTGTGATTTTTCAGTAAAAAAGGCGTGATGTATCGGAGCTAAGACGTGGTGTGTCGGGCCTCAGTCTTGAAGCATTATAAGATGATGTTACTTTGTTATAATATATTATAGGGATTTTGACAATTATACATTGAAATTGCAATACTTGTGTATTGTAATTAGGGTATGTAATTTGTGTCGGGACTAAGGCGAGATGTATCGGGAAAAAGACGTGATGTCTCGGGACTAAGGCAATCTATTTTGGGCCTCAGTCTGGAAGCATTATAAGATGATGTTACTTTGTTATAATATATTACAGAGTCAATTTTGATAATTATACATTACAATTACACTTGTCAGTGTGAAATTACGGTATGCAATATGTGTCGGGACTAAGGCATGATGTATCGGGAAAAAGGAGTGATGTAACAAAAAATATTTCAACAGTTTTTGTGTAACAAAAATTCTATGCAAAGTTTAAACATATTCAACTGACGTGCAAAGTATAAACATATCCGATTTGAAAGTTCCATTAAAAAAATTGTAATTTAAAACAAGTTCTGGAGTTCAAATTAAAACACTCAAAAATATACATTCATATAAATGTCAGGTGTGGAGTTTACGTATTGGGGTCGTCAGCACCATCATCATCCGAATCTATAATTGTAGGATCCATGTCGGCGGCTCGAAGCTTGTCAGCAATATGAGATTTAGCTTCTTCGATACCCTCACCGAACTGTCGAACGGTCTAGTTAGTCATCTCCTCGAACTGTAGATAGCCGTCAATCACCTTCTTTCGGATGGCATCGGTTTTAAGCCCATCTCTCATGAGGCAGTCGTAGTTCTCCTCTAACTGCTTTGTCGCATCATTCATATTCACGATTTTAAGCTCCTTGTCCTTGCATTCCTCATGGAGATTACTGCATTGTTTTCGAAGCTCAACATTCTCCATTTCCTTTACAACCTGCTCGGCTTGAAGTATCGCTTTTTCATCTTTCAGTTCAATAATGGTTGCTTTTCTCCGCTTCAAATTGGGTCTGCATCTGTTGTATCTCAGAACAAAGTGCTCGGGTTTCAGCCATCAGGTGTTCATTATCAGCCTCCAACGTCTGATGCTTTGCGAGGACCGTTTCATGATGACGGATAGCACTGGTGAGGGTAGCTTCTGACTGAAATATGAAATGCATATATGAAAATGATGGCCAAAATTCAAAGAGAAAGATATGTTATGAAGAAATACTTGTTTATGGACGTACCCGTCCGTGATATATTTGGGTTGAGCGCAATAGTTGTTCGAAGGAAAACCTCTCGAACCTTGGGTCGTCTTGAGGTAAGGTGAGGTTATCGTGAAGGTGGAAGGGGTAATTTTTGGGTACATCGGGCCACATTGTCAGTGGCATTGTTAGAGCAATCGGAGATGGAGATCCAGCTGGCGTCTCGGTCCCGGTCGGTTGGGGAACCTATTCCCCGAAACACTGCCTTTTCGACTGTGATGTATCGATGTTAGGTGCATCGGGCTCTTTCCTCTTTCCCATGTCGGATCGGGTCTGAGTAGCCCCTTCTGCATGTATGGTCTGTATGGCCGACTCAAGTGGGATATTTGTAGCGACAGGTTTCTTTTTTTAGCATTTTCTTGCCCCACATTAACCGTTTATCTACTGCAGTCAATTCATGTGCCAGCCTTACCACACCGTGAGATTAGAGTGGGACCCCCGAGATAGGCTGTACTAAGTTGGGGTTCCCGGAGTGTTCAAGCTGACATGGCGTGACGACGAGGGATTTATCGGTCGGGTGATCGGGATGATCTGATGTATAGACCTGTTTGGAGCCTTCGTCCGTTGGATCGGATTCATACTCCTCTTCGTTGGAATTAGTTGATTCATGTTCGATGGCTAATAATACTCGAGATGTTGGTGGATTCCTGAAAATAACAACTGTAGAAATGAATGTGTTAGATAATGAATGCATTTGAAGTAGTTTTAACGAAAGAATATAGTTAGGACATACTGTTGTGTTCGAATAACCAAGAATGATCGGATAGCAAGGACATAGGCCATTCTTGACTCGGTATCTTGACAAATATTTCATTGAGTTCACGTTATCGCTCCTCGAAAACCTCAGCGTTACATGGTGGGACGGTCAAAGGATCGGCCCATCCAGGCAAGAGATGTGTGTCTTCTCCCTGAATGTAAAACCATTGTGCGTGCCAACCCTTATTGCTTGATGGGGTGGCCATCCAGGCATGCTTCATTTTCTTTTTTTGTAAACGCATGTGACCTGTGGCACTGGAGTCCTTGATTTCAAATAATTATAAGAGGCCATCAAGGCATAGTGGGATGTCGATGTTATGGCAGAAGGCGACGAAGCATATCAAGGTGAACGAATGAGTTCGGAACTAGTTGGGCGAGGCCGATTCCCATGAAACTGAGGAAGGCGAAAACGAATTCGTGAAGTGGGAAACGAACCCCATATTTCATTGCATTTAGATGAACAGCTATCTGACCGTCGGGTCGATGATACTGTCTGACGTCCGGCGCCGGTACGCTAAGTTGATATTCCTCTGGGATTTGGTAATTGGCACAAATAGCCTCAAGTTGACAAGGGGTGATGGTTGAAGCTGTGTTACTCTGGGCGTAACTTTTCCTGTCAAAAAATACTTTCAACATGTTCTTCTCCATCTGCTCTGCGTCTGTTTGAGGCGACACAGTAATGTTTGTCGTGCCGGAGATGAATCTGACCTTGGTCGCTTTTTGAGGTTTTGTGGAGCCGAAATCTGCCATTAATGATTTTGTAGGAGAATCGTTGTATGAAGGGAAGGTACAGGGATTTGCTGAGAAGCTTAAAAATCTAAAAATAGAGAGTGGGCGGTTGAGTTTGGGGCAACAGGTATATGTATGCTGGAAAAATAATTTGGAAATGCACGTTTCCCCAAATACGGCGCTGTAATGATGATGGTGGGACCTGCATCAAACGTACATGCGTTACTGTTGATCGTGTGTCCTTTTTTAACACGTAGAACAAGCGGGCTAGTTCTTTTGGTTAAAACGATATCGTTTGTATGTACAACTATCGTCCTTAGTACTAAACAACGGTACTTCTCTTTTGATTAAAACGTTGTCGTTTGTAAGTAATACGAGGTACATCCGCAATACTAACCTGAGTATTCTGACTTTTGTTACCCTAATTGCATACGAGGCCAGTTCAATCTCTTTCATCTTTTGCAAGGGGCAATAAGCTTGGGACTACATTTCCTACTATCAAGCAACCGTACCAGCACTTCAGCGTTTCATCGGTAAGCTCTAAGTTGGCTAACTATTACTGATTCATTTGTTTTTTTCATGGATTTATTTGCTGAAGAATCATTTCATTCACTTTCGAACACTTCAGAAAAAAAAAAACTATGACGTGAATGGTGTCACAAGTTTATGTGATGATACCATTCCGTATGTCGGTCAAATATTTGAAACGTTGGATGAGGCTGAATCTTTTTACAGAAAGTATGCCAAACGAGTTGGTTTTGAAGTACGAATAAAAACCAGCCGGAAACATGTTAGATTTGATGATTTTTGTTCTAGATTGTATCAGTGTCGTAAAGATGGTAGTGTGGTTGTTAAGAATATAGAGACTGTCAATGATGATGAGGATAATATTTTAGTTAAGGGCAAGCAGAGGAGGGACTCGATTGATAGAACAGAATGTAGAGCAAGATTTTATGTTGTTTACGATAGGAGTAAAGATAAGTGGTTTGTCTCCACTCTAGAACTAAATCACAATCATGAATTTGTGTCCCCAAGCAAAGTTTCACAAATTCAAACACACAAAAATATTTCAGGAGTTACCAGGGATTTGATTGAAACCTTTGATAATGCAGGGATTGGTCCAAGTAAGATGATGAATGTTTTTAGCTCATTGGGCGGAGGTATGAACAATGTCTTGTTTTCTGAAATGGATTTGTGAAATACAGTTAGGGATCTTTGACGTGATAATAGCGTTGAGAATGATGCACAGGCTGTAATAGATTACTTGAGGAAGTTGCAGCTAGAGAGCCCGAGCCGATTTTACTTTAGTGTTAAACCAGGCCCGGATAATCGTATCGGCTGCATTATGTGGGTAGATTATCGGTCAATAGTGGCTTATCAAAAATTAGGCGACGTTGTTACGTTTGACACCACATACCGAACAAACAAGTATTCTATGCCATTTGCTCCTTTCACGGGTGTAAATCATCTTTACCATTCTATATTGCTTGGGTGTGCACTCTTGAACGATGAGACTGAGGATATATTTGTATGGTTGTTTAAGAGATGGCTCGAAGCAATGAATGACAAACATCCGATAACCATTGTCACTGATCAAGATCGGGCTATGTCGAACGCGATTGCTCGGGTTTTGCCTCATACACACCATTCATTGTGTACTTGGCACATTAGAAAAAAGTTCCCCGAAAAACTTGGGCATATCTATTCCTCTCACCCGACCTTTAAGTTAGACTTTAACCGCTGCGTGTTTAAGTCTTTGACTATTCGGGAATTTGAGGACAGATGGAATTTGTTGCTTGAAAAATACGGTCTGCATAATCAAGAATGGTTGAAATCTCTGTATGAAGTTAAAGAGAAATGGATTGGGGTGTATTCAAAAAACTTCTTCGCCGAAGGAATGACGACCACGTCTCAGAGTGAAAGTATGAACAGCTTTTTTGACGAATTTGTCAACAGTTCCATGGGGATTAGAGATTTTATTTTGAAGTCCCAAAAGGCCATTGAGAAGCAGTACATAAGAGAGAAGCAAGATGATTATCTGACAGTCAGTCGGTCAAGAAAATTCCTTTTTGAAGATCCATTAGAGATTAATGCCGCCAAGATATATACCAAGCAGATGTTCCGGCGTTTTCAAATTGAGCTGACAAAATCACACAAGCTAACTTCAAAAAAGTGTCATGATTTGTCAACTCCTGATTCAAAGACCTATTCGGTGTTCAAAGTGATGGAACCTGAATCCACCTGTAGGTATTTCACAGTCGTGCAATATACCGAAACCGGCATGGCAAAATGTGATTGTAAGAAATTTGAACATTCGGGTACAATATGAAGTCACATTCTCAGGCTTCTAAGTTCAAAGAACGTGGTTTAGATACCTGTAGAATTGATCCACAAGCGATGGACTCAAGATGGTAATAAAATGAGCGGGCTGGCCCCGTACGTTCTCCACTCTGCAATAGACTGGACTGAGACACAAACAGGTCGGTTCAGTCATATACACAAACTATTCTCTCTGTTTATGTTGGATGCTTCATCTTCTAAAGAAGGCACAGATTATGCTCTCCGATTGCTAGAACGTGAGCACAAAATTGTTCGCACCTTCCCTGCAGAAGGTGTGAGAGTAAGACCAGAGGAGAATGTGCAACCTGAGGTGAATAGTGGGGCCGATTTGGAAATGCCCGATGATAATGAGTTTGACGATGCAGCTGCTTCCAATGATCCTGTGTTTGATCCGATATGTTCGCATACAAAAGGTCAGAAAAAATCTACACGGATGAAAAGTTCTGTCGAACTAATTTCTGGACAGAAACCACTTCGGAAGTGTGCAATATGTGGAAAATTTACAAACCACGATAAGCGCAACCATTTTAAAGCTTTAGGGTTGAAACAGCCTGAATAAACATAATTTCAATTCTTTCGGTTTATTAGTACATTATTTTCCCAATAAAGTGTTGTTGTTTGAGTTCGGGATGTGTAACACTGTGGATGCATGTGTCATCCAAGACCTTGCAGATTTGTCCGATATCTTGCCGAGGTTTTCTTTCAATAAAGTCTGTGTGTGGGTGAGTCTTTCGATATATTGTTACATTATTTTCCCAAAAGTGTTATTGTTTTAGTTCGGAATGTGTAATACTGTGAATGCATGTGTAATCCTAGATATTTCTGATGTGGTCGATATCTTGCCGAAGTGTTCTTTCAATAAAGTCTATGAGTATGTATACGACGTCCTGAAATTTCCAAATTGAGATTATACATCAGTAAATCTGAACGACGTTGTATAACCCAACGACCATTCAATCTCAATGTGTACGGCGTCGTATTATAAGAAACTGAATTATTATCCGCAATATTAAATTGCAGACTAATTGTCTCAACATACATTATCGGATGAGCCAAGTTGTTCAGTTCTCATATACAAACCAAAAAACTAAGCGCACAACAAATTGAGGCTATACATCAGTTTAATCTCAATCTGTTGTGCAGTTACTTCTATGGTTTGTATAAGAGAACTGAAAACTTGGCCCATCCTGGCAGTGTATGTTGAGACATTTAGGCTACAAAAATAGGTTTATAAAGCTAAAAACCATCTGTTTCTGCAGTATATTCTTGATAGTAGTTACATATTCAAGGGATTTGGGATGAGGAAAAACACACATGGCAACAAGAATTGGCAGGCTGGATCTAAAGAGTCGGTCGGATCCAATCGACATCCATCCTTCCAATTGATAGTCCCTCCAATTGTTGTGCCACGCATGTCTCTTCTTCTCAGATCACATGAATCAGTAAC
The DNA here is from genome assembly GCA_020205555.1 of Panax stipuleanatus. Taxonomy (NCBI): domain Eukaryota; kingdom Viridiplantae; phylum Streptophyta; class Magnoliopsida; order Apiales; family Araliaceae; genus Panax; species Panax stipuleanatus. The sequence goes on along the minus strand of CM035123.1, from coordinate 62,377,028 downwards.
AAGAAGAATATGCTGCTAGAGACAGATCGTTCATAAGCTTTACGTCGGACCCTCCATTAGAATGTGCTATGTAAAATTTGGCGGGCTCTTTCGCGCCTTATATAGAGGAGGCCTACTGTCAGCTATTTCATACTGCGGACTAGACCTTTAGTTTTCATCATTTGAAAATGACGCCGTATAACCCAACGACCGTTTAAACTTAAACACAACCTTTCAGTTTTCTACATGTGTACGGCGTCGTATTATAATACACACTGCCAGGCAGCAACCAAGCTGTTCAGTTCTATCATAAAGATCTCCATTTGTTGTATAATAGAACTGAACAACTTGGTGCATCCTGACAGTGTGTGTTGAGATATTTAGGCGACAAAAATAGGTTTACAAAGCGAAAAACCATCTATTTCTGCAGCATATTCTTGCTAGTAGTTACATATTCAAGAGATTTGGGATGAGGAGAAACACACATGGCAATAAGAATTGGAAGGCTGGATCAAAAGAGTCAGTCGAATTCAATCGACATCCATCCTTCCAATTGATAGTCCCTCCAATTGTTGTGCCATGCATGTCTCTTCATCTCAGATCACATGAATTAGTAACAACAAAAATATGCTTCTAGAGACAGATCGTTCATAAGCTTTAGGTTCGGACCCTCCATTAGAATGTGCTATGTGAAGTTTGGAGGTCTCTTTCACGCTTTATATAGAGGAGGCCCATCGTCCGTAATTTTATACTACGGACGAGACCTTTAGTTTCCATCATTTGAAAACACGACCTTTCGCTCTTTATAACCCAACGACCGTTCAACTTAAACACGACCTTTCAGTTTTCTCCATGTGTAAGGCGTCGTATTATAAGATACGAATTAGAACCCGCAGTATTAAACTGCGGAACGAGACCTTTAGTTTCCATTAATTGAAAAAGACGTCGTATAACCCAACAACCGTTCAACTTAAACACGACCTTTTAGTTTTCTCAATGTGTATGGCGTCGTATTATAAGATATTGAATTAGAGTCCGCAGTATTAAACTGCGGACTAAATGTCTCAACACACACTGCCAGGATGCGCCAAGTTCTTCAGTTCAATTATACAATCCATAAAAGCAAGCGCACAAGAAATGGAGATTATACAACAGTATAATCTCAATTTGTTGTGCGGTTACTTCTATGGTTTGTATAAGAGAACTGAAGACTTGGCCCATCCTGACAGTGTATGTTGAGACATTTAGGCGACAAAAATAAGTTTATAAAGCTAAAAACCATCTATTTCTTCTTCACATTCTTGATAGTAGTTACATATTCAAGGGATTTGGGATGATGAGAAACACACATGGCAACAAGAACTAGAAGGCTGGATCAAAAATAGTCGGTCGGATTTAGAACACATCCATCCTTCTACTTGATATGCCTTCCAATACTTGTGCCATGCATGTCTCTTCATCGCAGATCACATGAAACAGTAACAACAAGAATGTGAGAGAAAAAAATAGATGGTTCATAAGCTTTAGGTCAGACACCCCATTCAAATGATTCATGTACATAAAAAAACAATACGCAAAAAGAGATAGAAAATTCAAGAGCCTTAAATCATATACCACGCGGAAACCTTCTAAATGGATACGCTTGACTGGCTCTTTCACGCCTTTTATAGGAGACCCAGCGTTCGCCAGATTAAAGTACGAAAGGAGAATTCATACGGGAGGGGCAGTTTGGTAATTCGTCCCATCCGCAGCATTATAGAGCGGATTCTTGGAAACTAAATTGCGGACGGTGATTCTATAAAACCGTCGATCTTCCGCTGGAGGGTCGCAATCTGTTGTAAGGCTTTGCTTAAGCTTACAACATTTGCTATGGATCAGTCCCCTTATATATATATATATATATATATATATCTTCATATAGAGTAACTTCGCCGGACTAGGTTATCTTCCCAGTCCCAATTTGCCTTTTTAATGTATATATTTAACTGTATATATACTAACTTTTTAATTCTGTCAAGCCCGGATGTCAAATCCGTGGTAGTTACTGCTTTTATATATATAACTATATATATATAAATTTTTCTGACTTCGTTTGGCCTGGATTTATACTTCGTGGCCTTTTTATTGCTTTAATATATATATATATATATATATATATATATATATATATATATATATATATATTAACTATATATATTAACATTTGCATTCCAGTTTGGCCTGGATCATTCTGTGGCCTTTTTAGTGCTTTTATAAATATATAAATACTTGCATTTCTGTCCGAGTCTTTACAGCTTTTCTATATATATATATATATATATTTACATTCTGTCCAGCTTGGATTACTCCGTGGCTTTTTACAGCTTTTATAAATATATATATATATATATATATATATATATATTTTCATTCTAGTTCGGGCACAGGAGTGAAAACTCATCGCCCTTTACCGCTTATATATATATATATATATATATATATATATATATATATTTCCATTCTGTTAAGCCTGGATTACTTCGTGGCTTTTTTCAGCTTTTATAAATATATTTATATTTATATTCAAGTTCGGGCATCGGAGTGAAAATCCATCGCCCTTTACAGCTTTAGTATATATATAATTATATATATATATATATATATATATATATATATATATATATATCCTTTACTCATTGTGATTAAATTGCTGCTTTAAATATTCATTTGATATTAATCGGCATTAACATCTCTTTGGGCGAACTAGATTTCTTTAAATCTTGCCAATTCTAGCTTTCAAACGGTTCAAAATAGGTCCAAACGGAACCGGGAAGCTAGAATGGCTGAGATTTACTTAAATCTAGTAATTTTTCTAGTTTTATTTTTGAAATCAACCTCGCGGCCCTTAGATCGCTATTTAGTGGGAACGAGACGCTTCGGCTATGCGCGAGCCAGGATTTACTGATGAATCATTGGTTCTAGCGACATCGGGATGTAAATATACATTTTTTGTGCATATTTGAGTTGTGTAGGTTTTATTGGCTTCCCTCTGTGAGCCTAGGAGTCATGGGATTCATGATCAAAATGATCAGAATCTGATTCCCACGATGGACAAACTTCACTTTACAAATGTACCCTGTAACGAATGAGAATTTTATATATTAATTTTAAATATTTATTGAATTAAATAAATATTTTAATTGATTTATTTATTAAGTTAAATAAATTAATTATGTGATTGTGTAGGGTAACTTAATTAAGTGTTATATATTAATTAAATGAATATTTAATATTTAATTTAATTGATGTGTGATGATTTTATGGTATGGTTCTAATTTAATTGAGATAATTAAATTAGATGAAGTTTATGTGATAATTGTTACATGAAATTATAATTAACGAGTAATTATAATTCTTATGTGGTCATTTTTATGTGCTTAGTTGATGTTAGCTTTTAATTAATTAAATTAGAATGTTAAGATTTAATTAATTAAAATGTAACATTTAAACTATGTGTTAAAGGATTTATTAAAATAAAGAAAGAGTTTTTAAAAATCGTTTTGCCAAACAAGGCTCTTGCACCTGTTTTAAATCCGTTTTGCCAAACGAGGCCTTAACTACTAATAATCTATTTTTGAAAATAAAGTTGTTTTGCCAAGCAAGCCTTAGGGCTTTTAAAATTCAAATATTGTAACTTATATATTAATTACAATTATTATTAAGGTCATTATGTTTTGTAAGTTATATATTTTATATTTATGTCTTATATATATAATATATGTAAGTTATATTATATGTATATACGTTAGTTTAGAAAAACAAAAGAGTTAGTCAGTTAGAACAAAGAAGAACAAAAGAGAGAAGAATAAGAGAGAAGAAGAAGAAGAGAAAGGAAGAGCTTGAGAAATCAAAACATTATCATCATCTTTTCTCCTAACGCTAAGCTTAAGGATATAATCCTAAACCTTGTAATTTAGGAATTTTATTTTATGTTCTTCATATTTTTGGTTCTCTGTAAACATAAATTTTCATGGAAATTGTATGATCATGGTTTATATATATATATATATATATATATATATATATATATATATATATATATATTATGTTTATAACATGCTTATGTATGATTAGTATGCTTAATTAAGTTGTTAATTTATGCATATAGGATGAACATGAGGGATTCATGTTCATCAAAAGTTATAGTGAAGTATTTTGAAAATATATATATAGTTTTCTTTAAAATCAAAATTTAAGTTTAATTGTTAATTGTTGTACAATTGATTTTAGATTATGTTAACTTATCAAAAAACAACGAATTCAATGTGATTTGAATTGTGTATTTTGATTGAGAAATAAACTTATAGTGTTCAATTTTATCAAGAACACTGAAAAATAGTTTTTATCCACATTTTTCAAAATTGAGAGTTTTGATTATGTGTTTTGATGATTAGATATGTTAAAACATGTTAGAAACTTAGAAATTATGTTTTCTATAAAGTTTATATAAATTATGTTGGCTGAATTCAGAACTCGATGTAGGAAATAAGTCAAATTGGTTTTTTATCTGCACAGTTCGCGAACCAATCTGCTGCCTCTGCAGGGGGCCCGCCTCGGGGGGCCATGCAAGGCCAAAACACCTGCCCCGGCGGGGGGGGGGGGGGAGGTGCAGAAAAGAAGGATGTTGTTATTTTTGTGTATTTTGTTCGTATCATGAAAAGCTAACTTTATGTAATAAACTTGATGACATGTTAGGCATACATTAAAATGCTAAATAAACAGTAATGAATTATATTAATAAAATATAATATGTAATTATAATTTGAATAATTATAATTAAAGTAAAGGTTTAATTTAAATTATAATTTGTTAAATTATAATGAATATAGTTTGATTAATTTTAATCAAAGTAAATGTTTAACTTAAATTATAATTTATTTAATTGTAATTTGTTAATATAAAATATAATTATAATTTGATTAATTATAATTAAAGTGAATCTTTAATTTAAATTATAATTTGTTTAATTATAATTTAATTAATATGAGTACATAACTATTAGTTAATTAATTATGTGTGTATGTAATGTGAACATGTGATGTGAATAACTATGTGATAATTAATTATTAATTTAATAATTAAAGAGGAATGAGTTAACCTAATGGGTTAGCTAATTATGTGAATTAGTTATGTGATAACTCATTTAGATTATTATGGTTAAATATATATGTGTAGGATTTGTTAAGGAACGTGATAGTAATTGTAGCTTGCGCTTGAGGTAAGTCTTCTATCCCTAAACTTGTTAATTATATGCAAGTGTTTTAAATTTAAATATTTATGGTATTTGAGATTGTCCTTTTATTTCTGCAATGGACAAGTACTTATTTAAAGTTCATGAATTAATTAAAGTGACCTTGACTTAATTGTTCAAGTAAGGTCAATCTTATCTTTCGTATGCTTTAAGTTTAAATTCTAAACCATAAGTTATTTCATAATTCGTTATTATTGAATTATTCTTGATTATTGTGAGTCGATTCAACTACTCCTTAGTTGGTGATAGTTGAAACTTCAAATTTCCTTTTAGCTATCCAAACCAAACTTTCTTTGGTGCGGACTTGTATCAAATACAGAGATGAACATCCCTATTTATTAAGGGAGGTTACTATGCGAAAGCGTTAAATATTTGTGTACAATATATGGTACGAAGGGCTGATATCCCTAAGTACGAGTTAAAAGTTCATAGTCTAAACGATTGTTAAAGATTTTAAATAGAAATGTTTATAACCTAGGACATTGTTCAAGTTCTTATGACCCTCAGATGATTTCAATATTCAAAATTCTAAATATTGATGAAAGAATTATTATTCAATTTTTTATTGTTGATGAAAGGAAAGTTACTCAAAACTTTTGAAGTTATTCAATTATGTCGTCATTAATATTGTTGTTATTCCCAGTGAACTTTTGTTTGCTCACTCTTGCAATTAAATAATCATTGCAGCTAAAGTCGAGAACGTTGACGTACCGTCAACGAGTAAAGGGAAAGGCAAGATGAACAAGTGAAGACTTGTTATGTTTGATTATGTTTGTACTAAGACTTTATGTTATGATATTTTAATTCTGCATTTATTGTTTATGTTAAGGTTAGATAAACCCTGGATATTTTGAGTAAAGTTGTAATCCTTTTATAAGGAAGATTTTTATTTAATGATAAGGTTGTAATTTATTTTGCATTCCGTATTATTAGGTAGTAGATGTATTTTTATTTAGCTAGTGAACACCAAATCGTGTGAAAATAAAGTACCCAGATTTGGGGGTGTCACATACCCTGCCAGTTTTTCTGTAAAATGTACATCCGAAAGACCTTAAAACGGTTATCCGGGTTTAAGGTTTCAAACATAATGAAAATATTTTTTGTCGTGTCAGAGTCACTTTGATGGCTGTCATGCCCATGAGAAGATCGGCACTTGTATATATTCTGTGGTCGCTTCGCAACCCGACACTCACCATTTAAATTGAGCCAAAATGCTGAAAAGATAAAAAATAAAAATATCAACATGCTTCAATTCTTATGTTAGCGTAAAGGTTTGAAAATCAACCTTTCAAAACATTATTTTAATATCTTGTCTAAAAAAGAGACTTTTTCAAATCAAATCAAACTCTTTCGTATGTAGGTTTAACGAAGCACGTCAATACTTTCAAATCAAATCAACATAGGCCCAATTTCTTCCAGCATTCACACATACATTACAGATTAAAAAAGAAAATATTGAAAAGATGCGGTACCATGCTTTCACGGGAGTTGTGGGGTGCCTAACACCTTCCACACACTTAACCAAGTCCCCGAACTTAGAACTTCAGTTTCAAAGATTCAGTTTCGACAGTATCCAGCAAATTGGGCCTCCTTTCAAACAAACTCGGTTGAGTTGGTACAACCATTTCAAATCTACCAACTTGCGACTCTGTAAAACGTTCAAATCGTTGACATGATACATGTTAGCCTTTTTCTAAAAAAACCCTTCAAAACCTTTTTCACAAAAAAAGATAAAATAAGGGTAGACAAAACTTAAAAAGAGAGAAAGATTCGGGTCCAACTCGAAGCGGATTTTTTCCAACGTCGGCACTTATTATTTACTATCATTATTGTTGTTTTACCCTTTTCATTCCGAAATACAAAATTAGTGTTGGAGTTTTAAATTCAATTTAAATATTTTTTAACAAAAAATATTGTAATTAATGATTAATGATACCGTTTATATAATTTATAATTATTATAATTTACTATATAAAATTAGTCAAAATTTATTTTTAAAATTCTTCAAATAATAATAATAATAATACCCTCTCTGTTACAAAAAAAACAAAACCAAAACCAAAAAAAAAAAAAAAAACTACTCCATCAAAATCATCGTTCACCGCACCAAAACCACCGCCTCAGTACCATTGCACTACCAAAGAGAAATCAAAATCCACACCTCACTAACAAAATCAGCGCCACTACCGCCGTTCACAATTAGATCTAACGCCTAACCCATTCAATCTCACTCAGTCATTAAAAAATTACTCAAATCGAGATCTCCAGTTTTTGATCTGAATGTACCCCACTCTGATCTATCATCAGGAGGTAAACCCATTCATGCCATGTTTTGATTAGTTGTGTTTGAGATATGGTAATGATTTGATGATTTAGGGTTTCCAATTAAGTAGTGTGAACGATGAGGAAGATGATCAATATGATTTGTTCTACAACATAGTGAAATTTGAGACTAAAGGAAGGGGATGTTCTGCAACATTTTGGGACTGCCATTTATCACGGCCTAATCGAGTCCCACAACGATGTTTTGCGAATCGTCTTCGTCGTCCTCAACAACAAAAACTATGCAACGTAGGATTATATCGTTGTCGGAGGAGGCGGCGGAGCTGGAGCTATTTGGGTTGGGATTTTGGGGAAATTCATTTGATTAGGAGGAAAAGAGGAGAGAGAAAGGGGTGGAAGATTTTTTTAGAAAGAGAAAAAATATTTTTTTATTAAATATTATTTTTGCCACGTGTTATCAAGATTTGTTCTCTCTTCAGCATCGTCAACAAAATTAGATGAGGTGTCAGTTACGTTTGTCTAGGCGACAATTCTATTAACGAGAGAGACGTAGTTGAGCTGATCACCTACCGTACATGGTTAGAGTTCTTGGTTCCTATGATCCCTCAGTTAATCTAATATTATTCATGATATTGAGAACGTTGAATTGTCAGTTACACAAATCATTTGTTTTGAAATTCTAAAATCTTCTATTGGTTACTCAATTAATAATAACGGGATTCAAGATTTTATTATTCCTTGGATCTGAGACGGTGCATTGTTTTAAATTATTTATTCGTTACTCAGAAAATTGTATAAATTATTATTGTTGAGATTATAGAACTTGCTGAGCTATTCAGTGAAAGCAGATGAGTCCGAAGAATCTGGTAGCAAAAAAAAGGGTACAAACGTCATGAAACCTGAGGACACGTGATGAAATTGTAATAGATTAGATTACTTATGAATATGAAGCTTTCGTAATATTACAGTGGTGTAATGTAATTAGAAAACATTTGTATTATGTAATGAGATAGCGAGCTGGGATATGTAATCCCTCAATGAAAATTATGTTCGTAAGTTAAACTAGTTTTTGTAATCGTGATGTAAGTTCAATACCTAGGAATGTACGATGTTAACGCCTGATTTTGTACGCCTGGCGAAATCACCTAAAAGAACAGGCCAAAACAGCGCCAACTGATTGATTGTATCGTTGTGAAATCAAACTCACGAAATACCCTCACATAAACATAAATAAAAGAAATATAAACCATGAACACAAGAATTACGTGGAAACCCAATTGGAAAAAAATCACGGGGAGAGAGAGTAATCCACTATAATAATATTGGGAGTACAAGTTATGTATTTGTGTTGTATCATATTTCGTCCTTGTCTCATAATGAATCTGATAATGAATGTCTTCAACCCTTGCTTGTAACTGTATTTATAGAAGTCTTGTCTATCCAAATCCTACTAGGAATAAGAGTCCTAGTCAGAATCCCTCTATAACTGCAATTGCTTCCTTCCCAAGTTAAATCTCTTTATCCCACCAAATAAGGAAACCCTAATCCTTCTCTAATAAGGACTCTCCTAATAAAATACATAATAAACATATATGTGCCAACATTAAATTCGGCCCATTACATAGATAGGGCTACCCCATGGCTAGGCCCAAATATTCACACCCCAACATTGCCCCCCAGTCTCTTATTTATAAGGAACTTATAATAAGAGAGTATACAAATAGATTGGGCTGCACCATGGCTAGGCCCGAATAATCACAACCCAACATTGCCCCCCAGTCTTTTATTTATAAGGAACTTATAATAAGAGAGTATACAAATAGATTGGGCTGCACCATGGCTAGACCCGAATAATCACAACCTAACATTGCCCCCCAGTCTTTCATAAAATGGAACATTTGATGGAAGAGTTTATAAAATGCATAGCCCAGCAACACAAAACGTCCAGCCCACCGGCTAAGAATTTGGCGCTCTTTAACCGAGCCAAGAAAATCCAAGAACTGAGATTCTCTGACTGAGCCAAGCAAATCTAAGAACTGAGACTCTTTGGCCGAGCCCAGTCTTCGCCTTCGAGTTGATGCTCATGTTATTTATGCATGGATGAAGATATGAATACATGAATGAATGAATTAATTAATGCATAAATGAATGAATGTATGAATGAATGAATGCATTCATGAATGGAAGTGCCCCCTTAAATAAATATTCACTTCGCTACGAGGAGACGAAGGAATCCAACCTTAAACCTCTGATTTCCTTCTCTCCGAGAGCCGAAGGAACATCATGAAAAATATTCACATCGCTCCGAAGAGGCGAAGGAATCCCACCTTAGTCACTCCGATGTACCCTTTCTCCGAGAGCAGAAGATACACCGGGAAAATTTGCTTCTAAGAGAAGCCCACCATAGTCACTCCGATGTGCCTTCTCTCCGAGAGCCGAAGGCACACCAGGGAAAATATTGCTTACACATGAAGCCCTCCATAGCCCCACCGATGACCTTCTCTCCGAGAGCCGAAGGCACATCAGGAATGTTCCAAGACGCTCCGAAGAGGCGCTGGAACCCAACCTTTAGACACTCCGATGTACCCTCTCTCCGAGAGCCGAGGGTACACAAGGAAAAGTTACTTCTATCACGAAGCCCTCCATAGCCCCACTGATGACCTTCTCTCCAAGAGCCGAAGGCACATCAGGAATAAACATTCGCTTCGCTACAAAGAGACGAAGGAATTCCACCGTGATCACTCCGGTGACCTTCTCTCCGAGAGTCGAAGGTACACCAGGAAAAATAAAACTCCGCTACAAAGAGACGAATGGTCTTCCTCCTTAGCACCAAAAGAATCGATCCGCTGATCGATTAGGTAGGTTTTGATCCGTTGAACGAACAATCATAAAAGAACTCCATACTGCTAGTCTTCCAGAGACCTCTGACCGGCCCTGATCTTTCTTCAGAAGTTGATTCGTATATTCCACCACCAACCGATCATGGAAATATTGCTGAAGCCTCTGACTGGCCACTACCAAAGCGCACATAAATATTTTCCAAATTCGGGCTCCTTATTTCCACATCCCTTAGGGATTAGGTGCTGCTTACCCCCATTCTCCTGCACCAGAACTACTTCTGTCACGAGAGCTGCTCCAAAGCCTACTCTCGGTTTGCCTCATACCCGCTGCACGACGCCCTGTGTGCTCCATTCTCAAAGTCATCGAATTATTTGCCTATCCATACCAGTCCCGCTGAATTGTTCAATCAAACCCACTGTACTGATTCTGAAAATATTTCTCCTTAGACTGTGAGTTATCTTTTCCACTGCTATCCCCGTCAAGTCCATCTAATATCCCCCATAGTAAATTCATGAATTTGAAGCCTCCTCTCTCTGTTATTTTTGATGCGGAGGAAGTTGTATATACAAGATAGCATCGGATATAGTGACTAAATACTTGCGAAGAACTGTCGAGAGCCATAGGAGTAGCCACCGAAAGAAAGAGCCACTGTTACTTGGGGATTAACCTGAAGTCAGTCAATATGCTGGTGATGCCTATAGTGTCGAAGTGATCCAAAGTTTTCCTATCTCTTTTTAATGACTTTATATTAGTAACCATAAATTCCATCAGTGTTGCGTCACTTCCTGTCCATGCCCTGTATCCCTCCTTCCATGTGCAAATTCCCCATTTCTCGTAACATCACCATCCAGATGACAGTCTCCAAAACTTGGTGGGACATATCTATTCATTCTTCACGAATCAACACCGCAAAATAGCTTAACCGAAGAAGCTTGAGGGAAACGCCGAAGTTGCCTTGCAAAGCAAAAGTAGTCCGAAGAGGAATCGCCGAAGGGATTGCCGAAGTCATGCCGAAATCCTACCGAAGTAGTTTGAGTATGCCGAAAGATAAGTCATGTAGAAATCCAGCCGAAGTGAAAATATGATGAAGCCGATATGATACATTCTGAAACGAACTGCTATCGTTCGAAGTGGACCCTGTTACCCGAAGTGTCGGAGTAAACATATCGAACCGTCAATTCTGTTATAACATTTTAATGGCGACCATGCCGAAGTCTCGACCGACTAGTCTGAAGTCTTGATCAATTTTTATTCTGCAGGTTGTATTGGTTGGTGTCAAAACCAAAGTATTGAATAAGTGCCGAAGTCATTAACTTCGCTGAAGCCCAGAGCAACTTTCTCGAAGTCCTGATTCCGCCGAGGGTTATCCTAACGATTTCCCCTCGGCTTCTGCACTGACGGTTGGGCCTCTTGATGAGACCTCTTCCCACGGGGGCTGACTTATCTTCGATCTCTATGAACGATCTGCACTGACAGTTGGGCCTCTTGATGAGACCTCTTCCCACGGGGGTTGACTTGTCTTCAGATCTGCTTCTATCACAAGAGCGGCTCCGAAGCCCACTTTTGGTTCTTCTCGTATCCTCCTCATGTCTTGTAACTATAGTAATTGGAAACCACCAAATCCTCGTTCATGATTTTAATTCCAAATTTTTCAGTACCCCAGTTAGACCCCACACCGTTCGAAAAGCCAAGCCGATCACCGTTGCACCTTACCCCAACTATGAGATGTACTGCTGCCCAAGAAAGTATCAAAAGTTCTAACCACCATGTATTCGGACAATATCAAAAGTCTCCACGCGATTGGTTACTGCATAAGCCAAATTTGGTTGAGGTCTAATTCCTGCTTTGTAATAGGCTGAAGTGTGTTGTTAGGGCCAACATAATTATTAAACTTGAATATGTTGAAGCCGAAGTGCTGCTGAAATGCTGCCGAAGTGGTTTGGACCCAACTTCATTTTATTTTCATCAATCTTCCGATCCTGTTGCATTTGTACCGTGTGCTGAGAGTTGTAACCATTCGAATAAAAATCTGCTATATTGTGGCTTCTGGTTGCAGAGGCCGAAAGAGAACTGTACTGGCGGCGAGTCGACTCTTCTTCTTCATACTTCTAAACACCATTGGGATGAGGCCTTCTAACCTAACCCATTATCACTCTCAATACAATAAAGATTCATCCATCAATCCTTCTTCCTTGGTCCCACTGTTTAATCCCGGTCCTCCGCTCATTACTGTCGTACCTCCCATACCAAACCCTTCCTTTGCTTATAAGTTAGATGTCCGAAACTTAAACCCGATTCAGTAAACTGTCAAATCCATGGAGGAAATTGTCGAAGGAAAGAGTCGTTGTTACTTCGGATCAAAACTTCATTTAGTGTTTACTCCGGCCCCTCATTTTTCCTCATGAACTCCAGCAATCTCCATGTGAACTTCCACGTAGAATGTACTATCAAATTTGAAAGTGACTCCTATGTTCTGTTCTCCGCCAGCAGAGCTTCTTTAATGAGTTTCGGCTTGCTGATGGTGCAGTGTTGGTTGTGGATCGAGAGCCTGAATTTATCTCTCCAATAAATCAGTGGCTGCTATGGTTGAACTACCGAAGCCTAGCGAAGTATAACAAAGAAACCAAGTTTGCCGACGAAGAATCGCCGAAGTGGTCTGACGACATCATAACCCTTTTCCCGATCTGTTCTGCCAATCTTAAAGGACCATGACCGGCTCGATGCGTCATATACTATTGCACAGCCATCCACTGTTGTTTGGTCATTCGAATCTGATTCGATTTCTACTTTCAATGTAGCCATTCTGCACGCTGTTTTGTTTGGCTCCAGCTGGTGGAGGCCTTGCCGAAGTCCTCTCGAATGCTATTAACACTTTGCTGGGATCATGCCGAAGGCAGAAGTAATTTAATTGATGGGTCTGCCTCCACTAATGGCCGAAGATCCAATTGTATGTTCCTCTAGATAATTCAACAGTAGGCTCCATCCTTTAGAGACGCCGAACAGCGGCCCTCAGCCCAAAAGCTTTAATTCCCACTAGGATGTTTGGATTCCCCGCCCACTTCAAAGTTGGTTCCATAATCAATTCCTTTTCATCAGTAGTATAAACTTTCCTTCCTGTAAAAGCAGGTGGTAAGCATCCCAAATAAATCATCGTGAACATGAACATCTTGGACCATAATAATTGGCAAAAATTTAATGGATCGGACCTTCTGCCTTTTGGATAATGAAACACTTATATCTCACCAAACTTAATAGGTGGGTCTCGTTCTAACCAAGAAAAATATCAGTGGATTTTATCTCTCTATACACAATATCCATTATATATATATATATATATATATATATATATATATTTGTTGCCAAAAGTCACCATTGTGGACCGAATATCATAAAAAGAGTGATGGCTAGGTGATGAGTTGTGGCACGGACTAAACAACCTTTTTGATTGGAAGAATATTTTGTACATTTATCAATTGACTATTTGAGATGGCACATATATCGAGACAGGAGCACATAATATAACATGCTACTTGCTTCATAGCCTCCTGGTAATATTCATATATTGCATATGAATAAATTTCATAAATAAATAAATAAATAAAAAAGAATCACTTATCTTTCATGTGTAAGATTTCTTCTTTGGTGAAACGGTGATTTTAATATGACATTAAAATATGTCTTCTTTCCCACAGACGGCGCCAATGTTAACGCCTGATTTTGTACGTCTGGCGAAATCATCCAAAAGAACAGGCCAAAATAGCGCCAACGGTTGATTGTATCGTTGTGAAATCAAACTCACGAAATACCCTCACATAAACATAAATAAAAGAAATATAAACCATGAACACAAGAATTACGTGGAAACCCAATTGGAAAAAAATCACGGGGAGAGAGAGTAATCCACTATAATAATATTGGGAGTACAAGTTATGTATTCGTGTTGTATCATATTTCGTCCTTGTCTCATAATGAATCTGATAATGAATGTCTTCAACCCTTACTTGTAACTGTATTTATAGAAGTCTTGTCTATCCAAATCCTACTAGGAATGAGAGTCCTAGTCAGAATCCCTCTATAACTGCAATTGCTTCCTTCCCAAGTTAAATCTCTTTATCCCACCAAATAAGGAAACCCTAATCCTTCTCTAATAAGGACTCTCCCAATAAAATACATAATAAACATATATGGGCCAACATTAAATCCGGCCCATTACATAGATAGGGCTACCCCATGGCTAGGCCCAAATATTCACACCCCAACATACGAGATAGTTGATTTATTATATCCTGAAGTATGTTGTAGTTGTGACTGCACTGATGTAGCATAATTGTGGAGAATTATAACTTTAAATATTTTATATATATATATATATATATATATATATATATATATATATAGAGGTAATTGTGATGTTTTAGAATAGTGACAACTGAATTAGTTGTAGTTAGTATAGGAATTTGGCTGCTTCACATTACATATATCCATTATGTGGATTAAAAGTGACATAGTAAATGGTTTCATTTGTAACTGAAAAATTTATTATTACTATTATTATCAATATTACTCTCTCTGTCTCAGGATAAAAGTCATTATTATTTTAGATAGTTCCAAGTTAAATGTCTACTTGTCTTAAATAATCTATTTTTTAAAATAGTTTGTCTATAATACTCTTAGTATTAATTGGGCTGAATGACACTTTTGTCCCTCCAAGTTGTCACTTACTTTTTAAGATATCTCTAAATTTCATTTTTTGTCAATTAAATCCTTAAAATAACATTTTTAATTTTAAACTTTTTTGATTTTTTTTTAAAAAAAAATTAATTAGTGAAATTGAGGTTGGGTCAAACTAGGTCGGGTTGAGTCAAAATTTGGTCAAAATGAATCGGGTTGAAGTCAAATAGGGTAAAAGAAACGAAAACGCCAAAAAATATCACTTAAGGATTTATTTAATGAAAAATGAACTTTAAAAAAGACTTTAAAAATAGGTGGCAATTTGGAGGGACATAAGTGTCATTCAGCTGTATTAATTGTCATATTTCTATTTTTTATGCATATTTTATAGAGTATCACTAGCAATGTGCAGAAAATTATACAATTAAATGAGAATTCAAATATGAATAATTTTGTCAATTTACCATATTTCTTAATATGCATAAAAAGTCAACCATGACTTTTATCGTGGGACGAAAGGAGTATTATTTAAATATGGGATTTTTAAAATTTGCCCCATATGTAAATCTTAAATCTTATCGGTGTTATGCACGGATTATTAGCTTGTAATATAGAAATAAGGGAGTTTTTTATGCACATGCATCACACATGACTCAAGTTTGAGGAACAATTAGTCCAACGAATATAAATGAACCAAAATGCCTACTTGGAGGATGAAAATGTTACGTTTGCTTAACGGGCTACTTTAAAACTTAGTGATAACATAGAGGGACAAATATATAATTTAACATTTAAGAAAAGTCTGAATGACACTTTTGTCTTCCCAAGTTGCCATCAACTTTTAAAGTCGTCCCTACAGTTCATTTTTCGTCAATTAGATCCTTAAAGTAGCATTTTTGGCGTTTCCGTTCCTTTTAACCGATTTGACCACAATCCGACCCATTTTGACGAATTTTTGACCCAACATTAAATTTTAATATTTTTAAATAAAATATTATTTTTAAAATATTAATTATTTTTAATATTTTAAAAAAACAATTATTTTAAAAATAGTTATTTCTAATATTTTAAAATAAAATATTATTTTAAAAATAAAAATTATATTTAATATTTTCAAATAAAATATTATTTAAAATAACTATTATTTTTAATATTTTAAAAGAAAATATTTTGTAAAAAAATCAAATAATAATTGAATTTAATATTTTAAAACAAAATATTCTTAAAAAATAATTTGCAAATAATAATTATTTTTATATTTTAAAATAACATAATTTTTTTGAAATAATAGAAAAAATTATATTTAAAATAAAATATTGTCTTAAAAATAATTATTATTGTAAGGAAAAAAATATTAAAAACTTTTACACTTTCAAAAATGAATAAAGTTTCATAAAATATAGATTCAAAAAAATTAAAGTTAATTTTTTTTAAATTTTAATTTTTTTATGAAAATTTACACATCTTTAAAAAATAAAACAAAAATTATTCTTGTTTTCTGAAAAATAAAATTTTATTTTATTGTCTTATTTTTTTGAATATATATTTTATAAAAATTTACGCATTTCTTAAAAAAATGAAAAAATTCTAAATTCTTTTCCTAAAAATATTATTTATTTTTAAAAGAATTTAATTTATTTAAAAAAATTAATGAGTTTTTTTATCTATCTTTTATTGTTTTTTGTATTTGAATTTCTATTTTAAGTTTTTGTTTTTAAAAATTATAATATTAATTAAAAATAGAAATTAAAATACAAAAAACAGTAAAAGATAAAAAAAATTGATTAAATTTTTTTGAAAAAAAAATAAATTTCAAAAAAGTTCTAAAAATAATTATTATTTTAAAAAAAATTATTTTTTAAAAATTGGGTAAAGTTTTAGAAAATTTATATTCAAAAAAATAAAACTTTATTTTCATAAAACAAAAATAATTTTTTTATTTTTTAAAGATATGTAAATTTTCATAAAAATAAATAAGATTTAAAAAAATTTAATTTTAGTTTTTTTGAATCTATATTTTATGAACCTTTACTCATTTTTGAAAATGTAGAAGTTTCTAACATTTTTTTCTTAAATAATAATTATTTTTAAAACTTTTTAAAAATAATATTTTATTTTAAAAATAAAAAATTATTATTTTAAAAAAGTATATTTTATTTGAAAATATTTAAATTAATTAATATTTTCAAATTATTTTTTAAAAAATATTTTAATTTAAAATATTAAATTCAATTATTATTTGAAGTTTTTAAATAATATTTTCTTTTAATATAGTAAAAATATTTATTATTCTAAATAAAATTTATTTTAAAATATTAAATATAGTTTTTATTTTTAAAATAATATTTTATTTTAAAATATTAAAATTAACTATTTTTAAAATAATTATTTTATTTTTAAATATTAAAAAATTTATTATTTTTAAAAAATATTTTATTCAAAAATAATAAAAATTAGGGTTGTGTCAAATTGAGTCGGGTTGAGTTGGGATCAAATCAGGTAAAATGAACAAAAACACAAAAAAAAAAAAAATCACTTAAAGGATCTAATTTGTGACGCCCCCGAAATAGGTTCAATACTAACCCATTCTGATTCGCCAAATACATGGTACAGAATTCTAAATACAAATCTTTTATAACAGAAGGTCGTGTGAAATACGATCATACAACTGTGAGTGTCAATACAGACGTATATAATACGAAATATAAACACTCAAATTCAGTCCTCACTAATTATAATTATTATCACACTATTTTACAAAAATAGTGAGGACTACTACTGCTCTACTCTGACCATCACACTGTTCCCCGACTAGTTCCCGCAACATTCTCATTCCCTGAAGAGGACAATAGATAAAAAAGGTGAGCTCAACTAGCCCAGTAAAGAATATTATGACTATGATAATGAAAAATAAATTATCGTTAGCCTTCAATAAATCAGATAAAATATTATGGACAACAAATTTTAGATCAATATTCGCAGCGAAAATAACAATTCATTAAAAGAGTTAAGTAGAGAATGAAGTCTACTATCTTCTATGATTTAAAAGTTCATCATCAATATTTTATCCTTGTAGCATCAATCAATATACATCTTGAATCAAATATTCATCTTTGCACTACGGGCCAAAGATATTCATTTGTATCACCAGTTGGTCATGTTCATCTCAACACCTGTCCATCTTTGCACTACGGGTCAAAGATATTCATCAGGTAATCATTAATCTTTGCTCTACAGGCCAAAGATATTCAGTTATGTTACCATTTAGGATCGAAGATGATGAAAAATAATATAAATAACGAATCCAGTGAGATAAATGACAAAGATTAGGGATTCATAATTTAAGTTTATCCAAGTTCAAGAATACTCCATAAAAATCAATTGTGGAGCAAAATTCAAGAATGAAGTTCAAAACATGGATATAATCAAAGATAGTAACCATAACAGACAACTTGGACAAATATAAAAAAATTTAATTTTTTTGTGAATAGTGTCGTATACGTGAATAGTAACCTCGACATGAAAAGATAAAAATTTCATAATAAAATTCATACCAACATTCCAATGAAATGATACTAGATGAAATGCAAAATTCGAAGTTCTGGTCATTTCAAGAATTATAGAAGTAATACTTACCGTAGTAAGTTTTCATTCGGGTATATGAAATGAAATATTATCGCTTTCATAATATGGAATATGAAAGAAAATAATATTCTGTATGAATTTTGAAAAAAAGTAACATCATTTACGAGAAAAATAATATCCCTTACCTTAAAAGGAGAGTATTTCTAACTGGTTTGGCGGAGATATTCTTGAAGAAAACTTATACTGTTTTCTACACTCAAAGCTTCCTTAAACTCAAAAGAAATACGCTCAATATTATAGTAAAAGAATTCTCTGATTCTGATGTGATTTTCATTTCTAAACTAAGCATCCTATTTATAAGAGAATGACAGGGCACTATTTGAATAAAAATCACGGGTGCACAGAAGAAAATTTTCACTGGCGAAATTCGGCGAGAAATCTGATTTTTACTATTCATTACTGTGCAAATAAAATATTCTAATAAAACGAAAACTTTAAATAAAATATAATATATTCTATTTATATATTTATATATATATATATATATATATATATATATATATATATATAAACCCTGCACCTTTATATATATATAACAGAGATAACTTTCTACTGATAATTTTAAAAAAATGAGTAAATGGGGGTCCATATAATAAGCCAAATTTATAACAAATGCTTCATAAAAAACCTCTATATTTATCTCAATTCACTTGGCTTCACCAAACACATTTTTTTTAATAATAATTAATCATCATTAATATTATAACTCACAATATTAACAACCAGATCATTCTCAGAAAAGAGTGGGCTTTCCGATAAGAACTTCTCCTTATTGGCGAGCAATTAAATAACCTAACTCCTTTCCTCGATAGAATTTTCTAGACATTGTCAATAATGCAAATAATAATATGAATAACTGTGTCGTCTCAATTATTGATTTAATAATACAAAATATTATTCAGATGATACTGTGACAATAATTGAATCAATAATATGAAATACTATGCATCAACTACTGTGGCAATAATTGAATAAAACTGAGTGACTTCTCACGTAAGCATCAATAATCAAAGATACTGTACAATACCGTGTGCTACTTTGCAACCACACGTATTACTGTTATTTTATCACCGGGTATTTCAACAATTTTAACGGTAAAAGTTTTGTCGTTATTTATAGAAAACTTATTCTTGTCGTTTTTTTCATCCGACAATTTTCCGTTATGGAGCCCACAAATGATTGCGCCGTCGTACGAATATTCCTCGACAAAAAGAATATTCTCCGACCAAACGAATATTCTCCGACACAATGAATATTTTTTGACCACTTGCTTACTTTGCAAAATTTGCACATTTCACCCATAACTAAAGCATTATATCAAATCAACACCTTACTATTTCAAAATAATATATAGAGGAAATTCAATTTTATTCATAAAAGTTAGGGTCTTACAACCTCCTCTCCTTATGAAATTTCGTCCTCGAAATTAACGTACGTACCTGGTATGTCGAAAAGGTGAGGATAACTTACTTTCATTTCCGATTCTAACTCCTAGGTCATTTCCTCAATAGTATGGTTCCTCCACAAAACTTTGACTTGTGGTATAACCTTTGTGCGTAGGACATGCTCCTTCCTATCCAAGATCTTGATAGGTACCTCCTCGTACGTTAAATCTTCGGCTATCTCGTCTGGTTCTAACTCAATAATATGGTTTGGGTCTTTCACAAATTTACAAAGCACGGATATGTGAAAAACGTTATGAACACGAGACATGCTAGGAGGTAGGGCGAGTCTATAGGCCACCTTTTCTACTCGATCAAGGATCTCATATGGACCAATGAATCGTGGATTGAGCTTTCCTCTCTTCCCGAATCTCGTAACTCCTTTCCATGGAGCAACACGTAACAATATATGATCTCCGGCATTAAATTCTACGTCTCTTCGATGAAGATCCGCATAACTCTTTTGTCGATCTTGTGCCTTTTGTATACGTTGTCGGATTATTTGAATCTTTTTCGTAGTCATACGTACTAACTCCGGTCCCAACAATGTTGCTTCACCCACCTCGTCCCAGCATACTGGAGAACGACACTTTCGTCCATACAACGTCTCGAATGGAGCCATGCCTATACTTGCCTGATAACTGTTATTGTAGGAGAATTCTACCAATGGTAAGTACTTGTCCCAACTCCCTTTGAAGTCTAGAACACAGAGTATCAATAGATTTTTAAGAGTTTGAATAGTCCTTTTCGATTGTCCGTCCGTTTGAGGATGATATTCCGAACTGAATCGTAAATCCGTGCCCATAGCTTTCTACAAACTGACCCAAAATTGTGAAGTAAATATTGGGTCACGATCCGAAACTATGGATACTGGCATGTCATGTAACCTCACAATCTCATTTACGTACATACGAGCAAGACGTTCCAGTGAATAATTCTCTCGTATAGGCAAGAAATGAGAAGACTTGGTTAATCTATCAACAATAACCCAAATCGCATCTATGCCTTGAGAAACCTTGGAAAGACCCGTAACGAAATCCATGTTAATGTGTTCCCACTTCCATTTTGGAATCTCAAGTGATTGCAATGGACCCTTTGGCACTTGATGCTCCGCCTAGACACATTGACACGTTAAACACCTCGAGATAAACTCCGCGATCTCTCTCTTCATATTGCTCCACCAAAATGTATGTCGAAGATCACGATATATTTTGGTACTCCCAGGAAGGATTGCAAACGGTGTGTTGTGTTCCTCCATCATGATTCTATACTTCAAATCAGAATCGTTAGGAACACAAAGTCTAGCGTTGACTCGAAGTATTCCTTCTTCATCGATTCTTGCTTCTGGAATAGCACTTACCTTCTTCTTCATCTTCATCAGCTCCGGGTCTGTATCTTGAGCAACTTTAACTTTATCAATTAAAGCTAGTTCTACACGTATACTTGACATCATTGCACTCATTTCAGCATATGATCTTCTACTCAACGCATCAGCTACTACGTTCGCTTTTCCAAGATGGTATTGGATGGTATGGTCGTAATCTTTCAACAGTTCAAGCCAACGTCATTGTCGCATGTTGAGTTTCTTTTGAGTGAAGAAATATTTAAGGCACTTATGATCCACTTTCTCTCCATACAGGTAGTGTCTCCAGAACTTCAACGCAAAAATGATAGCCTGCCAACTCTAGATCATGAGTAGGAGAATTCCTCTCATATTCTTTGAGTTGTCGTGAGGCATAGGCTATGACTTTCCCATGTTGCATGAGAATATATCCTAACCCTTTGCCCGAAGCATCGCTGTAGATGACAAATTCATCCGAACCAGATGGTATTGTCAGAACTAGGTGCTGAAATGAGTCTCCTCTTGAGCTCTTGGAAGCTCTTCTTGCATTCCTCGTTCCATACAAATTTTATATCTTTTCGAGTCAGCTGAGTTAATGGAGTAGCGATTCGAGAAAATCCTTCCACGAATCTCCGATAATAACCAGCTAAACCCAGAAACCTACGTACTTCGGTCACCGACTTAGGTTGCTCCCAACTTTGTATTGCTTCAATCTTCGCCGGATCAATAGATACTCCATGTTTTGATACCACGTGCCCAAGGAATGCTACTTCCTCAAGCCAGAACTCGCATTTCTTCAACTTGGCATAAAGCTTGTTATCACGAAGCCTTTGAAGTACTAGCTTCAAGTGGTGCTCATGATCTTCACGGCTTTTGGAATAGATGAGGATGTCATCAATAAAGACAACCACGAACTGATCCAAATATTCCTTGAATACACGGTTCATCATATCCATGAAAGCAGCAGGAGCATTAGTCAATCCAAAAGACATGACTAAGAATTCATAATGCCCGTATCGAGTTCTGAAAGCAATCTTTGGAATATCCTCAGTTTTAATCTTTAACTGATGATATCCAGAACTGAAGATCGATCTTTGAAAAGAATTATGCCCCTTGTAACTGGTCGAGCAGGTCATCAATACGAGGTAGCGGATACCTATTCTTGATGGTGACATGGTTCAACTCCCGATAGTCAATAAAAAGTTGCATATTCCCGTCTTTCTTTTTTAAGAATAGAACAGGAGCACCCCAAGGAGATGTACTAGGACGAATGAAACTAATGTCTAACAACTCCTGTAGTTAGACCTTTAACTCCTGAAGTTCAACAGGAGCCATTCGATATGGGGTTTTAGAAATGGGTTTTGTACCGGGTTCAAGGTCAATAAATTCAACTTCATGTTCTGGGGTAGACCGGGAAGTTCTTCGGGAAATACATCAGGAAACTCATTAACAACAGAAATATCATTCAAACCTGACGTATTCTGGTTTAGATCAGTGACATGGGCTAAGAAAGCTTGATATCCGTTTTTCAATAAACGAATAGCTTTATGACTTGAAATGACATAGATTGATTTTAGGGGTTTGGTTGTTTGAATTCGCACAACAGGTTGGTTAGGAATATGAAAACTAAAAACCCTAAGAAAATAATAAATTTTGGCATGATAAGTGGTTAACCAGTCAATTCCTAAAATTACATCAAATGCAAGTATTTTCAAAGATATAAGATCAACAAGTAGGGTGAGGGTACCAATTTGAATCAAGTAAGATTTGTAAACCGTGGATGTAACGAAGGTTTCTCCCAACGGAGTTTCAACATATAAGTCAAAGTTTAATTTCTCAGGAGTCAAGTTCAAAAGTTGAGCACAAGTAGGTGAAATAAAAGGATGGGTAGCACCGGTGTCTAATAAGGTATAAACTTCGTAAGAGTTTATGATTAGCTTACCCGTGATCACCTAGTTCGGGTTCCTTGCGGTTTGGGCAGTCACGACAAACGCTCTTTCAGGAACCACCAACTTTGACTTGTCCGGGACGGCCTTTGGAGTCACCATCCCCGCTGGACTTGGTTTCGTTACAGGACACACCCAAGCAATGTGACCTTCCTTTCCATAGTTATAGCACACCTTGGATTGCTGTGTGCAGTTAGGGCTGATGTGTCCCTCTTGCCTGCATTTATAGCATACGACCGGTGGTAGTTCTCCTCCCCTAGAAACAGTTGATGCTGGTGCTGCTTTCGACGTTTTCACGTTGTCATTGTTGTACCTTCTCTTCTTGAAATCTCCCCCCGACTCACTTCTTCTATTATCATGTCCACGATTACCACCGGAGTGGTTACCGCTTCTGTCATGATATTTTCCTTCCCGTTAGTTGTCATTGTTCTGATGACTGCTGCCACCGGTACTGACCTTAGTTGTTGTCATTTGGTTAAACATAATCATTATCTCGTTCTAATAATTGGGCCCTGTTCACCACATCTGAATACAAACAAAGTTTGTGAGAAATGAGGTACTGACGAATTTCGGGTTTCAAACCTCTCAGAAACATCCGCGTCATACGTTCCTCATTATCCACCAAATGAGATGCGAATCGGGATAACTCCGCGAACTTAGCCTCATACTGGGACACAGTCATGTTGTTCTGTTTCAGTTTAATAAACTCTACCTCCTTCATATGACGAATACTTTCTGGAAAGTACTTGTTATTGAACAGTTTTTGGAATTCCTCCCACGACATCTTGAGTGCGGCAAGCTGGGTACGCTTCACAGATTCCCACCAGTAATCTGCCTCTCTGCGGAACATAAACGTGGCAAATGGAACCTTCTGTTCCTCCGTGCATCCCAAGACATCAAATATCTTAGTAATTTGCTTAACCCACGTCTCTGCCTTGATTAGATCTGGCTTTCCCTGAAACTCTGGTGGTCCCAACTCTTTGAACTGCTTGGCAGTGACAAGTCACGAGTTGCTATTATTTCCACCAGTATTTTGTGCACGAGTCTCCCTCGTCTGATTTTGCATGAACTGCAAAAAGCTTCTAAACATCCCATCGTTCATCGTCTGATTATTGGTATTTCCTTCCTGTTGTACGTTCCCCTGGTTGGTGATTAAAAGTGTCTCAACGGTCTCATTCACTCCATTGCTTAAATTTTCAGCTGCCATTCTCAAATACTGCTACAAAACAAGGGTTAATTAAACAAATTAACATATCACATATTAACCCTATTGTGACGCCCCCAGAATTGGTCCAATCAACCCAACCCATTCTGAGTCGCCAAATACATGGTATAGAATCCAAATACAATCTTTCATATCAAACAGTCGTGCAAAATACGACCACACAACTGTGAGTGTCAATACAGACATGTAGAAAATATTAACATTCAAACTAAGTCCTCATTACATTTATTATTACACTATTAAAAAAAATAGTGAGGACTTCTACAGCTCTAACTCGGACCATCACTCCATTCCCCGACTAGTACCCGCGATATTCTCATTTCCTGAAGAGAACAATGGAAGAAAAGGTTGAGCTCAACTAGCCCAGTAAAGAATATTATGACTAAGATAATGAAGAATAAATTATCGTTAGTCTTCAACAAATCAGATAAAATATTATGGACAATAAGTTTTAGATCAACAACTGCAGCGAAAATAACAATTCATTAGAAGAGTTAAGTAGAGAATGATGTCTACTATCTTCTATGATTTAAAGTCCATCATCAATATTTTATCCCTGTAACATCAATCAATATATATCTTGAATCAAATATTCATCTTTGCACTATGGGCTAAAGATATTCATTTGTATCACCAGTGGTCATGTTCATCTCAACACCTGTCCATCTTTGCACTACGGGCCAAAGATATTCATCAGGTAATCATCTTTGCACTACAGGCCAAAGATATTCATCAAATAATCATTCATCTTTGCACTACAGGCCAAAGATATTCATTTGTATCATCATTTAAGACCGAGGATGATAAAAAATAATATAAAAACGAATCCAGTGAGATAAAGGACAACAATTAGGGATTCGTAATTTAGTTTATCCAAGTTCAATAATACTCCGTAATAATCAATTGTGGAGCAAAATTCAAGAATGAAGTTCAAAACTTGGATCCAATCAAAGAAAAAAATATATTTTTTTATCGTGAATAGTAATTTGTTATGAAAAGTTGAAAATTTCATAACAAGTTCAGACCAATATTCAAGTGAAATAATATTTCGTACGAGTATGAATGAATATACAAAACTGTAATTGGATTTTCACCCGTCATGCGGTAATCCGCGTAGACAGGTCATTTCCACAATTTAATAGAAATGAATACGAAGGGTGATTCACCACCCATGAGGTAATCCGCGTAGACAGGTTATTCCCACAGATTATTAAGGAATTGAATGAATACAAAAGGTTTTCACCAGGTATGCGGTAATTCGCGTAGATAGGTTACTCCCACAGATCAATAAAGAATGAATACGAAGGGTTATTCGCCATGCATGCGGTAGTCCGCGTAAACAGATTACTCCCACAGATCAATAAAGAATAGAGTAACAACCCTTACGAGTATTGAAAGAAAATAGCATTCTTTAGGAATATAAAAGAAATAATACCCCTTACCTTAGTAGAAGATTGAATACTGGAATAGTGTAGTAGCAGAATACTCTTCTTCTTTCTCTTACTATAATTTTTTTCACTATTATAACTTTGTTCTTCAAGAATGGTGAGAAATGAATGAAATTAGCTTGCTATTTATAGGCTAGAAAAAGGTTGGTTAATTACACTTTAGTACCTCCATCTTTGCCTAAATTTTTAATTTAGTCCCTCAAGTTTATAAATCTTGCACCTCCACCCATGCAACTACCCACCAACTATTTATTATCCACCAATACGTGGGTCCCACATGTTAACTACCCATTAATTGCTCATTTATCTAATTAATTCTCTGTTTGGTCAATTTAACATTCGAAAATCAACTATTATCGAATTAAATGTCGATTTCTACTAACATTAATATTTTCAACACAATAAAAATATTTTTATCAACCATTCATCAATTATTATTTAAATTAATATTACAGAATCACAATAATGACAACCAGGTCGTTCCTAGGAAAGAGGGGGACTTCCGATAAAGATTTCTTCTTATTGGCGCGTAATTAACTAACCCCTTTTCTAGACAGAACTTTCTAGACATTGTCAATAATGCTATCTAATAATATCATTTAAATAATATAACTGACCATTATTGATTTAATAACGTAAAATATTGTGTAGATGATACTGTGACAATAATTGAATCAATAATATGATATACTGTGCAACAACTACTGTAGCAATTATTGAATACTGAGTGACTTCTTACATAAGCATCAATAATCAAAGATATTGTGCAATACCGTGTGCTACTTTGCAACAACGCGTATTACTGTATTTTTATCACCGGGTATTTTAACAGTTTAACGGTAAAAGTTTTGTCGTAAAAATGTTATTTCTGTCATTTTCTAATCCGATAATTATTCCGTTGTGGGGTCCACCAATGACTGCGCCGTCGTACGAATATTCTCTGATAAAAGAATATTCTCCGACACAACGAATATGGTATGACCACTTGCTTACATTGTAAAATTTGCACATTCCACCCATAACTTACCACATTTATCAAATCAACACCTTACTATTTCAAAATAATATATAGAGGAAATTAAATCTTTATTCATAAAAGTTGGGGTCTTACAACCTCCCCTCCTTATGAAATTTCATCCTCAAAATTGACCTACGTACCTGGTATGTCGAAAAGGTGAGGATATCTCGCTTTCATTTCCGATTCTAACTCCCAGGTCATTTTCTCGATATCATGGTTCCTCCACAAAACTTTAACTTGAGGTATAATCTTCGAGCGTAGGACATGTTCCTTCTTATCCAAGTTCTTGACAGGTATCTCCTCGTACGTTAAATCTTCAGCTATCTCGTCTGGTTCTAACTCAATAATATGGTTTGGGTCTTTCACATATTTACAAAGCACGGATATGTGAAAAATGTTATGAACACGAGACATGCTTGGAGGTAAAGCGAGTCTATAGGCCATCTTTCCTACTCGATCAAGGATCTCATACGGACCAATGAATCGTGGATTGAGCTTTCCTCTCTTCCCGAATCTCGTAACTCCTTTCCATGGAGCAACACGTAACAATATATGATCTTCGATATTAAATTCTACGTCTCTTCGATGAAGATCTGCATAACTCTTTTGTCGATCTTGTGCCGTTTGTATACGTTGTCGGATTATTTGAATCTTTTTCGTAGTCATACGTACTAACTCCGGTTCCAACAATGTTGCTTCACCCACCTCGTCCCAGCATACTGGAGAATGACACTTTCGTCCATACAACGTCTCGAATGGAGCCATGCCTATACTTGCCTGATAACTGTTATTGTAGGAGAATTCCACCAATGGTAAGTACTTGTCCCAACTCCCTTTGAAGTCTAGAACACAGAGTCTCAATAGATCTTCAAGAGTTTGAATAGTCCCTTTCGATTGTCCGTCAGTTTGAGGATGATATACAGAATTGAATCGTAGATCGGTGCCCATAGCTTTCTGCAAACTGACCCAAAATTGTAAAGTAAATCTTGGGTCACGATTCTAAATTATGGATACTGGCATGCCATGCAATCTCATAATCTCATTTATGTACATATGAGCAAGACGTTCCAGTGAATAAGTCTTTCGTATAGGCAAGAAATGAGCAGACTTGGTTAATCTATCGACAATAAGCCAAATTGCATCTATGCCTTGAGAAACCTTGGGAAGACCCGTAATGAAATCCATGGTAATGTGTTTCCACTTCCATTTTGGAATCTCAAGTGGTTGCAATGGACCCTTTGGCACTTGATGCTCCGCCTTGACACGTTGACACGTTAAACACCTCGAGATAAACTCAGCCATCTCTCTCTTCATATTGCTCCACCAAAATGTATATCGAAGATCACTATACATTTTGGTACTTCTAGGATGGATTGCAAACGGTGTGTTGTGTGCCTCCATCATGATTCTATACTTCAAATCAGAATCGTTAGGAACACAAAGTATGGAGTTGACTCGAAGTATTCCTTCTTCATCGATTCTTGCTTCTGGAATAATACCTTCTTGCACCTTCTTCTTCATCTTCATCAGCTCCGGGTCTATATCTTGAGCAGCTTTAACTTTATCAATCAAAGCTGGTTCTACGCGTAAACTTGACATCATCATGTGGGTCCCCGAAGTCTTGAACTCTATCTCTATCCTTTGTAAGTCACACAAAATGGGCCTTTATGTTGACAGCATCACACTTATTCCCGCATATGATCTTCTACTTAACGCGTCTGCTACCACGTTCGCTTTTTCAGGATGGTATTGGATGGTATGGTCGTAATCTTTCAACAACTCAAGCCAACGTCGTTGCCGTATGTTGAGTTCCTTCTGGATAAAGAAATATTTGAGGCTCTTATGATCCGTATAGATCTCCACTTTCTCCCCATACAGGTAGTGCCTCCATATCTTCAACGCAAAAATGACTGCTGCTAACTCTAGATCTTGAGTAGGATAATTCCTTTCATATTCTTAGTTGTCGTAAGGCATAGGCTATGACTTTCCCATGTTGCATGAGAACACATCCTAACCCTTTGCCCGAAGCATCGCTGTAAATGACAAATCCATCCGAACCAGATGGTATCGTTAGAACAGGTGCCGAAATGAGTCTCCTCTTGAGCTCTTGAAAGCTCTTCTCGCATTCCTCGTTCTATACGAATTTTGTATCTTTCCGAGTCAGCTGAGTTAATGGAGTAGCGATTCGAGAAAATTCTTCCACAAATTTCCAATAATAACCAGCTAAGCCCAGAAAGCTACGTACTTCGGTCACCGACTTAGGTTGCTCCCAACTTTTTATTGCTTCAATCTTCGCCGAGTCAACAGATACCCCATGTTTTGATACCACGTGCCCAAGGAATGCTACTTCCTCAAGCCAGAACTCGCATTTCTTCAACTTGGCATAAAGTTTGTTATCACGAAGCCTTTGAAGTACCAGCTTCAAGTGGTGCTTATGATCTTCACAGCTTTTAGAATAGATGAGGATGTCATCGATAAAGACAACCACGAACTGATCCAAATATTTCTTAAATACACGTTTCATCATATCCATGAAAGCAGCAGGAGCATTAGTCAACCCAAAAGACATGACTAAGAATTCGTAATGCCCGTATCGAGTTCTGAAAGCAGTCTTTGGAATATCCTCAGTTTTAATCTTTAACTGATGATATCCAGAACGAAGATCGATCTTTGAAAAGAATTATGCCCCTTGTAACTGGTCGAGCAGGTCATCAATACGAGGTAACGGATACCTATTCTTGATGGTGACATGGTTCAACTCTCGATAGTCAATACAAAGTCGCATACTCCCGTCTTTCTTCTTTACGAATAAAACAGGAGCACCCCAAGGAGATGTACTAGGACGAATGAAACCAATGTCTAACAACTCCTGTAGTTGGACCTTTAAATCCTGAAGTTCAATAGGAGCCATTCGATATGGGGTTTTAGAAATGGGTTTTGTACCGGGTTCAAGGTCAATAAAGAATTCAACTTCATGTTTTGGGGGTAGACCGGGAAGTTCTTCGGGAAATACATCAAGAAACTCATTAACAACAGAAATATCATTCAAATCTGACGTATTCTGATTTAAATCAGTGACATGGGCTAAAAAAGCTTGACATCCGTTTTTTAATAAACGAATAGCTTTATGACTTGAAATGACATTGATTGATTTTAGTGGTTTGGTTGTTTGAATTCGCACAACAGGTTTGTTAGGAATATGAAAACTAACAACCTTACGAAAATAATCAATTTTGGCATGATAAGTGGTTAACCAGTCAATTCCTAAAATCACGTCAAATGCAAGTATTTTCAAAGATATAAGATCAACAGGTAGGGTGAGGGTACCAATTTGAATCAAGCAAGATTTGTAAACTGTTGATGTAACAAAGGTTTCTCCCAACGGAGTTTCAACAGATAAGTCAAAGTCTAATTTCTCAGGTGTCAAGTTCAAACGTTGAGCACAAGCAGGTGAAATAAAAGAATAAGTAGCACCTGTATCTAATAAAGTGTAAACTTCGCAAGAGTTTATTATCAGCTTACCCGTGATCACCTAGTTCAGGTTCCTTGCGGTTTGGGCAGTCACGACAAAAGCTCTTCCAGGAACTACCGACTTTGACTTGTCCGGAACAGCCTTAGGAATCACCAGCCCCGCTGGACTTGGTTTCGCCACAGGACACACTCGAGCAATATGCCCTTCCTTTCCACAGTTATAACACACATTAGATTGTTATGTGTAGTTGGGAATTATGTGTCCCTCTTGCCCGCATTTATAGCATACGACTGGCGGTCGTTCTCCTCCCCTAGAAATAGTTGGTGCTACTGTTGACGTCTTCACGTTCTCATTGTTGTACCTTCTCTTCTTGAAATCTCCCCTCGACTCACTTCTTCTATTATCATGGCCACGATTACCACCGGAGTGGTTACCGCTTCTGTCACGACACTTTTCTCCCTGCTGGTTGTCATTGTTCCGATGACTGCTGCCAACAGTACGACCTTGGTTGTTGTCCCTTGGTTGAACGTAATCACTATCTCGTTCTAATAATTAGGCCCTGTTCACTACTTCCGAATAGAGAAAATTTATGAGAAATGAGGTATTGACGAATCTCGGGTTTCAAACCTCTCAGAAACATCTGCGTCATACGTTTCTCATTCTCCACCAAATGAGGTGCAAACCGGGATAACTCCGCGAACTTAGCCTCGTACTGAGACACAATCATGTTGTTCTATTCTAGTCTGATAAACTCTACCTTTTTCATGTGACGAATACTTTTTGGAAAGTACTTGTCATTGAACAGTTTCTGAAACACCCCCCAAGACATCTTGAGTGCGGCAGGTTGTGTACGCTTCATAGATTCCCACCAGTAATCTGCCTTTCCATGGAACATAAACGTGGCGAATGGAACCTTCTGTTCCTCCGTGCATCCCAAGACATCAAATATCTTGATAATTTGCTTAATCCAATTTTTTGCCTTTATTGGATCTAGCTTTCCCTGAAACTCTGGTGGTCCCAACTCTTTAAACTGCTTGGCAGTGACAAGTTGCGAGTTATTATTTCCACTTGTAATATGAACACGAGTCTCCCTCGTCTGGTTTTGCATGAACTACAAAAAACTTCTGAACATCCCGTCATTTATCATTTCTTCGGTAGGGTTGTTTACAGGAGAATTGTTGCCTTCCTGTTGCACGTTCTCTTGGTTGGTGATTAAAGGTGTCTCAACGGTCTCATTCACTCCATTGTTTAGATTTTTAGCTGCCATTCTCAAATACTGCCACAAAACAAAGGTTAATCAAACAAATTAACATATCACATATTAACCCTATATTCCAACCGACCAATTAAATAATAATTAAGCTTAGGTAGGACACACTAGCGAAGGTTTTACTCGTCTCTCCCCTCCTAGTTCTATTCTCAGATCTCCGCCAGAGATCATATCCCTAAACTCTGATACCAACTGTGACGCCCCCAGAATTGGTCCAATCAACCCAACCCATTCTGAGTCGCCAAATATATGGTAAAGAATCCAAATACAATCTTTCATATCAAACAGTCGTGCAAAATACGACCACACAACTGT
Organism: Panax stipuleanatus; assembly: GCA_020205555.1. Classification (NCBI taxonomy): domain Eukaryota; kingdom Viridiplantae; phylum Streptophyta; class Magnoliopsida; order Apiales; family Araliaceae; genus Panax; species Panax stipuleanatus. Next base: position 62,344,841 of record CM035123.1, on the reverse strand, counting down.
GAGTGTCAATACAGACATGTAGAAAATATTAACATTCAAACTAAGTCCTCATTACATTTATTATCACACTATTAAAAAAAATAGTGAGGACTTCTACAGCTCTAACTCGGACCATCACTCCATTCCCCGACTAGTACCCGCGATATTCTCATTTCCTGAAGAGAACAATGGAAGAAAATGGTGGGCTCAACTAGCCCAGTAAAGAATATTATGACTAAGATAATGAAGAATAAATTATCGTTAGTCTTCAACAAATCAGATAAAATATTATGGACAACAAGTTTTAGATCAATAACTGCAGCGAAAATAACAATTCATTAGAAGAGTTAAGTAGAGAATGATGTCTACTATCTTCTATGATTTAAAGTCCATCATCAATATTTTATCCCTGTAACATCAATCAATATATATCTCAAATCAAATATTCATCTTTGCACTACGGGCTAAAGATATTCATTTGTATCACCAGTGGTCATGTTCATCTCAATATCTGTCCATCTTTGCACTACGGGCCAAAGATATTCATCAGGTAATCATCTTTGCACTACAGGCCAAAGATATTCATCAAATAATCATTCATCTTTATACTACAGGCCAAAGATATTCATTTGTGTCATCATTTAAGACTGAGGATGATAAAAAATAATATAAAAATGAATCCAGTGAGATAAAGGACAACAATTAGGGATTCGTAATTTAGTTTATCCAAGTTCAAGAATACTCCGTAATAATCAATTGTGGAGCAAAATTCAAGAATGAAGTTCAAAACTTGGATCCAATCAAAGAAAAAAATTATTTTTTTTACCGTGAATAGTAACTTGTTATGAAAAGATGAAAATTTCATAACAACTTCAGACCAATATTCTAGTGAAATAATATTTCGTACGAGTATGAATGAATATACGAAACTGTAACTGGATTTTCACCCGTCAAGCGGTAATCCGCGTAGACAGGTTATTCCCACAGATTATTAAGGAATTGAATGAATACAAAAGGTTTTCTCCAGATATGCGATAATCCGCATAGACAGGTTACTCCCACAGATCAATAAAGAATGAATACGAAGGGTTATTCACCATGCATACGGTAGTCCGCGTAGACAGGTTACTCCCACAGATCAATAAAGAATAGAGTAACAACCCTTATGAGTACTGAAAGAAAATAGCATTCTTTAGGAATATAAAAGAAATAATACCCCTTACCTCAGTAGAAGATTGGATACTGAAATAGTGTAGTAGCAGAATACTCTTCTTCTTTCTCTCTCTATAATTTTTCTCATTATTATAACTTTGCTCTTCAAGAATGGTGAGAAATGAATGAAATTATCTTGCTATTTATAGGCTAGAAAAAGGTTGGTTAATAAAGAATGAAATCCGCGTAGACAGGTTACTCCCACAGATCAATAAAGAATGAATACGAAGGGTTATTCACCATGCATGCGGTAGTCCGCGTAGACAGGTTACTCCCACAGATCAATAAAGAATAGAGTAACAACCCTTACGAGTATTGAAAGAAAATAGCATTCTTTAGGAATATAAAAGAAATAATACCCCTTACCTCAGTAGAAGATTGGATACTGGAATAGTGTAGTAGCAGAATATTCTTCTTCTTTCTCTCTCTATAATTTTTCTCACTATTATAACTTTGCTCTTCAAGAATGGTGAGAAATGAATGAAATTAGCTTGCTATTTATAGGCTAGAAAAAAGTTAGTTAATTACACTTTAGTACCTCCATCTTTGCCTAAATTTTTAATTTAGTCCCTCAAGTTTATAAATCTTGCACCTCCACCCTTGCAACTACCCACCAACTATTTATTATCCACCAATAAGTGGGTCCCACATGTTAACCACCCATTAATTGCTCATTTATCTGATTAATTCTCTGTTTGGTCAATTTAACATTCGAAAATCAACTATTATCGAATTAAATGTCGATTTCTACTAACATTAATATTTTCAACACAATAAAAATATTTTTATCAACCATTCATCAATTATTATTTAAATTAATATTACAGAATCACAATAATGACAACCAGGTCGTTCCTAGGAAAGAGGGGGACTTCCGATAAAGATTTCTTCTTACTGGCGCGTAATTAACTAACCCCTTTTCTAGACAGAACTTTCTAGACATTGCCAATAATGTTATCTAATAATATCATTTAAATAATATAACTGACCATTATTGATTTAATAATGTAAAATATTGTGCAGATGATACTGTGACAATAATTGAATCAATAATATGATATACTGTGCAACAACTACTGTAGCAATTATTGAATACTGAGTGACTTCTTACGTAAACATCAATAATCAAAGATATTGTGCAATACCGTGTGCTACTTTGCAACAACGCGTATTACTGTATTTTTATCACCGAGTATTTTAACAGTTTAACGGTAAAAATTTTACCGTAAAAATGTTATTTCTGTCGTTTTCTATATCCGATAATTATTTCGTTGTGGGGTTCACCAATAACTGCGCCGTCGTACGAATATTCTTCGACACAACGAATATGTTATGACCACTTGCTTACTTTGTAAAATTTGCACATTCCACCCATAACTTACCACATTTATCAAATCAACACCTTACTATTTCAAAATAATATATAGAGGAAATTAAATCTTTATTCATAAAAGTTGGGGTCTTACACCTATGCTCCGACTGACCAATTAAATACCAGATAAGCTTAGGTAGGACAAACTAGTAAATGATTTACTCGTCTATCCCTTCTTAGTTCTATTCCTCGATCTCCGCCAGAGATCATACACCTAAGCTCTGATACCAACTGTGACGCCACCCAAAATAGGTTCAATACCAACCCATTCAAAGTCGCCAAATACATAGTACAGAATTCTAAATACAAATTTTTTATAACAAAAGGTCGTGAGAAATACGACCATACAACTGTGAGTGTCAATACAGATGTATATAATACGAAATATAAACACTCACATTTAGTCCTCACTAATTACAATTATTATCACACTATTTTACAAAAATAGTGAGGACTACTACTGCTCTAACTCGGACCATCACACTGTTCCCCGACTAGTTCCCGCAACATTCTCATTCCCTGAAGAGGACAATAGATAAAAAGGGTGAGCTCAACTAGCCCAGTAAAGAATATTATGACTAAGATAATGAAAAATAAATTATCGTTAGCCTTTAATAAATCAGATAAAATATTATGGACAACAAGTTTTAGATCAATATTCGCAGCGAAAATAACAATTCATTAGAAGAGTTAAGTAGAAAATGAAGTCTACTATCTTTTATGATTTAAAAATTCATCATCAATATTTTATCCCTGTAACATCAATCAATATACATCTTGAATTAAATATTCATCTTTGCACTACGGGTCAAAGATATTCATTTGTATCACTAGTTGGTCATGATCATCTCAACACCTGTACATCTTTGCACTACTGGCCAAAGATATTCATCAGGTAATCATTCATCTTTGCTCTACATGCCAAAGATATTCAGTTATATCACCATTTAGGACTGAGGATGATGAAAAATAATATAAATAACGAATCTAGTGAGATAAAGGACAAAGATTAAGGATTCATAATTTAGCTTATCCAAGTTCAAAAATACTCTATAATAATCATTTGTGGAGCAAAATTCAAGAATGAAGTTCAAAACATGGATACAATCAAAGATAGTAACCATAACAGACAACATAGGCAAATAAAATAAAATTTAATTTTTCTGTGAATAGTGCCGTATACGTGAATAGTAACCCCGACATGAAAAGGTAAAAATTTTATAGTAAAATTCGAAGAATTTCTGATCATTTCAAGAATTATAGAAGCAATACTTACCGTAGTAAGTTTTAATTTAGATATATGAAATGAAATATTATCGCTTTCATAATATGAAATATGAAAGAAAATAATATTCTTTATGATTATTAAAAGAAAGTAACATCATTTACGAGAAAAATAATATCCCTTATCTTAAAAAGAGAGTATTTCTGACTGGTATGACGGGGATATTCTTGAAGAAAACTTATACTATTTTCTACACTCAAAGCTTCTTTAAACTCAAAAGAAATACACTCAATATTATAGAAGAAGAATTCTCTGATTCTGGTGTGATTTTTATTTCTAAACTAAGCATCCTATTTATAGGAGAATGGCATGGCACTATTTGAATAAAAATCACGGGTAAACAGAAGAAAATTTTCACGAGCGAAATTCGACGAGAAATCTAATTTTTACTATTCATTACTGTGCAATAAAATATTCTAATAAAACAAAAATTTTAAATAAAATATAATATATTCTATTTATATATATATATATGCCCCTCACCCCACGACACTTACTAATATATATATATATATATATAAAACAGAGATAATTTTCTACCGATAATTTTAAATAAATGAATAAGTGGGGGTCCATATAATAAGCCAAATTTATAACAAATACTTCATAAAACTCTATTTATCTCAATTCACTTGGCTTCACCAAACATATTTTTTTTAATAACAATTAATCATCATTAATATTATAACTCATAATATTAACAACCAGATCATTTCCAGGAAAGAGGGGGCTTTCCAATAAGGACTTCTCCTTATTGGCGCACAATTAAATAATCTAACTCCTTTCCTCGACAGAATTTTCTAGACATTGTCAATAATGCAAATAATAATATGAATAACTGTGTCGTCTCAATTATTGATTTAATAATATAAAATATTGTGCAGATGATACTGTGACAATAATTGAATCAATAATATGAGATACTATGCATCAACTACTGTGGCAATAATTGAATAAAACTGAGTGACTTCTCACGTAAGCATCAATAATCAATGATACTATATAGTACCGTGTGCTACTGTGCAACCACACGTATTACTGTTCTTTTATCACCGGATATTTCAACAGTTTTAACGGTAAAAGTTTTACCGTTATTTATAGAAAACTTATTCTTGTCGTTTTCTTCATCCGATAATTTTTCGTTATGGGATCCACAAATGATTGCGCCGTCGTACGAATATTTTCCAACAAAAAGAATATTTTCCGACCAAACGAATATTCTCCGACACAATGAATATTTTATGACCACTTGCTTACTTTGCAAAATTTGCATATTTCACCCATAACTAAAGCATTATATCAAATCAACACCTTACTATTTCAAAATAATATATAGAGGAAATTCAATTTTATTCATAAAAGTTAAGGTCTTACATAATTGATGAAAAATGAACTTTAAGGACGATTTTGAAAGTGAGTGGCAACTTATATGGACAAAGTGTCATTTAGCTTTTAAGAAAATGATAGTAATTATTGTACATTTAGGTAGGATTAGGATTGGGTGAAGTGGCACATGTTGAATTCACTAAAACTTAATTTAGGAAAAAAGTTGTATTTTTATAAAACTTCATGCATTAGAACAAATGTGTGCTATACAAATGTAGTATTTCCTCTGTTTCAAATCATATGATTATTATTGACTTTTGAAAGTCATTTTGAAATATTTTTAAAATTAAAATTGAGATGATTCATTAAAAATTAAAAAAAAATAAAATTTACAAAGAGTAATGATTTTTTGATAGTTTACAATATTCATCATTGTATTGATTAAAATTTAAAAAATCTATATTAATTTTGAATTTAAAAATCTCTTAAATTAATTTAAAAAATTAATAATGATCAAATAATATAGAACATAATAGGTATTTTTTTATATAAGAATTGAACTAATGGTGAAGGCGAGTCAATTCCATCGAATTCGCAACCATATATGCAATTAATTAACTTACATTGGACCAAATGCACCAGTCAACCGATTTCATTAAATGGAGTATGCTTGTATAGTTGTATATATGATAGCATCTATTATATCATGAATATCAATGAACTTGATTATTGCAATACATGCTGTTCTTCCTCAAATCTATTATAACTGATTTTTAACAAAAATTAGCTTATTAATTTTACAGAAAGCTAGTAGCCGCCTTCCTCAAGTCTTTGTGTGCTATTCCAGGGGTCAACTGTTGTGATTTAACTACTGTGCTGCTAGGTAATTAAATTGTCTCTAGTACATATTAGGGTGAAGTTCGTGCTAATTTCACCTTAACCGGACTAATCCACCTTTGCCTACTAGTTTTCCTTTTGAGAAGGGGGCCATAGCTGTCAAAGTTCCCTGCCCAAATATTTTTAATCAATTTTATTTGTGGTGCAACTCCCTTACAATCCCATCAAATTAAAATAAATAAATGCAAAAAAATAAACATTAATTATTATCAATTGACCAATAGAATCTTTAATATTAACAATAATAACAATTTGATCCTTACCAAAATGGGTCGGGTTAAACTTTGGGCAAATTTTGGTGAAATTGGAAAAAATAACATAATTGATATCAATTAGCCACTTTAAGGATCTAATTGACAAAAAATAAACTTTAGGAACAACTTTGACATTCGGTGATAACTTGGAGGGATAAAAGTGTCATTCAACCTTTTATTTAGTATGAAATACTCCCTCCGTCCCATAATATATGACGTTTTAGAGTTGTGCACAAGAATTGTTAGTAATTGATCCGGGTCGGACCCGTGGATCATGGACATCCACTTGGGTATGGATATTGGATAACTCAATTAGGATTGGAAGAGTCCCATATCATTTGGAAGTATTTTAGATAATACTTGATATAGTTATGACTCTATATGAGATAATTCTTCTGATTTAGTCAGTTGTAGACTTATCCCGTATTAATTGGGTTTTATCGTTAAATATTGATGCATGTAGAGTGTAGAGCTAAGAAAAAATAACATATTATTTTTCCCATATAATTTTCTCTCTAAATACTCTCTAGTATTTCCAAGCTTCCATCAATAGGCTTGGATGTACTTGGTGTGAACAATTTAGTTCGTTCGCATTGTTGCTAGTAACAACTCTGTATTGACGAGAGGTACGTAAAATCGTATATAGTAGCTGTGTCCGTGGTGTTGCTTGTAGATTTGGCATTACGGTTCAACCGCTTTCGATTCGTGGATACTAACCAATTTATGTGTAAGTACTATTTACGTGTTAGTTTTCATTTAAATTTAACATTGGTATCAAAGTCATGCTATGCTTAATCTCGCATAAATATTCTATTTTTTTATTTCGCTAGTAAGCTTGAAATAAGACATTAATGGCATAATATGCTAGAGTACAAATTAGAGGCTGAAAATAGAGTATGATGTAGTCCACATGCTTGTTAAGACACCTGCAAAATATTGTTGCGAAAGGATTTGTATTTTATGAGAAAACGCAAATCCTAATTTATTTTTACATTTTTTAAAATTAAAATTTGTTTTTCTACATAAGTCAAAAGTATATTTTCTTTACATATTAAAATAGTACATGTCGCCACAATTCCAAAAATATAAAGTTTCTATTTTTGGACATCTGTAGAATTAATTATAATTTTTTGAAAAAAAAGGGTACCAAACTGTAATTGTGCTTTTGGTCCGTTGAGGAAGAAGACGAAGTTGGCATCAGCGCACGTGGGGGCCACGCATTAGATTTTTTAAAAAAGGCTGCTGTGATGCCCACTTGCGCTAGTAGTGCGTGGGTTCCACCTTCTAGACATTTTTTTAAAAAAAAATTACACAAAAATTTATTTTTATTTTCTGGTCTTTTTCGACAATGAAAATAATTTCAAAAATTGTTTTTAGGTATTTAAATTGCTTTAAAAATGATTTAAAAATTGTCCAAAATTGTTTTTTGGCCCAAATTATTTCCTGTAAATTAAGAGGCATGTTTACAAGTTCTCCACATAAAGGTGTTGAGAAATGCTTTGTTTTAGTGTCATAAATTATTTAATTTTTAATTATTATTTATTTAAAAATAATTGTATTAAATAGTAAAAAAATTCAAAAATTCTAGAAAATTTACAATATTACATTTTCATGTATACATACTGTTAGAAAAACATTTGGTCAATTTTGAGCAACACTGAATATTTTTTTCACATTTATTGTTGTGTAGTTATGTGTAAATATTATGTTTATTACACATATTTGTTGCGTTTGTCTCCTTAGGACTTGACCAAATACATTCGGCTTCCTAGTGGGAGTTGTGGTTGGTCCATTCATGCACATATCCCTTATTTGTTAATGCATAGTGTTTTGGATGGACCAAAAAGGGTTAAAATTTAATTATTTTGGAGACGGCCTTTCACTTTGTAACAGAGATCGACTTGAGATAAAATAATTATGAGAAGGCAAGTGCAACATTTCTAATTTTATCAATAGATTGATGTAGTAGGAATGTTTGATGTAAATTTTTGGTATTATTGTATTTATATCAAAGCCTTGTAAGGGAATGTAATTTTACACTTGTTGTGACGCCCCCAGAATAGGTCCAGTCAACCCAACCCATTCTGAATCGCCAAATACATAGTACAGAATTCAAATACAAACTTTTATATCACACGGTCGTGCAAAATACGACCACACAACTGTGAGTGTCAATACAAATATGTAGAAAATATTAACATTCAAACTAAGTCCTCATTACAATTATTATCACACTATTTATCAGAAAGAGTGAGGACTACTACTGCTCTAACTCGGACCATCACTCTGTCCCCCGACTAGTTCCTGCGACATTCTCATTTCCTGAAGAGGATAATAGATGAAAAGGGTGAGCTCAACTAGCCCAGTAAAGAATATTATGACTAAGATAATGAAAAATAAATTATCGTTAGTCTTCAATAATTCAGATAAAATATTATTGACAACAAGTTTTAGATCAATATTCGTAGCGGAAATAACCATTCATTAGAAGAGTTAAGTAGAGAATAAAGTCTACTATCTTCTATGATTTAAAAGTCCATCATCAATATTTTATCCCTGCAACATCAATCAATATACATCTCGAATTAAATATTCATCTTTGCACTACGGCCAAAAATATTCATTTGTATCATCAGTGGTCATGTTCATCTCAACACATGTTCATCTTTGCACTACGGCCAAAGATATTCATCAGGTAATCATTCATCTTTGCTCTACAGGCCAAAGATATTCAATTATATCACCATTTAGGACTGAGGATGATGAAAAATATTTTAAAGAAAGAATCCAGTGAGATAAAGGACAAAGACTAAGGATTCGTATTTTAGTTTATCCAATTCAAAAATATTTCGTAATAATTAATTGTGGAGCAAAATTCAAGAATAAAGCTCAAAACTTAGATCCAATCAAAGATAGGAACCTTAACAAGCAACTTGGACTATTAGAAAAAAATTTAATTTTTTCGTGAATAGTGCCGTATACGTGAATAGTGCCGTATACGTGAATAGTAATCCCGACGAAAAAAGTAAGAATTTTATAATAAAATTCATGCCAATATTTTAGTATAATGATATTGAAAAGAATAACATCATTTACGAAAGAAAATAATATCCCTTACCTCAAAAGAATAGTACTTCTGACTGGAATATCAGATATAATACCGAAGAAAACTTGCACTGAATAGTAACACTTAAAGTATTTAAATACTCACAAAAATACGCTCGATATTATAGAGAGAGAAAACTTCTGATTCTGGTGTGATTTTCAATTCTAACCTAAGCACCCTATTTATAGGCAAAGCTTAGGATGCCAAAGTAGACTTTTTAATAAAATAATATATTTTTAAAAAAAATTCCGCCAGCCTGTTGACCCAAAAGCCATCAGCCACCAGTCACCAGTGGGGCCCACCTCCCATTAAAAAAATATTTATTTTTTGAAACTTCAATAATTCATAATAAATAGCCCTTTTGTCAGAAAAAATACAAATTCTATGTCCTTTCAATAGAAAATTTAATTATCTACAACTTTGTAGAAGGAAGTTTTTTCAAATTCCAAACATAAGTTATCCGAAATCCATAAACGGATGATTTTCCACACCAAAATACTGATAAAAATACATCAGCACTAATTCCTTCTTTTATATCTACAAAATAAATATTTCCTTATCATATAAATTAATAATTAATTATTCATAAATAATATTACATAACTACAATATTGACAACCAGGTCGTTCCCAAGAAAGAGGGGGCCTTCTAATAAGGATTTCTCCTTACTGGCGCGCAATTAAATAACCCCTCATAGACAGAACTTTCTTAGACATTGTCAATAATGCTATCTAATAATATTATTCAAATAATATGAATTTTTAATTTGATAATGTGAAATACTGTGCAATGACAATTATTGAATCAATAATACAAAATATCAATAGTAGCAATTATTGAATCAATCATATAAAATAGCAATGTAACAATTATTGATATAAAATATCAATGTAGCAATATTGATATAAAATATCAACGTAGCAATTATTGAACCAATAAAATATCATGCAATTATTGAATCAATAATATAAAATATTGAACAATAATTACTATAACAATTATTGGGTAAGTGACTTCTTACGTAAGAATCAATAATTCAAAATACTGTGCAATACCGTGTGCTACTGTGCACAATGCGTATTACTGTATTTTTATCACCGGATATTTCAACAGTTTAACCGTAACAGTTTTACCGTTATTTATAAAAAAGTTTTCTGTCGCTTTCTATATTCGATAGTTATTCTGTTGTGGGGCCCACAAATAGCTGCGCCGTCGTACGAATATTCCCCGGCAACAAGAATATTCCACGACCAAACGAATATTTTCCAACAAAAATGAATATTTTATAACCACTTGCTCATTTTGAAATATTTGCACATTTCACCCATAACTTTTCACATTTATCAAATCAACACCTTACTATTTCGAAATAATATATAAAAAAAATTAAATCTTTATTCATAAAAGTTGGGATCTTACAACCTCCCCTCCTTATGAAATTTCATCCTCGAAATTGACGTACGTACCTGGTATGTCGAAAAGGTGAGGATACCTCACTTTCATTTCCGATTCTAACTCCCAGGTCATTTCCTCAATAGCATTGTTTCTCCACAAAACTTTAACTTGAGGTATAATTTTCGAGCGTAGGACATGCTCCTTTCTATCCAAGATCTTGACAAGTACCTCCTCGTACGTTAAAGCTTCGGCTATCTCGTCTGGTTCTAACTCAATAATGTGGTTTGGATCTTTCACATATTTACGCAACATGGATATGTGAAAAACATTATGAACACGAGACATGCTTGGAGGTAAAGCGAGTCTATAGGCCACATTTCCTACTCGGTCAAAGATCTCAAATGGACCAATGAATCGTGGGTTGAGCTTTCCTCTCTTCTCGAATCTCGTAACTCCTTTCCACGGAGCAACACGTAAGAACACATGGTCCCCAACATTAAATTCCACATCCTTTCGATGAAGATCCGCATAACTCTTTTGTCGATCTTGTGCAGTTTGTATCCGTTGCCGGATCATTTGAATCTTTTCTATAGTTATACGTACTAACTCTGGTCCCAACAATGTTGCTTCACCCACCTCATCCTAGCATACTGGAGAACGAAACTTTCTCCCATACAACGCTTCGAATGGAGCTACGCCTATACTTGCTTGATAACTGTTATTGTAGGAGAATTCCACCAATGGTAAGTACTTATCCCAACTCCCTTTGAAGTCTAGAACACAGAGTCTCAATAGATCTTCAAGAGTTTGAATAGTCCTTTCCGATTGTCCGTCTGTTTGAGGATGATAAGCCGAACTGAATCATAAATCCGTGCCCATAGCTTTCTGCAAACTGATCCAAAATCGTGAAGTAAATCTGGGGTCACGATCCGAAACTATGGATACTGGCATGCCATGCAATCTCACAATCTCATTCATGAACATACGAGCAAGACGTTCAAGGGAATAAGTCTCTCGTATCGGCAAGAAATGAGTAGACTTGGTTAATCTATCAACAATAACCCAAATCGCATCTATGCCTTGAGAAACCTTGGGAAGACCCATAACGAAATCCATCGTAATGTGTTCCCACTTCCATTTCAGAATCTCCAGTGGTTGCAATGGACCCTTCGGCACTTGATGCTCCGCCTTTACACGTTGACAAGTTAAACATCTCGAAATAAACTCCGCTATCTCTCTTTTTATATTGCTCCACCAAAATGTATGTCAAAGATCACGATACATTTTGGTACTCCCAGGATGGATTGCGAATGGTGTGTTGTGTGCCTCCATCATGATTCTATGCTTCAAGTCAGAATCGTTAGGAACACAAAGTCTGGAGTTGACTCGAAGTATTCCCTCTTCATCGATTCTTGCTTCTGGAATGGCACCTTCTTGCACTTTCTTCTTCATCTTCATCAGCTCCGGATCCGTAGCTTTAGCAGCTTTCACTTTATCAATAAAAGCTGGTTCTACGCGTATACTTGACATCATCGCACTCGTTCCCGCATATGATCTTCTACTCAACGCGTCAGCTACCACGTTCGCTTTTCCTGGATGGTATTGGATGGTATGATCGTAATCTTTCAACAGCTCAAGCCAACGTCGTTACCGCATGTTGAGTTCCTTTTGAGTGAAGAAATATTTAAGGCTCTTATGATCCGTATAAATCTCCACTTTCTCCCCGTACAGGTAATGTCTCCAGATCTTCAACGCGAAAACGACAGCTGCCAACTCTAGATCATGAGTAGGATAATTCCTCTCATATTCTTTGAGTTGTCACGAGGCATAGGCTATGACTTTCCCATGTTGCATGAAAACACATCCTAACCCTTTGCCCGAAGCATCGCTGTAGATAACAAATCCATCCAAACCAGATGGTATTGTCAGAACAGGTGCCGAGATAAGTCTTCTCTTGAGCTCTTGGAAGCTCTTCTCACATTCCTCGTTCCAAACGAATTTTGTATCTTTCCGAGTCAACTGAGTTAATGGAGTAGCGATTCGAGAAAATCCCTCTACGAACCTCCGATAATAACCAGCTAAGCCTAGAAAGCTTCGTACTTCGGTCACCGACTTAGGTTGCTTCCAGCTTTGTATTGCTTCAATCTTTGTTGGGTCAACAGATACTCCACGTTTCGATACCACGTGCCCAAGGAATGCTACTTCCTCAAGCCAGAACTCGCATTTCTTCAGCTTGGCATATAGCTTATTCTCACGAAGTTTTTGAAGTACAAACTTCAAGTGGTGCTCATGATCTTCACGGCTTTTAGAATAGATGAGGATGTCATCAATAAAGACAACAACGAATTGATCCAAATACTCCTTGAATACACAGTTCATCATATCCATGAAAGCAGCAGGAGCATTAGTCAATCCAAAAGACATGACTAAGAACTCATAATGCCCGTAACGAGTTCTGAAAGCAGTCTTTGGAATATCCTCAGTTTTAATCTTCAGCTGATGATATCCAGAACGAAGATCGATCTTTGAAAAGAATTGTGCACCTTGCAACTGGTCGAACAGGTCATCAATACGAGGTAACGAATACCTATTCTTGATGGTGACATGGTTCAACTCCCGATAGTCAATACAAAGTCGCATACTCTCGTCTTTCTTCTTTACGAATAAAACAGGAGCATCCCAAGGAGACGTACTAGCACGAATAAAATCAATGTCTAACAATTCCTGTAATTGGACCTTTAACTCCTGAAGTTCAATAGGAGCCATTCGATATGGGGCTTTAGAAATGGGTTTTGTACCTGGTTCAAGGTCAATAAAGAATTCAACTTCACGTTCTGGGGATAGACCGAGAAGTTCTTCTGGAAATACATCAGGAAACTCATTAACAACAAAAATATCATTCAAATCTGATGTATTTTGGTTTAGATCAGTGACATGAGCTAAGAAAGCTTGACATCCATTTTTTCAATAAACGAATAGCCTTGTGATTTGAAATGATATTGACTGATTTTAGTGGTTTGGTGGTTTGGATTCGCATAACAGGTTGATTAGGAATATGAAAACTAATAACCTTACAAAAAAAATCAATTTTGGCATGGTAAGTGGTTAACCAGTCAATTCCTAAAATCACGTCAAATGCAAATATTTTCAAAGATATAAGATCAATAGGTAAGGTAAAGATACCAATCTGAATCAAGTAAGATTTGTAAACTGTGGATGTAACAAAGGTTTCTCCCAACGGAGTTTCAACAGATAAGTCAAAGTCTAAGTTATCAGAAGTTAAGTTCAAACGTTGAGCACAAGTAGGTGAAATAAAAGAATGGATAGCACCGGTATCTAACAAGGTGTAAACTTTGAAAGAGTTTATGATTAGCTTACCCGTAATCACCTCGTGTGGGTTCCTCGCGTTTTGGGCTATCACGACAAATGCTCTTCCAGGAATCACCGACTTTGACTTATCCAAAACCGCCTTTGGAATCACCACCTCCGCTGGATTTGGTTTCGCTATAGGACAATCTCGAGCTATATGTCCTTCTTTTCCACAGTTATAGCATGCTTTGAATTGTTGTGGGCAGTTTGGGCTGATGTGTCCCTCTTTCCCGCATTTATAGCATACGACCGGTGGTCGTTCTCCTCCCCTAGAAACAGTTGATGCTGGTGCTGATGTCGACGTCTTCACGTTCTCATTGTTATACCTTCTCTTCTTGAAATCTCCCCCCGATTCGCTTTTTCTACTATCATGGCCACGATTACCACCAGAGTGGTTACCGTTTCTGTCATACTTTCCTCCCCGCTGTTTGTCATTGCTCCGATGACTGCTGCCACCGGTACGCCCTTGGTTATTGTCCCTTGGTTGAATATAATCACTATCTCGTTCTAACAACTGTGCCCTATTCACTACATCCGAATATAGAGAAAATTTGTGAAAAATGAGGTATTGACGTATTTCGGGTTTCAAACCTCTCAGAAACATCCGCGTCATACGTTCTTCATTCTCCACCAAATGAGGTGCAAACCTGGACAACTCCATGAACTTAGCCTCGTACTGGGACACCGTCATGTTGTTTTGTTCGAGTCTGATAAACTCTACCTCCTTCATATGACGAATACTTTCAGGAAAGTACTTGTCATTGAATAGTTTTTGGAACGCTTCCCAAGACATCTTGAGTACGGCAGGCTGGGTACGCTTCACAGACTCCCACCAGTAATCTGTCTCTCCACGAAACATAAAGGTGGCAAATGGAACCTTCTGTTCCTCCGTGCATCCCAAGACATCAAATATCTTGTTAATTTACTTAACCTATGTCTCTGCCTTGATTGGATCTGGCTTTCCCTGAAATTCTGGTGGTCCTAACTCTTTGAACTGCTTGGTAGTGACAATTCGCGTGTTGTTATTATCTCCACCTGTATTTTGCACACGAGTTTTTCTCTTCTAGTTTTGCATGAACTGCAAAAAACTTCTAAACGTCTCATTGTTTATTGTCTGATCAATGTTATTTTCAGGATGAACATTGCCTTCCTGTTACACGTTCTCCTGGTTGGTGATTAAAGGTGTCTCCACGGTCTCATTCACTTCATTGTTAACATTCTCAGTTGCCATTCTCAAATACTGCCATAAAACAAGGGTTAATTAAACAAATTAACATACCACATATTAACCTTATGCTCCGACTGACCAATTAAATATCACATAAGCTTAGGTAGGACATACTAGTGAAAGATTTACTCGTCTCTCCCCTCTTAGTTCTATTCCCCGATCTCCACCACAGATCATATCCCTAAGCTCTGATACTAACTGTGACGCCCCCAGAATAGGTCCAGTCAATCCAACCCATTCTGAGTCGCCAAATACATGGTACAGAATTCAAATACAAAATTTTATATCACACGGTCGTGCAAAATACGACCACACAACTGTGAGTGTCAATACAAATATGTAGAAAATATTAACATTCAAACTAAGTCCTCATTACAATTATTATCACACTATTTATCAGAAATAGTGAGGACTACTACTGCTCTAATCTCGGACCATCACTCTGTCCCCCGACTAGTTCTTGCGACATTCTCATTTCCTGAAGAGGACAATAGATGAAAAGGGTGAGCTCAACTAGCCCAGTAAAGAATATTATGACTAAGATAATGAAAAATAAATTATCGTTAGTCTTCAATAATTCAGATAAAATATTATTGACAACAAGTTTTAGATCAATATTCGTAGCGGAAATAACCATTCATTAGAAGAGTTAAGTAGAGAATAAAGTCTACTATCTTCTATGATTTAAAAGTCCATCATCAATATTTTATCCCTGCAACATCAATCAATATACATCTTGAATCAAATATTCATCTTTGCACTACGACCAAAAATATTCATTTGTATCATCAGTGGTCATGTCCATCTCAACACATGTTCATCTTTGCACTACGGCCAAAGATATTCATCAGGTAATCATTCATCTTTGCTCTACAGGCCAAAGATATTCAATTATATCACCATTTAGGACTGAGGATGATGAAAAATATTTTAAAGAAAGAATCCAGTGAGATAAAGGACAAAGACTAAGGATTCGTATTTTAGTTTATCCAATTCAAAAATATTTCGTAATAATTAATTGTGGAGCAAAATTCAAGAATAAAGCTCAAAACTTAGATCCAATCAAAGATAGGAACCTTAACAAGCAACTTGGACTATTAGAAGAAAATTTAATTTTTCCGTGAATAGTGCCGTATACGTGAATAGTAATCTCGACGAAAAAAGTAAGAATTTCATAATAAAATTCATGCCAATATTTTGGTAAAATGATATTGAAAAGAATAACATCATTTACGAAAGAAAATAACATCCCTTATCTCAAAAGAATAGTACTTCTGACTTGAATATCGGATATAATACCGAAGAAAACTTGCACGGAATAGTAACACTCAAAGTATTTAAATACTCACAAAAATACGCTCGATATTATAGAGAGAGGAAACCTCTGATTCTGGTGTGATTTTCAATTATAACCTAAGCACCCTATTTATAGGCAAAGCTTAGGATGCCAAAGTAGACTTTTTAATAAAATAATATATTTTTAAAAAAAATTCGGCCCGCCTGTTGACCCAAAAGTCATCAGCCACCAGTGGGGCCCACCTCTCATTAAAAAAATATTTATTTTTTGAAACTTCAATAATTCATAATAAATAGCCCTTTTGTCAGAAAAATACAAATTATATGTCCTTTCCATAGAAAATTTAATTCTCTACAACTTTGTAGAAGGAAGTTTTTCCAAATTCCAAACATAAATTATCCGAAATCCATAAACGAATGATTTTCCACACCAAAATACTGATAAAAACACATCAGCACTAATTCCTTCTTTTATATCCACAAAATAAATATTTTCTTATTATATAAATTAATAATTAATTATTCACAAATAATATTACAGAACTACAATATTGACAAACAGGTCGTTTCCAGGAAAGAGGGGGCCTTCCGATAAGGATTTCTCCTTACTGGCGCGCAATTAAATAACCCCTCCTAGACAGAACTTCCTTAGACATTTTCAATAATGCTATCTAATAATATTATTCAAATAATATGAATTATTAATTTGATAATATAAAATACTGTGCAGTGACAATTATTGAATCAATAATACAAAATATCAATTGTAGCAATTATTGAATCAATCATATAAAATAGCAACGTAGCAATTATTGATATAAAATATCAATGTAGCAATTATTGATATAAAATATCAACGTAGCAATTATTGAACCAATAAAATATCATGCAATTATTGAATCAATAATATAAAATATTGAACAGTAATTACTGTAACAATTATTGAGTAAGTGTCTTCTTACGTAAGAACCAATAATTTAAAATACTGTGCAATACCGTGTGCTACAGTGCACAACGCGTATTACTGTATTTTTATCACCGGATATTTCAACAGTTTAGCCGTAACAGTTTTACCGTTATTTATAAAAAGGTTATTTCTGTCGCTTTCTATATCCGACAGTTATTCCGTTGTGGGGCCCACAAATAGCTGCGTCGTCGTACGAATATTTTCCGACAACAAGAATATTCCACGACCAAACGAATATTTCCCAACAACAATGAATATTTTATAACCACTTGCTCATTTTGAAATATTTGCACATTTCACCCATAACTTTTCACATTTATCAAATCAACACCTTACTATTTCGAAATACTAGATAAAGAAAATTAAATTTTTATTCATAAAAGTTGGAGTCTTACACTTGTTCTTCAATTAATTGATTTTATCTTCCAAAGTACAATTAAATTATCAATAGAAGTTTTTTGTTTCATAAACCCCGTCCTTATTTTTGTTGTAATGAGCTATTTGGATTTTTGTCATCTAAAATAAAATTAATCATAATTATTTACTTTATGAAATGGAATGATGATTATGAGTAGACCTGACAAACAGGTCGGGTCAAATTTGGGTCGGGCCAAAATGGCCCAGCTTTTCTTGGGCAAGTATTGTGAGGCCCGTGGCCCGGGTTGGGCCACGACCGGCTTCTCCCTTTTTTTTCCTTGCATAATTTGTCAATTTAACTCAAAGTAAAAGAATAAAGACAATTACATAATTACATTTGGATTGCCCATGCAAAACAATTACTGAATTACTAGTAGAAAACAGTTTGTAAATCATGTCAATTGTCAACATTTAGGTGCCTGAACAATGAACTTTATAAAACCACATGAGAAACCAACTGTATACAAAAAACAAAATGGTAGTTAATAGTGCTTCTGAGCTCCTCCATAACTTCTAGAATCCAAATCCTCTACCAAAACCAGTATGGCAGTATGCCTAATGCCAGTATGCCACCACCTTTCCAGAAAAAGTGCAGAACCCTGTTTAAAAATCAAATCAAAATTCCTCTGCTTAAATAATCAACTTTTACTAAAAGCTAGTTTGGCCACTGGAACTACTGACTGTTTGTACTAAGACTTGTTTTGCATTGTCAAAGGTAACTAATAACTATAGAACTTAAATAATCAAGCATTCTTGTACTAACTCTTCTGGGTGGGTGGCTATTACATTAAAACACATTACAAGATTGAAGAAGGGTGATCAATTCTAACCTTGGGCCTCTGGCCTTTAGCAAGCTCACCAAATAAATCAGGATTCTTTCTACAAAAAAAGGCAGGCCATGAAACTAATTAATGACCAAGTTAAGTTAATGCCAGCAATTCACAAAATGTTCTAATTTCTCTTTTTGCTCCTGGGTTAGTTGTCTCAGTATTCTAAAAGTCGCTAGTCGGTTGGCTGCCGACTAGCGACTAGGGGATTAATCGGCTATTCGGATTTTCAAATTTTTTTAAAATATATATTCTCCTTCCTCCTTCGTAAGTTTTGAGTAAGTAGAATAACATAAGTAACACAAATCATCAAATAAAAACATAGAAACTAAGTAAAACCAAATAGTTGATAGTAGTGTGCATACAAGCCAATCATGTATGATGATAAAACACATACTTTGTAAACAATCTTATTCATTTATTAATAAAAGTATTCATTTATTAAATGCATTTAATTATTTACATGATACTATTTTTATAATATGTAACCCATAGTTTTAAGCAATGCTTTTAGAATCATGATGTTGATCATTCTAATGAGATCTAAATTCTTAGAAAGCTTAAAACTAAAATAGTTCCCAATCATTGGATTACTAAAAAGGGGATTAGTAAATCCGAATAGATTGATACATATGTTGCTTGCTCATTGGATGAGGATGACTGATCTCATGATCACTTGTGTGGAGACACTAAAGCAAGTATATAGGTGCTTATTGGAGAATAAGTTCACTGAACGTGACTCGCTATGGAATACCTAATGGAGTTTTACTTGCCTGTCAATAGGAATTCCTAATGTGATAGTAGTACAAGTGATCCTTGGACTTGAGATCATTATAATATCTTGTGTGTAATAAATTATACTTTGACTTATTCCTTAAGACCCTTATGATATATCAAAGGGTATACTTGGGTATAATAAGTTACATATGGAGATAATGAATGGTCAATAAAGAATCTACCACTTCTAGTAAAAGAAGAGATATGTCCTATGTGATTCGATAAATAACAACCAGTAGTCCTTGGCCAAGGTAGAATGAAATTAGAAAGGAGTTTCTAATTTACATTATTTGGAGTTGTGCATTTTCTGATCGAAATACATATAATTAAATAAAATAAGATTTTACAGTAATTCCATGTCTTATATTTAATTAGGACATTATATGGTGGAATGATTGAATTGTACGATAACTATTTAATCATAGGTTCTTTTATGATTGATGTTGAAATCAATATTATCTGAAAAGTCGTTGATCGTTAGGGAGGCTTATCCCTATTGTAGAATAAATATTATTTATTTAAATAAATTATTAGTTTAATTTATTTATTTAAATAAGATTAGAATTGTTCTAATTGATTTATTCACAATCGGTTTAATATGGAGAACCTAAAGGGTCATACCATAAAAGGAAGAATAATTATTTAAGAAGTTAATGGCATAATCGTAATAATGCATTAAGTGTAATTAATTTAATTTATGGTGATAGAATAAATTTAAAAGTCTAATAATAATGTAGAAGGGGGGTTGAATAGATTATTACCGATAAAAAAATTACCTTAGGCCTTTTTAAATTTTTAGATAATTAATTTGCAGTGTTAGAAATTAATATTCAAGACAGTAAAAATTCAATCACACAATGCATAGAGATTTATCTGGTTCACAACATACACCCCTGGTATGTTGCTACGTCCAATCTCAAGTTCCTATTTGAAACTTGAGATCCTATTACTATCAGTAATAAATACTCCTTCAACAGACGGAGAAGCTTTTACAAAATTTTATAGATAAACTTTCAACTATTCTCAACTAATCTATCTTGGACAGTAAGCTACCAACTCCCTCCTTAAGCTTAGTTGTACTTTCTTTTAAGTTTAGTTCTATTATATGATCTGGTTTTGAAACAATAGCCTTTTCCACACCTCACAAATTCACTAGAGACCCAACTCCCAGTTGACCTCTCTACGACTCTGGTCTTGGTCGAAGAATTGCTTATCTTTCTCACAGGTACATAAAATAAACTAACTCTACTATTTTCTTTTTACAGAGAATTTTACAACAATTTGCTTCTAAAATAAGCAGATAAGATTTAGTACAGATTTATGCTTCTCAGATAAGCAGATATCAATTAAAGAGAAAATATATATTTATAAAAGTTCAAAGACTTTTATACTTGAGAAAATATGCTTTTTAGTAAGCAAATAAGTAAACTTTAGCTTTTACTCAAAATGCTTCTGTATAAGTAGATAAATAGTTTTAATGCAATTTTATGAAGAATTATTTATTCTTTATAATAAAGAGTGTTTTTCTATGGATTAAAGGAACTTGTTTATCAGATATTTTCTAACAAGTATTATATGAATGGCTTTGTGTTCAAACACTTGTATTTAAAAGAATAAATTAATTTAAGCAATGATTATCAAGTATAACAATTTAATTAGTTGAGCACAACTTGATATAAAATATACTTGTCTAACTCAGATAATATATATTAATTTTTTATCTATTGTGCGATTTATAAATAAAGTCACTTGGTACTATAAGGAATCGTACGGTTCGATTCCCTCACTTAAGAGGAATATCTCCGTAGCCTTGCGGCGTCTAAGTATGACAGAATTTATATTCTCACAATTGATATTTATATAAATATTTTTAATATATCACTTAGATTTTCAAATTCGGTTCGGATGATTCACTCTTTTTGGAGGAATATCTCAGTGTCGTTTTGAACTATCAGGTGTATTATCTATTTTACGATATTTATATAAATAATATCAATAAAAAGTTACTTAGTTCTATAAGGAATCGTACGGTTCGATTTTCTCTCCGTAGAGGAATATCTCCGTAGGCTTGCGGCGTCTAAGTATAACTTTTTATTTGATAACTATATGAAATATAGATATATAAAATTGTGTATAACAATTTATATTCGTATATCTATAAATTTAAAACAAGTAAGAAATAATTCAACTAAGTTAACTCAAATGACTTATCTCAATTACTTGGACCAATTTCTTCTTCTCAAATAATCAAAACTTTTGTAAGAGGAGATATAAAGCTTTAGAGAGAGTATGTAGGCAATGAGAGTAAGCTTTTCTTTTCACTTAAATTGGCAAAAACCAAATGAATGAAAGACTCCCTATTTATAAAATTTTTGAGGTCGGGGGAAAAATGGTAATTTTTAAAATCTGTTTTTGAATGAATGGATGAGATTACTTATTTATAAAATCAATGGTAAGGATGAAAGTTTTTGCACGCGGATTGCCAAATGTTTTTTATTCTTTCGATTTTGAATTTAACTCATTGAAAAAATTGGCTTCCAATTAAATGCTCTGCAACTCATTTGGTCAAAGGTGATTTTAATGCACAATCTCTCAAGCTGAATTCAATCGCGCTCGTGGCTAAGTATTTTGTCCCAAAAACCTTGTCATTTTTTTTTCATTTAACATACCCACATTCATTTATCATATACACGGTTTTATATATATACTTATACACACACACGGTTATATATATATATATATATATATATATATATATTCATGCATGTAATAAAATAATTTTTGCCCGATTTTATTTTTGAGAGTTTGAAAGAAAATAGGATCTCCTTACCTTGGAAATGTTTATATGAATCAATTTATTTAACACTTGATATTTAAATTATTAAGGTCAATAAAAATTAATTCAAAATAAATTAGAAAATAGTTTAGATAAAAGTAAAAAAAATAATTAATTAAATCTCAAATCTATTTAATTACTTCATAATTGTTATCATCAAAATATACTAAAAAAATGAGATAAATTAAATAACTTAATATTTATTATTTAATATTTTAGAAATATTAAATATAAATTAATAAGAGGAGTCTTATTAATATTATTACAATTACAATTATTTTAATTTCAAAAGGAGTTTATGAATTAATTTAATATTAGTATTCTCATTTATTCTTAATAAGATTAGGTGGCAAATTAATTAAATAAATTTAATTAATTATTTCTAATGTGATGAGAAGCCTAAATTAATTAAAAGAGTTTAATTATTAAATAAAATCCCATGTCTAATAGGATTAGAAGGGTTGACCAATATCTATATAAGAGAAGTCTTATAATAGATATCAGTTAATGCAATTCTAATTGTTGGAGAATACTCATTTTCTATATAGGATAGAAAACTAGGGTTTAGCCAACCATCCTCCTTCTTGATAAATCCTCTTCCTTGGTGGATCACCTCTAGAGGCCAAACACTTGGGTGACTAACGTTGATCAAAGTAAGTAATCTAACCCGAAAATTCAAGAAGATCACGAAGAACAAGGAGTTGAACTCGTACCTGTGGAAGCTTCTTTCTATAAGGGTATGATTCCATAACTTCTTATTTATCAGTTTTAAATTAATAATTTGCATAAAGGATGATCCGGATAATAGTTTTGTAGAAATTTTTAAACTCTGATATATCATGCTTCCGCTTTTTTTTACAATTTAATTGCGCCCATGTTTTCGTACAAACCCAACAGTGGCATCAGAGCCAAACTTTTATGCAATTATTAATTATTTCGATTTCATATATGTATGGTTATGTATTTAGAATAATTTATTGGACATAATTAATTATATAAATTTATTATTTTTGGAAAAAAATGAAAAATGTCTTTTTAATTTCGAACTGGAAAAAAAAATCGCGAAAGTTTTTTTTTTTTTAGAGTGAATTACATAGCTACTGGAATCTGTGTATAGCTGAATTAGGTGATTCACACAGTCACCCACGGTTTTTTTTTTAAAAAAGGAAAGGAGATCCTGATCATTATGAATCCTGGATCATTATTTCAAAAGGATGGTAACATGATGTTATATATATATATATATATATATATATATATATATATATATATATATATATATATATATATATATATAATATAATATAAAGTTTACGCTTTATTTCAAAAGAATGGTAACTAGATGGTTATAATTAAAATAAAGAATTTATTTTAATCTTGAAATTGAATTTCATTCAATTTAAAATTGTCCATTAAATGATACTCATATATATATGGAATGATTTTAATTCATGAAATGAATATTTATTTATTGATCCATATTGTGATATGTATAAAAATAAATGGGGTTGATTATGGACTATTGACCAATGTGATTGGATTTTATTTTAGTTGAATGCTTGAATGAATGAGTTTTATTAAATGGGGTCTGCGCACCTCGTCTTTTCTGATTTTTTTTGATGTAAAATTCTATCTCCCTCCTATGTACCTCTCCTTGACTGCTAATCAAGGTTTTTATTTAAATTAAATAGTTTAATGTAATAGAAATAGTTAGAATTATCTTGAATAAATTAGAGACCAAAGAGCAAGGAGCGCGTGAAGACCCGTTTGTATGGAGCCCGGGTTCAAATGTAATAGTTACGTTTAAATTTAAAATCTTGCATACTTAGGTTTGACCTTTTGGTTCACTTGGTGGCTCGAGTGAACCAAACTAGAATAAAAGTCCATAATCAATCCGGGTAGAATATAGTATTCTATATGTGCATACTAAGTATTATATATATATATATATATATATATATATTATATTTTATGCAGACATGCTTCGCATGTTTAATAAAATGACACGTATTTTATATATATATATGTGCATGTGCGCTAAACAAGATGAGACAAATAATAACAAACCCCTCAAAAAAATTATATTAAGTCCAAAGCGTTCAAAAATATTTGGATAAATTAATAGAGTATTAAATATTTAATACGAGTTTGTTGTGCACACACAAAGCGAGTATTGCGTATTTAAGATATTAATTTAATCACATTTGATGCTTATAAAGAAAATTGAACAATATTATTTTATTTTGCACACACAAATACAATATTGTTTTTTGAATATATGGAGTGTTAGGTTGGACTTAACTTAAATCATTTTAGTTCGGATGTGCACACACTTGACCATTATGGTTTAAGAGACAAAATACAAGGAGTCACATGTTGATGTGATTGACAAGAGCTGTCTACCTTATTATTTATATATCGTTTATTGTACACACACAAGGCTATATATATTTGAAATGAAATTCTTAATCTTACTAGCTAATCTTTAATTAGATGTTGCCGAACTATATAAGTGAGGGTAATATAGTTTAAAGAAAATAGTGGGAGATAACAATCTAAAATAAGACCTAATTTATTTTGGTATATAAAATTAATTAAATGAATGTTTGCTAAAATGTTGTCTTTTCACATGCAGAATTTTAAAAATGTCAAAATCACTTATTTCATCGCGTAGCATACTTGATGCTAACAAACTAACCGGGCCGAATTACACGGACTGGTTAAGGAATCTGAGAATAGTTCTCATTGCTGAAAAGATTTCTTATGTCCTAAATTCACCTGTCCCTGGAACTGTTTCAGAATCAGCCTCTGAGGAAGAAATTGTCCACCATTATAAAGTGGCAAGATGATGCATCTGTGGCTCAATGCATCATGCTCGCATCCATGAATAACGAGCTTCAGTGTCAACATGAAAACATGGATGCTCCTACTATGTTGCTTCACCTCAAGGAGTTGTACGGTGAACAAAGTAGGACTACAAGATATGAGATATCTAAGGAGCTCTTCCGATCTCGGTTGACCGAGGGCACTGCCGTCGAGGCTCATGTCCTTAAGGTGATCAATCTGATTGAAAGCCTCGGACAGCTTGGGTTCGTCATGGATGGGGAGTTGAGTCAAGACTTGGTCTTGCAGTCACTCCCTGAAACCTGCTCGCAGTTCATCGTTAATTTTCACATGAATAAGTTAGATGTCAGCTTGCTTGAATTACTTAACATGTTGAAAACTGCAGAAGGTCACTTTCCATCCAAGAAGAACTATGTCTTAATGGTAGATTCTTCCAAGAAAAGAAAGAGGCCAAATGTATCTTTTGAAAAGAAGAAATCTAAGAAGGCTAAGGGCAATGTGAACATAAAGGAACAAAAGAAACCTGATCCAGCTAGCAAAGGAATGTGCTTCCATTGCAACGAGTTGTGCAAAAAGTTTATGGCAGAGAAGAAGCTTGAGAAGCTTCGACTTCCAATCAAGATTTGTTCATGATTGAAATTAATTTTTTTGAAAGTCATAATTCTACTTGGGTATTGGATACCGGCTGTGGTTCTCACATATGTAATACTGTGCAGGGACTAGTCAGAAGTAGAAAGCTGAACAAAGATGAGGTTGTCCTACGAGTGGGAAATGGAGCAAAGGTTGCTGCATTAGCTATAGGCACTAATTGTTTAACACGGCCTACGGGAAAGTCCATTTATTTAAATAACTGTTATTTTGTACCAAATATCATTAGAAATATTATTTCTATTTCCGTATTAGATATGGAAGGATTTGACATTATAATAAAGAACAACAGTTGTTCTATATATAAAGATAATATTTTATATGGTGCTGGTAATCTGCGAAATGGACTTTATATACTTGACTTGCATGAAAATATACTTCAAATAGAATGTAGACACTCAGAAATTTTTCTTTTCCCAATACTAACACTGTAGGAGGGCAAAACCGTCTATCAATTCAAATCTGGCCACCAATGCCGGTCCTTCAATTCAAATTCGGCCGCCAATGCCGGTCCTTAAACCTAAATCCGATCTCCAATATCGGTAACCTAAATTCGATCCCCAATATCGGTACTCCAGCCAAATTCGATCCCCAATATTGGTAATTCAGCCAAATTCGATCACCAATGTCGGTACTCAATCCATCTCTGATAGTCAATCGGACCGTCTATCCAATTCCGATAGTCAATTGGAACTATCCAGCTCCTGATAGTCAATCGGACCGTCTATCCAGCTCTGATCTCCAATCGGACCGTCCATCCAGTTTTGATCAATAATCAGATCATCAGATCAACCCTGATCTCAATATCGGGCCATCAGATCAATCATGATCTTCAATCAAGCCATCAGTTCAAACTCTGATCTCAATATCGGGCCTTCGAATTAGCCCCGTTAGCAATCCGGGAGATACCAATCAACCCCGATCTTCACATCGGGCCGTCAAGTCAGCCCCGGTCTCAACCCGGGAGGTACAGGTTAACCTGTACATCAACCCAAGACATGTCAAGTCATCCCCGATCTCAGCCTGAAAAGTACAGATCATCCCCGGCGTCAATCCGGGAAGTACAGTTCAGCCTAGAGATAACCCTGGGAAGCCAGATCCATCAAAGGCTGTGCCGACACCACAAACAACCCCGAGAGCGGAAAAATGGTCATTTTATTCAACTCTCAACCAATTCGGTCAAACTCAAGCCAAATTGATGCCATCGAAGTCAGAATGAACCACAACAACGATCCTGAGTGCCAACAGCGCAAGACAGCTCAACGGACAAACTGCGGGGAATCGAAGACCTAGTTCTGAACCTATCTGATCGGACCCAGAAAATGTCTTATCCCATGTCATTGCGACACTCTCGGCGAGGGCTTTTCGAAAAGGCATCGCACGCCTCAAACGGAGGCTTCGATCAAAAGTTTAAAAGTTCTGACTTTAGCTGCGCGTTAACCGAAGTGCACTTACTTCGAGACGACGGAACCCGGCACCACGGGCCCTACCTGGGGAGCCATAACTCTACCTGCGGCAACCGCAGGTAGAGCTAAGGCTCCCTGGCCTATAAATAAACGTGCACCCCCCCTTCATTTTTATAATTTAGAAACGCAGCGAAACTCTGCCTGTCTGATTTTTTGACTTTTACACCTCTTCCAAATCCAAATATTTTTACTCCAACACGTAGATAAACCCATATACTACCACATATCAAAAAACCACAACAGTAGATTTGGACGTTTAAAGCCTACGACTTGGCAAAAGGCCCGTATTGCAGTCCATTGTAAGTATTTTTACGATCAGAAAGTCAATACTATTACTTTGCATTGTTTTCCACTTACACACGAAGTTCATCTTTTAAATATGTCCGGAACTTAGTTTCGTGGCTGGTTTCATCAAAATTTGGTACATTTCTGTACATAAACGCAATTGTTTGCATTTCTACAATTCGGATTGACGATCTGTCAGCTCCAGCAGCTTCAATTCACTAGCACACACATTTTTGGCAACTCTGTCGGACTGGGTTGTCTTCCCAGTCCGGGTTTGGCCTTTTTTTGTATATATTTAACTACAAATGGACTAACATTTCAATTCTGTCAAGCACGGATGTCAAATTCGTGGTAGTTTACCGTTTTTTTATATATTTACACATATATAAGCGAATTTCACCATCACTGGTACTCATATCAGTCCTGGTTGACTACATTTCTGTCAATATATATATTTATATATTTTTTGTCATAGCCTAGATTATTTTGTGGCTATTTACAGTTTATATATATATATATATATATATATATATATATATATATTTCAATTCTAGTCCGGGCTTGTGAGTGAAAACCCATCGCCCTTTTACAGCTTTTGTATATATAATTATATATATATATATATATATATATATATATATATTGCTTTACTCAATTTATTCAATTACTGTATTTAACATTCATTTGTATATGAATCTGCATTGACATATCTGCGGGCGAAACTATATTTATCCAAATCTCGCCAATTCTAGCTTTCAATGGTTCAAACAGGTCCCGATAGAACCTGGAAGCTATAATGGCTGAGATTTCTTTAAATCTAGTTATTTTTATAGTTTCAGCTTTGAAAGCAAACTCGCGTCCCTTAGATCGCTATCTAGTGGGAACGAGACTGCTTGGGCCATTCACAGCCAGGATTTATTGATGAATCCTTGGTTCCATTACGACGTGATGATGCATATATGTCCATTTCTATGCAAATTTAAACTGTGCAGGTTTATTGGCTATTCATATGTGAGCCTAGGAATCATGGGATTTACGATCAAATCGATCAGGATTTGATTCCCACGATGGACAAACTCCAGTTTATAGATGTACCCTGCCAGTTTTTCTGTAAAATGTACATACACAGACCTTAAAATGGTTATCCAGCTTTAACGTCTCAATATAATGAAAAAAATGTCAATTGTCGTGTCAGCGTCTCTTCGATGGTTTTCATACCCATGAGGAGACCGACACTTGTATATTTCTATGGTCGAGAATGCTTCGCAGCCTGACAAATCACCATTTGCTTGCAGCCTTAAGGCTGTAAAGATAAAATTTGGAAGTATCAAAAGGCTTCAATTCCTATGTCAGCGTAGGAGTTTGATAAACAGCTTTCAAAACATCACTGTCAATTCAATTTCAAAGATTTTGCAAATTTAATCAAAATGCTTTTGTAAATCAAATCAAAGACTAATTTTTAAAATCAAATCAAACCCTTCGTATATAGGTTCAATGAAGCGAAGCATTACTTTCAAATCAATCAAATCAATAGGCCCAATTTTCAAACAGCATTCACTCATGCATTCACAGTTTTAAGGGAAATATTGAAAAGATGCAGTACCGTATTTACACGGGAGTCGTGGGGTGCCTAACACCGTTCCCCACACTTAACCAAGCCTCCGAACTCAAAACTCCAATTTCAAAGATCAAGTTTCGACAATGTCCAGCAATTGGGCCTCTTTTTAAATCAAACTCGGTTGAGTTGGTACAACCATTTTCAAATCTACCAACTGGTGACTCTGTTAAAACATTCAAATCGTCTACATAAATACATGTTGGCCTCTTTCCTAAAAAACCCTTCAAAACCTTTTTCCTAAATAAAAAGAATAAGGGTAGAGAGAACTTAGGAAGATTGATTTGAGGAAACTCGGGTTACGAACCGACCCGCGGGATTCTTAAATTTTCCAACGTCGACATAGAACAAACTAAGAAAAGTGAAAGAGATGATGTTAATTATACCTATATATGGCACTGTAGACTCGGTCATATTAATGAAACAAGATTATCCAAGTTACATAAGGATGGGCTCTTAGAGCTGTTCGATTTTGAATCATATCCAACTTGTGAATCTTGTCTCATGGGTAAAATGACTAAATCTCCTTTTAGTGGAAAAGGAGAAAGAGTTACAGAGTTATTAGCGTTGGTTCACACAGACGTTTGTGGACCTATGACAACAAATGTACGGGGAGGGTATTCGTATTTTATTACTTTCACTGATAATCACTCAAGATATGGATATGTGTATTTAATAAAATATAAATTTGAATCGTTTGAGAAGTTCAAAGAGTTCAGAAGTGAAGTAAAGAAACAAACTGGCAAAAGTAATTAAGATTCTTCGATCAGATTGAGGTGGTGAATACTTAAGTGGTGAATTTTTTGATTGTCTCAAATAAAATAGTATAATTTCACAATGGACTCCACCAGGTACAACATAGTTAAATGGAGTATCTGAAAGGAGAAATCGAACACTGTTGAACATGGTTCGTTCAATGATGAGTTTTACCGATCTTCTAGTATCATTTTGGGGTTATGCCTTAGAAGCGGCTGCATATCTACTAAATAAGGTCCCCTCGAAATTCGTCCCCAAGACTCCATATAAGATGTGGACAGGGAGAAACCTGGTCTTAAGCATGTTAAGATTTGGGGATGTCCAGCTTATGTGAAAAGGTTTCAAAATGATAAGTTTGGGACAAGATCTGATAAGTGCACGTTTGTGGGATATCCTAAAGAAAGTTTGGGATACTATTTCTACAATCCTACTAAGCAAAAAGTGTTTGTTGCGAAACACGCTGCCTTCTTAGAGAATGAGTTTATTCTTGAAGAGGCCAGTGGGAGGAAAATAGACCTTGAAGAAATTCAAGAACCACAAACCACTACAGATCAAGTGGATAAACCTGTCCAAGTAAAGACACCTTTTGTACAACACCCTGTTCGTAAATCTGGAAGATTACCGAAGATACCTGATAGGTATGGATTCATCATAGAGGATGACGATGAGGTACACGTAAAGAATGATGATGATCCACTGAATTACGAACAGGCTATGAGTAATAAAGACTCAGGGAAATGGCTTAAAGCCATGAAATCCAAGATGGACTCCATGGATGAGAACCAAGTATGGACTTTGGTTTCACCACCTGAAGGCATTAAGCCTATTGGGTGTAAATGGGTCTTTAAAAGAAAGACTTAAGCGGACGGCAAGGTAGAGACCTATAAAGCCCGACTGGTTGCAAAAGGTTTCAAACAAAGACAAGGAGTTGACTATGATGAAACCTTCTCACCAGTAGCTATGCTCAAGTCCATTCCAATTTTGCTTGCGATTGCGGCTTATTACGACTATGAGATCTGTCAGATGGATGTGAAAATGGCTTTCCTCAATGGGAAACTTGAGGAGGATGTGTATATGACACATCCAGAGGGATTTGTTTCAAAGGTTGGAACAAATCAAGTCTGTAAGCTGCAACGATCCATTTATGGATTGAAGCAAGCTTCTCGTAGATGGAACATTCATTTTAATGAGACAATCAAAGAGTTTGATTTTATCAAAAACGAGGATGAACCATGTGTGTACAAGAAGGTTAGTGGGAGCGCTGTTTTATTCCTTGTATTATATGTTGATGATATATTACTGATAGAGAATGACATTCCTATGCTACAGTCGATTAAAATCTGGTTATCTAAACACTTCTTTATGAAGGACTTGGGAGAAGCATCCTATATTTTGGGGATAAAGATATATAGAGATAGATCTAAAAGGATGCTTGGCTTATCCCAAGGAACATATATTGATACCATGCTAAAGAGGTTTAGCATGGAAGATTCCAAAAGAGGTCTCATGCCGATGAGCCATGGAATAAATCTCTCCAAGAAACAGGCCCCAAAGACACCTAAGGAGAGAAACCGTATGAGTAAGATCCCTTATGCTTCAGCAATAGGATCTATCATGTACGGTATGATATGTACTAGACCGGATGTCGCTCATTCACTTAGTGTAACGAGCAGATATCAGTCAAATCCTGGAGAAGAGCACTGGAAGGCAGTGAAAAATATCCTAAAGTACTTACAAAGGACTAAAGATGTATTTCTTATCTACGGTGGGTCTGAATTAAAACTCGAGGGCTTCATAGACTCAAGTTTTCAAATGGACCAAGAAAATAGTAAATCCATTTCGGGATATGTGTTTACCTTAAATTGAGGCGCAGTGAGTTGGAAGAGTTCCAAGCAACAAACAGTTGCTGATTTAGTGACAGAGGTAGAGTATATAGCTGCAAGTGAAGCAGCAAAGGAAGCTGTTTGGATGAAGAAGTTCATAACCGAACTTGGTGTGGTTCCTAGCATTGGAGTAGCATTCCCCTTGTACTGTGACAACACCGGAGCGGTTGCACAGGCTAAGGAACCCAGGTTTCATCAGAAATCTAAACACGTGTTACGGCAATTTCACTTGATCAGGGAGATCATTGAAAGAGGAGACGTCACCTTGGAGCCTGTAGACTCTCAAGACAACATTGCAGAACCATTTACTAAAGCTTTAACACAACAACAGTTTGATCGTCACTTAGAGAAGATGGGTATGAGATACCATGGCGATTGACTTTAGTGCAAGTGGGAGATTGATAGTAGTGTGCATACAAGCCAATCATGTATGATGATAAAGCACATACTTTATAAATAATCTCATTCATTTATTAATAAAAGTATTCATTTATTAAAGGCATTTAATTATTTACATGATGCTATTTTTATAATATGTAAATAATCTATAGTTTTAAGCAATGCTTTTAGAATTATAATGTTGATCATGCTAATGAGATCTAAATTCTTAGAAAGTTTAAAACTAAAATAGTTCCAAATAATTGGATTACTAAAAAGGGGATTAGTAAATCCGGATAGATTGGTACATATGTTACTTGCTCATTGGATGAGAATGACTGATCTCATGATCATTTGTGTAGAGACACTAAAGCAATTATATAGGTGCTTATTGGAGATTAAGTTCACTGAACGTGACTCGCTATGGAATACCTAATGGAGTTTTACTTGCCTGTCAATAAAAATTCCTAATGTGATAGTAGTAAAAGTGATTCTTGGACTTGAGATCATCATAGTATCTTGTGTGTAATGAATTATACTTTGACTTATTCCTTAAGACCCTTAAGGTCTATCAAAGGGTATGCTTGGGTATAATAAGTTACATATGGAGATAATGAATGGTCAATAAAGAATCTACCACTTCTAGTTACATATGGAGATAATGCTTGGTTAGGAATATGAAAGCTAACAACTTTTTGAAAACAATCAATTAAACATGTGGGCAACTTGATTTGTCATGTGTGGTGTGTTAAACTTTTCAAAAGTATGGTGCTTGGAAATCCTTCGCGGGTTTCATTTGTCAATATTGGTGTTCTGGAATTTTTCTATAAATAGAGTGCTTAGTTAAGAAATGAAAAGCAAACCAGAATAAAAAAAAATTCTCTCTATAATATTGAGCGTATTTCTTGTGAGTATAAGGATAGTTTGAGTATGGATAACAGTGCAAGATTTTCTTAACATAATATCCGATATTCCAGTTAGATCTAGTATTCTACTAAGGTAAATGATATTATTTTTCTCATAAATGATGTTATTTCCTTTCAATATTCATAAAGAATATTATTTTCTTTCATATTCCGTATTATGAAAGTAATAATATTTCATTTCATATTCTTAAATTTAAACTTAGTACGGTAAGTATTGCTTCTATAATTCCTGAAATGATTAGAAATTTCTTGAGTTTTGCGATTCATCTAATATCATTTCACTAGAATATTGGTCTAAACTTTCTTATAAATTTTTTATCTTTTCATGTCGGGGTACTATTCATTCGAGTACTATTCACGAGATACTATTCACGGGATACTATTTACGAAAAAAATAATTTATTTATTTTTCCAAATTATCTTTGATTGGATACATGTTTTGATCTCTATATTGACAACTTGGATATTCTTGAACACTGGATAAATTGAATTATAAATCTCTAATATTTGTCTTTGATCTCACTGGATTCGTTCTTTATATCATTTTTCATCATCCTTAGTCCTATATTTTGGTGAAAGTTATCTTTGGCCTGTAGTGCAAAGATGAACTAATGATTGATGAATATCTTTGGCCCGTAGTGCAAAGATGAGCTGTTGATTTATGAATATCTTTGGTCTGTAGTGCAAAGATGGACTGGTGTTTGGCATGATCATGACCACTGGTGAAACAAACAAATATCCTTGGCCCGTAGTGCATGGATAATTCATTGATTGAAAATATTATTGATTAGTGTTACAGGGATAAAATATTGATGATGGACTTTTATATCATAGAAGATAGTAGACATCATTCTATACTTAACTCTTTTAATGAATTGTTATTTCCGCTGCAGTTGTTGATCTAAAACTTGTTGTCCATAATATTTTATTTGATTTATTGAAGGCTAACGATAATTTATTCTTTATTATCTTAGTTATAATATTCTTTACTGAGCTAGTTGAGCTCACCCTTTTATTCCGTTGTTCTCTTCAGGAAATGAGAATATCGCGGGGACTAGTCGGGGAATAGAGTGATGGTCCGAGATAGAGCTGTAGAAGTCCTCACTATTTTATAAAATAGTGTGATAATAATTATAATGTGGACTTATTTGAGTGTTTATATTTTCGTATTATATACGATATGTATTGAAGCTTACAGCTTGTGTGGTCGTATTTTGCACGACCGTTTGTTATAAGAAGATTTGTATTTGGATTCTGTATCGTGTATTTGGCAACTCAGAATGGGTTGTGTGAACCTATTTTGGGGGCGTCACAGTTGGTATTAGAGCTTAGGGATATAATCTCTGGAGGAGATCTGGGAATAGAACTAGGAGGGGAGAGACGAGTAAAACCTTCGCTAGTGTGTCCTACCTAAGCTTACTTATTATTTAATTGGTCGGTTGGAACATAAGGATAATATGTGACATGTCAATTTCTTTAATTAACCTCTATTTTTGTGGTAGTATTTGAGAATGGCACCTGGAAATCTAAACAATCGAGCATATGAGACCATTGAGACACCTCTAATCACCAACTAGGATAATGTGCAACAGGTAGACAATAATCCTCCTGTAAAAAACACCACCAATCAGACGATGAACGATGGGATGTTGAGAAGTTTTTTATAATTCATGTAAAATCTGGCAAGAGAGACTCTTGTTCAAAATGCAGGTGGAAACAATGGTAACTCGCGGCTGGTTACTTCTAAACAATTCAAGGAGTTGGTACCACCAGAGTTTTTGGGAAAGCCAGATCCACTCAAGGCAGAAGCTTGGGTTAAACAAATCACCAAGATATTTGATGCCCTAGGATGCACAGAGGAGCAAAAGGTTCCATTCGCCACCTTTATGTTCCGTGGAGAGGCAGATTACTGGTGGAAATCTGTGAAGTGTACTAATCTTTCCGCACTTAAGATGTCTTGGGAGGAGTTCCAAAAATTGTTCAACGACAAGTACTTTCTAGCAAGTATTCATCATATGAAGGAGGTAGAATTTATCAAATTGGAATAGAACAACATGACTGTCCCAATACGAGGCTAAGTTTGCGAAGTTATCCCAGTTTGCATCTCATTTGATGGATAATGAGGAACGAATGACACGAATGTTTCTGAGAGGTTTGAAACCTGAAATTCATCAATACCTCATTTCTCACAAACTTTGTTTGTATTCAGATTTTGTGAACATGACTCAATTACTGGAATAAGATAATGAGTTTGTTCAACCAAGGGACAACAACCATGGTCGTACCGGTGGCAACAGTCATCGGAACAATAAAAATCAGCGTGGAGGAAATTATCATGCTAAAAGCGGTAACCACTCCGGTGATAATCATGGCCATGATAATAGAAGAAGTGAGTCGGGGAGAAATTTCTAAAAGAGAAGGTACAACAATGACAACGTAAAGATGTCGGCAGCAGCACCAGCACCAGTAACTGTTTCTCGGGAAGGAGAACGACCACCAGTTAGATGCTACAGATGCGGAGAGGAGGGACACATCAGTCCAAACTGTACACAACCTTCCAAAGTGTGTTTCAGTTATGGGAAGGATGGTCATATAGCTCGATTTTATCCTATAGCAAAATCAAGTCCAGCGGGGACGGTGACACCAAAGGCTGTCCCAGACAAGTCAAAGTCGGTGGTCCAGGGAAGAGCTTTTGTCGTGATTACCCAAAAAGCGAGGAACCCGAACGAAGTTATCACGGGTAAGCTAATCATAAACTCTTGCAAAGTTTATATCTTATTAGATACCGATTCTACCCATTATTTTATTTCACCTGCTTGTGCTCAACGTTTGAACTTGACCCCTGACAAATTAGACTTTGACTTATCTGTTGAAACTCCGTTGGGAGAAACCTTCATTACATCCACGGTTTACAAATCTTGCTTAATTCAAATTGGCACCCTCACATTACCTTTTGATCTCATCTCTTTGAAAATACTTGCATTTGATGTGATTTTAGGAATCGATTAGTTAACCACTCATCATGCAAAAATTGATTATTTTCGTAAGGTTGCTAGTTTTCATATTCCTAACCAACCTGTTATGAGAATTCAAACAACCAAACCAATAAAATTAATCAATGTCATTTCAAGTCATAAAGCTATTCGTTTATTAAAAAACGGATGTCAAGCTTTCTTAGCCCATGTCACCGATTTAAACAAAAATACGTCAGATTTGAATGATATTTCTATTGTTAATAAATTTCCTGATGTATTTCCCGAAGAACTTCCTAGCCTACCCCCATATCGAATATCTTCTATTGAACTACAGGAGTTAAAAGTCCAACTACAAGAGTTATTAGACATCGGCTTTATACGTCCTAGAACATCACCTTGGGGTGCTCCTGTTTTATTCATAAAGAAGAAAGACGGAAGTATGCGACTTTGTATTGACTATCGGGAGTTGAACCATGTCACCATCAAGAGTAGGTATCCGTTACCTCGCATTAATGACTTGTTTGACCAGTTACAAGGTGCTAAATTCTTCTCAAAGAACGATCTTCGTTCTGGATATCATCAGTTAAAGATTAAAACTGATGACATTCCAAAGACTACCTTCAAATCTCGATACGGGCATTATAAATTCTTAGTCATGTCTTTTGGATTGACTAATGCTTCTGCAACTTTCATGGTTATAATGAACCGGATATTCAAGGAATATTTGGATCATTTTGTGGTTATCTTTATTGATAACATCCTTATTTACTCCAAAAGTCGTGAAGATCATGAACAACAGTTGAGGTTGGTACTCCAAAAGCTTCGTGAAAACAAGAGATATGCCAAGTTGAAGAAATGCGAGTTCTGGCTTGAGGAAGTAGCATTCCTTGGGCACGTGGTATCGAAACATGGAGTATCGGTAGACCCGGCGAAGATTGAAGCAATACAAAGTTGGGAGCAACCTAAGTCGGTAATCGAAATACATAGCTTTTTGGGCTTAGCTGGTTATTATCGGAGATTCATGGAAGGATTTTCTCGAATCGCTAATCCATTAACGCAGCTGACTCAAAAAGATACAAAATTCAGATGGAACGAGGAATGCGAGAAAAGCTTCCAAGAGCTCAAGAGGAGACTCATTTCAGCACCTATTCTGACACTACCATCTGGTTCGGATGGAATTGTCATCTACAGCGATGCTTCAAGCTTAGGATGTGTTCTCATGCAACATGGGAAAGTCATAGCCTATGCCTCGCGACAACTCAAAGAATACGAGAGGAATTATCTTACTCATGACCTAGAGTTGGCAGCTTACGTTTTTGCGTTGAAGATCTGGAGACACTACCTGTATGGGGAGAAAATGGAGATCTATACGGATCATAAGAGCCTCAAATATTTCTTCACTCAAAAGGAACTCAACATGCGGCAACGACGTTGGCTTAAGCTGTTGAAAGATTATAACCATACCATCCAATACCATCATGGAAAAGCGAACGTGGTAGCTGACGCGTTGAGTAGAAGATCATATGCGGGAACGAATGCTATGTTGTCAACACAAAGACCCATTTTGTATGACTTACAAAAGATGGAGATGGAGTTAAAAACTCCAGGGACCCACGTGAAGATGGAAAATATACGCATAGAACCAGCTTTAATTGATAGAGTTAAAGCTGCTCAAGTTACAGACCCGGAGCTGATGAATATGAAGAAGAGGATGTAAGAAGGTGCTATTCCAGAAGCAAGAATTGATGAAGAGAGAATACTTCGAGTCAACTCCAGACTTTGTGTTCCTAACAAATCTGATTTGAAGTATAAAATCATGATAGAGGCACACAACACACCGTTTGCAATTCATCCTAAAAGTACCAAAATGTATCGTGATCTTTGACATACATTTTGGTGGAGCAATATGAAGAGAGAAATTGCGGAGTTTATCTCAAGGTGTCTAACTTGTCAACGTGTCAAGGCGGAGCATCAAGTGCCAAAAGGTCCATTGCAACCGTTTGAAATTCCAAAATGGAAGTGGGAACATATCAACATGGATTTCGTTACGGGTCTTCCTAAGGTTTCTTAAGGAATAGATGCAATTTGGGTTATTGTCGACAGATTAACCAAGTCTTCTCATTTCTTGCCCATATGAGAAACTTATTCACTTGAACGTCTTGCTCGTATGCACATAAATGAGATTGTAAGACTGCATGGTATGCCAGTATCCATAGTTTTGGATCGAGACCCAAGATTCACTTCACGATTTTGGGTCAACTTGCAGAAAGCTATAGGCACCGATTTACGATTCAATTCTGCATATCATCCTCAAACGGATGGCCAATCGGAAAGGACTATTCAAACTTTTGAAGATCTATTGAGACTCTGTGTTCTATACTTCAAAGGAAGTTGAGACAAGTACTTACCAATGGTGGAATTCCCCTACAACAACAGTTATCAAGCAAGTATAGGCATGGTTCCATTCGAGGCGTTGTTTGGACGAAAGTGTCATTCTCCAGTATGCTGAGACGAGGTGGGTGAAACAACATTGTTGGGATCGGATTTAGTACGTATAACTAAGGAAAAGATTTAAATAATCCGGCAACGTATACAAACAGTATAAGATTAACAAAAGAGTTATGCTGATCTTCATCGAAGAGACGTGGAATTCAATGTCGGACACCATGTGTTGTTACGTGTTGCTCCATGGAAAGGAGTTACGAGATTCAGAAAGAGAGAAAAGCTCAACCCACAATTTATTGGTCCATTTGAAATTCTTGACTGAGTAGGAACTATGGCCTATAAACTCGCTTTACCGCCTAGCATGTCTCGTGTTCATAATGTTTTTCACATATCCATGCTACATAAATATGTGAAAGACCAAAACCATATTATTGAATTAGAACCAGACAAGATAGCCGAAGATTTAACGCATGAGGAGATACCTGTCAAGATCTTGGATAAGAAGGAATATGTTATACGCTCAAAGGTTATATCTCAAGTCAAAGTTTTATGGAGAAACCATGATATTAAGGAAATGACCTGGGAAATAGAATCTGAAATGAAAGTAAGGTATCCTTACCTTTTTGACATACCATGTACGTACGTTAATTTCGAGGACAAAATTTCATAAGGAGGAAAGGTTGTAAGACCCCAACTTTTTATGAATAAGAATTAATTTCCTCTACATATTATTTTAAATAGTAGGGTGTTGATTTGATAAATGAGATAAGTTATGGATGATATGTGCAAATTTTTCAAAGTAATCAA
The DNA here is from genome assembly GCA_020205555.1 of Panax stipuleanatus. Classification (NCBI taxonomy): domain Eukaryota; kingdom Viridiplantae; phylum Streptophyta; class Magnoliopsida; order Apiales; family Araliaceae; genus Panax; species Panax stipuleanatus. The sequence continues at coordinate 62,305,270 of CM035123.1, read as the reverse complement.
GTGGTCATAAAATATTCGTTGTCTCGGGGAATATTAGTTTGGTCGGGGAATATTCTTTTTATCGGAGAATAGTCGTACGACGGCGCAGGCATTGGTGGGCCCCATAACGAAAAACTGTCGGATAAAGAAAACAACAAAAATACATTTTCTAAAATATAACGCCAAAACTTTTACCGTAAAACTGTTGAAATATCCGGTGATAAAAGAATAATAATACGCGTTGTTGCACAGTAGCACACGGTATTGCACAGTAATTCTAATTATTGATTCTTACATAAGAAGTCACTCATTCAATAATTGTTACAGTAATTACTGTTCAGTATTATTATTGGTTCAATAATTGCTACATTGATAATCGCATAATATTTTATATTATTGATTCAATAATTGTCACAGTAACCACTGCACAGTATTTGACATTATTAAATCAATAACTCATATTATTTAAATGATATTATTAGATAGCATTATTGACAATGTCTAGAAAATTCTATCGAGAAAAGGGTTAGGTTATATAATTGCGCGCCAATAAGGATAAATTCTTATCGGAAAGCCCCCTCTTTCTTGGGAACGACCTAGTTGTAAATATTGTGATTCTGTAATATTAATTGTAAATAATAATTTATTGTTGATAAATAAGATAAGTAAATATCTGTTCAATTTTGATATAAATGAAGAAATTTTTAGCATGAGACGTTTGTTGAAAGTTGGCATTTTATCTTCTCCGATAAAATTAATTCATTCAAATATATTATTATAATATTATATTATAATAATATAATGTGATAATATAATAGTATAAGTTTATAATTTGAATGGTAACATTATTATAATAAATTCATGGTATAAAAATAAAATGTGATGGAAGAGAGAAAATTTGAATTTGAATTTTTTTAATAATTATAAATGTTTTAATATATATATATATATAAACATGTGGGCAACTTGAATTGTCAAGTGTGGTGTGCTGAAGTTTTCAAAAGTGTGGTGCTTGGAAATCCTCCGTGGGTTTCATTTGTCAACATTGGTGTTCTGGAATTTTTCTATAAATAGGGTGTTTAGTTAAGAAATAAAAATCAAACCAAAATAAAAAAAAATTCTCTCTATAATATTGAGCGTATTTCTTGTGAGTATAAGGATAGTTTGAGTGTGGATAACAGTGTAAGATTTTCTCAACATAATATCCGATATTCCAGTTAGATCTAGTATTCTACTAAGGTAAATGATATTATTTTTCTCATAAATGATGTTATTTTCTTTCAATATTCATAAAGAATATTATTTTCTTTCATATTCCGTATTATGAAAGTAATAATATTTCATTTCATATTCCTAAATTTAAACTTAGTACGGAAAGTATTGCTTCTATAATTCCTAAAATGATTAGAAATTTCTTGAGTTTTGCGATTCATCTAATATCATTTCACTAGAATATTGGTATGAACTTTCTTATAAATTTTTTATCTTTTCATGTTGGGGTACTATTCATTCGAGTACTATTCACGAGATACTATTCACGGGATACTATTCACTAATTTTTTTTCCAAATTATCTTTGATTGGATCCATGTTTTGATCTCTATATTGACAACTTGGATACTCTTGAACTCTGGATAAATTGAATTATAAATCTCTAATATTTGTCCTTGATCTCACTAGATTCGTTGTTTATATCATTTTTCATCATCCTCAGTCGTATAATGTGGTGAAAGTTATATTTGACCTGTAATGCAAAGATGAACTGTTGATTGATAAATATCTTTGGCCCATAGTGCAAAAATGAGCTGCTGATTTATGAATATCTTTGGCCTGTAGTGCAAAGATGGACAGGTGTTTGGCATGATCATGACCACTGGTGATACAAACAAATATCCTTGGCCCGTAGTGAATGGATAATTAATTGATTAAAAATATTATTGATTGGTGTTACAGGAATAAAATATTGATGATGGACTTTTATATCATAGAAGATAGTAGACATCATTCTCTACTTAACTCTTCTAATGAATTGTTATTTTCGCTGCAGTTGTTGATCTAAAACTTGTTGTCTATAATATTTTATTTGATTTATTGAAGGCTAACGATAATTTATTCTTCATTATCTTAGTCATAATATTCTTTACTGAGCTAGTTGAGCTCACCCTTTTCTTCCATTGTTCTCTTCAGGAAATGAGAATATCACGGGAACTAGTAGGGGAATGGAGTGATGGTCCGAAATAGAGCTGTAGAAGTCCTCACTATTTTATAAAATAGTGTGATAATTTGTAAGGAGCACTTATTTGAGTGTTTATATTTTCGTATTATATACGACCTGTATTGAAGCTCACAGCTTGTGTGGTCGTATTTTGCATGATCATTTGTTATAAGAAGATTTGTATTTAGATTTTGTACCATGTATTTGGCGACTCAGAATGGGTTGTGTGAACCTATTTTGAGGACGTCATATTATTACAATTATTATTATTTTAATTTCTAAAGGAGTTTAGTAATTAATTTAATATTAGTACTCTCATTTATTCCTAATAAGATTAGGAGGCAAATTAATTAAATGAATTTAATTAATTATTCCCAATGTGGTGGGAAGCCTAAATTAATTAAAGGAGTTTAATTAATTAAATGAAACCCCATGTCTAATAGGATTAGAAGGATTGACCAATATCTATATAAGAGGAGTCTTATAATAGAAATCAGTTGATGCAATTTCAATTATTGGAGAGTATTCCTTTTCTATAGAGGATAGAAAACTAGGGTTTAGCCAACCACTCTCCTTCTTGATAATTCCTCTTCCTTGGTGGATCACCTCTAGAGGCCAAACACTTGGGTGGCTAACGTTGATCAAAGGAAGGAATCTAACCCGAAAATTCAAGGAGATCACGAAGAACAAGGAGTTGAACTCGTACCTGTGGAAGCTTCGTTCTATAAGGGTATGATTCCATAACTTCTTATTTATCGTTTTAAATTAATAATTTGCATAAAGGATGATCCGGGTAATGATTTTGTAAAAAAATTTAAACTCTGATATACCATGCATCCGCTTATTTTGCAATTTGATTGCGCCCATGATTTCGTACAAACCCAACAATAATTCAACGCTTTAAGTTCAAAACCAATTAACCAAATGAAACTAGGTAACACAAAATCAATAGTCAATCACTCCTCCTCCTCCTCTTTTCCATATCCCTCCAAGACTTGCTCTCCATCAGACTCAAACTCATAATCCTCATCTTCTTCTTCGTTGTCATCATCTTCTGACATAAACTCGTCTTCATCTAGTTGTCGCACATTTCTACCACTTCTTCTAGGTAGAAGGACCTCTTCCGCTCTCATAGCTTTTCCAACCATATCCCATGTAAGTCCCGAACCTGGATCAACTTCATCGTCACCACCTTCAACAATCCATCCTTGTGCATTTGTTGCTTCACTAGTAATTAGGTCATCCTTCTCCTTTACCCTTCCTTTCTTGTTGACAAGTTTGGCATTGAATTGGACATACACTAGGTTGTTCAACCTTGTTACATCAAGTCTATTTCCTTTCTCCGTATGTATCTATACATTAAAGAAAATTCTCAAGTTAATATTTTTAATACTCTTATTAAAAATCGACTAGTCGCTGACTGGAGCCCGTCTAAGATGACTTTACCGACTAGTCGCCGACTAGAGCCCGACTAAGTCCGGCTAAGTCGGTCAGTGACTAAATCAAAGGACTAAGCCCTAGTCGACTCATTGAGGCTCCGATCCTGACCTAGTCGCCGACTAGTCAGCCGACTAGGCTGACTTTTCGAACACTGAGTTGTCTATCCTATGGATATGGGCATGTATCCAAATTCCCATAGCTATGGTTACTTCTTCATGCAACTTGTTAGACTAAAAGCCGATGACCAAAAAGTAAAGAAAGATTCAACGTACACTCTGTGTCATAATAAATTATATCACCTCCAACTCACACAATTTGGCAATTTTTCCCCATTTAGTTTATGCAAATGTCTTTTTGAATATAAAACACTGCTTAATTATATAAGTGAATTGTTAAAACTTTTTTGGGTGTTCAGAAGTAAAGCTAAAATCAAGCAAGCAGCCTTTATAAAAAATATGCATGTATTATGGGTCTACATCTTATAATTGGTTGAGATGTACTATATATAACTATTAAATTGTTAGGTTTATAAGATTCATGTATACAATCAAATTGCATAAAATAAGCGGATGGTAAATCAGAGTTTTAAAATTTTACAAACCAATTACCCGGATCATCCTTTATGCACAGTTATTAATTAAAACGAAATGGAAGGACGTTAGATTTATACCCTTGTAGAACTAAGCTTCTACAGATACAAGTTCAACTCATTGTTCTTCGCGATCTCCTTGAATCTCCGATATTGATTCCTTCCATTGATCAACGTTAGCCCACCTAAGTGTTTGGCCTCTAGAGGTGATCCACCAAGGAAGAGGAATTGTTCAAGGAGGGTGGTTGGCTAAACCCTAGTTTCCTTCTCTCTAGAAAAGGAGTGCTCTTTCAACTCTTGAAATAAAGTGTCTAACTTTGTTCCATAATAAGACTTTCTTATTTATAGATGTAGGCAACCCTCCTAAATAATTTAGGATTAGGGTTTTTTATTAATTAATTAAACTCTTTTAATTAATTAGGCTTCACAATCCTATTAGTAATAATTAAACTCTTTTAATTAATTAGCCTCCTAATCTTATTAGGAATATATATGAGAGAGAAAGAGAGAATATCTTATTAATTAAATCTCAAACTCCTTTAGGAATTAAATAATAATAATAATAAGACTCCTCTTATTAATTTATATTTAATATTTCCAAAATATTAAATAATAAATATTAAGTTATTTAATTTATTCTATCACCATAGATTAAATTAAATATACTTAACTTATTATTACGATGATGCCATTTGCTTCTTTAATAAATATTCTTCCTTTTATGGCGTGACCCTTTAAGTTCTCCATATTGAACTAGTTGTGAATAAATCAATTAGAACAATTCTAATCTTATTTAAATAAATAAATTAAACTAATAATTTATTTAAATAAATAACATTTATTCTACAATAAGGATAAGCCTCCTTAGCAATCAACGACTTTCTAAATAATATAAATTTTAATATTAATCATAAAAGAACCTGTGAGTTAATAGTTTTCGTATAATTCAATCCTTCCACCATATAATGTCCCAATTAAACATAAGATATAGAATTACTTTCAAGTCTTATTTTATTTAATTATATGTATTTCGATTCCAAAATGCACAACTCCAAATAATGCAAATTAGAAATTCCTTTCTAATTTCATTCCACCTTGGCCAAGGATTCCTAGGTTGTCATTTATCGAATCGCATAGGACATATCTCTTCTTTTACTAGAAATGGTATATTCTTTATTGATAATTCATTATCTCCATAAATAACTTATTACACCCAAGCATACCCTTTGATATACCATAAGGGTCTTAGGGAATAAGTCAAAGTATAATTCATTATACACAAGATACTATGATGATCTCAAGTGTGAGGATCACTTGTACTACTATCACATTAGGAATTCCTATTGACAGGCGACTAAAACTCCATTAGGTATTACTTAGCAAGTCACGTTCAGTGTACTTATTCTACAATAAGCACCTACATATTTGCTTTAGTGTCTCCACATAAATGATTATGAGATCAATCATCCTCATCCAATGAGAAAGTAACATATGTACCAATCTATCCGGGTTCACTAATCCCCTTTTTAGTAATCCAACGATTGGGAACTATTTTAGTTTTAAGCTATCTAAGAATTTAGATCTCATTAGCATGATCATCATCATGATTCTAAAAGCATTGCTTAAAACTATGAGTTTATCATATATTATAAAAACAGCACCATATAGATAAACAAATGCCTTTAATTAAATAATATTTTTATTAATAAATGAATAATATTGTTACAAAGTAAATGCTTTATCATCAAACATGATTGGCTTGTGTGCATACTACTTTCATAAATAACTGCCCTTTCCTCCACATCTTACAAACCAAATGGATAACTATTAAATAACTGCCCTTTCCTTATGGGCTTGATTATGATGCATTGTAGTCAAAGCAAAATAGCTGCAAATAGGAATATAATATAGGAGCGTCAAGATAGAAATTGCATACAGTTGACTTTAGATAGCAATAGCCAAGAGGGCTCGAACACCTTCACTGCATCAAAATTTTCAATTTTATTTTGGGAAAAATGAAACCATTTTCTTCTTATATTCTCACAGTCACAAATAGAGTGTTCAAATTAGTTCAGCTTCATTGTGAGTTTGTGAGTTTAGCTTCATCTCCTTCTTAAATCTCATCTTTTGTTTTTAATTTTCAAGGTCATTTATCAAGTTTTCGTTCTTTGATTTTTACGTATTTTTTTCTTCATATAGTTTAAACAAATTCATACTGTTTGCGTTCAAAACAAAGAATCAAATTTAATCCCAAACTGCAAATCAACCTAATCCCAAAAACAAACAAATCTAGATTGAAGAACAAAATTTGAACTAATATTAAGAAAACACTAAACCAAAAATCAACTCAACAAGAACATATAGAGAGTAATTATTGAACCTAGAAAATTCTTTCACGATCTGAACATCAAATACTGTATTTAACTTAGTGATCAATTCAGAAAATGATATTACAAATATGAAGTTTGGTTCAGATTCTTTGTTTGATGAAGTTTGCCAGTTTGGAATGGATTAGAGTATTAGACTGACGAAGATCTTGTGAGTTGTGCCGAACTATCGATTTAGGGACTAGGAATTCTTGCTGCTTGGCTTCTCCTGATTTGAAGAGTTTGGAATTTGAGATTTACGATTTAGGTTTTACTTTTTAGTAATAGTAAAACCTGAACGGAAAGAAAGAAATAATATACTGAAGATTGCATTTAAAACAAGCAGTTGTTGTAGCTTAGTTGGTTTGAACTCTTATTTATTAACTTAGAAGTCTTGTGTTCAACCCTCACAAGTAGCATTGTTTTTGTTTCTAAAAAAAAATAATTCACGGGCAGGCCGGGCCACCCGCTGGCCTGACCATCTGGGTCGGGCCAAAATGGCCCAACTTTACGTGGGCTGCAATAATAAAGCACATAGCCCATTTTTTTGCGGGCGGGCTAGGTTGGCCTGCAGGCCCGGGCCTCTTTTGCCAGGTCTAATTATGAGTTTAACAATTTTCTGATTTCTATCTATAGATTAAATAATTATGATTAATTAGGATTTAATGATAAAATTATTATGTGTGTGCTAATATTCATATTTCGTGCAATCTTATTGTAGTGAAATGGCCTTTAAAAATGTGATTGTTGAACTTAACAAATGTGACAAATTGGATGATAAAAATTATTATCTTTGGTCAAAGAAAATTCAATATCTGCCTAATGAGTTAGATGTGCTTGAAACTTTAACTACCATTATGAAACTGCCTGAGGAGGGCACCACTATTGAAAGTAGTATGAACACAAGCCAATCATATTTGATATGATGAAGCATACACTTTGTAATAATCTTATTTATTTATTAATAAAAGAATTATTTATTAAAGGCTTTTAATTCATCTATATAATGCTGTTATATTAAATGTTATAAACTCATAGTTTTAAGCAATGCTTTTAGAATTATAATGATTATTATGCCAATGAGATTTAAATTATTAGATAGCTTAAAACTAAAATAATTCTCAATCATTGGATTACTACAAAAAGGATTAGTGAATCCGGATAGATTGGTACATACGTTGCTTGGTCTTAAGAAGAGGATGATTGATCTCATAATCATTTATGTGGAGACATTAAAGCAAGTATGTAGGTGTTTATTGGAGAATAAGTTTACTGAACGTGGCTCGCTAAGGAATACCTAATGGAGTTTTACTTGTCTGTCAATAGAAATTCCTCTAGTGATAGTTGTGACACCCCCAAATTAGGGTACTTCATTCCCACAGAATTTGGTGTTCACTATCCAAAATAATCACATCTAAGTACATCTTAAACAAATTCCAGGTCGTCTAACATTTAATACATAAATTGCGAAAACATACAATTTTTAAATAAGTCTTATACATAAACATTCTCAAATAAAATTTAACAAGTCTTCATCACTTATTCATCTTGCCCTTGCCCTTACTAGTGGATGGCTCGTCGAATCTTTCAACCTTAGCTGCAATGTTATTATGCAAGAGTGAGCAAACAATTGCCCACAAGTATAACAATAGCAATAGTAATCACATGAGAATAATCAATGAAAACTGAATAATAGAAAGCTCGGCTTTTGACTCAAGATTAGAACACAGGATCAAAGTACATCTGAGGGTCGCCAGACCATGAACTATGTTCTAGGTTAATAATTATTTCTACTTGAACTTTTAACAGTTGTTAGACTATATGAACCTTCCTTCTCATACTAAGGGGGATCAACCCTTTGTACCATGTATTGTGCACAAACATCTTAACGCTATCGCGTAATATAATCCCCTATATTAGGGTTGTTCATCTCAGTTTTGACATAAGAGTCCGCACCAAAGAAAGTTTGGTTTGGCTTAGCTTTAATAACAATTCTAGAATTTTAGAACGCTCATCAACTATGGACTAGTCGAATCAATAAGGGTTTACTAGCCATATAAGGTTTCAATACAATAATATAGTATTAAACAACGATGTTGTTTAAATCAAAGATTGAATTACGACAATTTACAATTGAATAAAACATTGTATTTTCAAAGTATTACTTTCAAAGAAATTAGAAAATCTCGTTCAGAATACTGAAATTGAACAATTTAAGCTTTAAATTAACAATAAGCAATGGTTAGGAATTTGGTCAATAAGAATAATAAACTTGCGTAATTATAATCAAGGAAGGGTAATAAATTTTGCGAAACTCTTATAAATAAGATAGAGATAAAAGAACTTGCGTAATTGTAATGAAGATAGGGTAAGGAACTTGCCTCATGTGTAGGTTAAATAATTACAGTTACATGATCACCAAATGTCCTACATATACCATTGTAATCATAACATTCGTTAGACTTGCTAACATTAACCCTTTAGACTTAGTTTCCACTTAATTTCAACTTGTTAACTTAGTTCAAGTTCTGACCATTAAACTATTCACACATCACAAACCTAAAATCATTGCATCACAATCAATAAAAACACCAAAATCCAACCTCATGAATAACAACTTTGAATTCTCATATACTTTGATAATTTTTTACTTGAAATCATCACATGCACGTTAACAATCTATTAAAACACCTTACTGTATGCTTAACACGTTTTTAGGCTCGTTAGACTAGTTTACATTAACATTTCACGGAATGAAAACCAAAAGAAAACAAACAGATTCTGCCAGGGGAAGGCGCAGCTGCGCAGGTGCTTGAACCCAGACAACGCAGTAGGCAGGCGCATTTGTGCTATTCTTGCTTTTGATACTAGCGCAGCTGCGCCGGTACGCAGACAGGAACGATGCAGTCTGCTACTGCACTGTTCTTTAAGCTAACATCCATGAATTTTACATTCAAACAACAAATTACTGAAATTCAAAAGTTATAGACTTCATATAAACATCATCAAGCATGCATACACTGACTTTAAACAACAAAACAACTATAACAATCAGATTTAAAGAATTTAAAACCAAATTCTTGCTAGTTTTTCAAAATTTAACATATTTAGCGAGAACAATCACCATAGCTTCGTTTTTCAACCAAATCAGTCCATACGAATTTCATTCTTTTCGTTTCTTAACATATTAACACAATCTACAACCAATTTATAGATTACCATATGAATTAAGCACCAATTTTTGACACCAAAACCATACATATCATATATATCACCAAAACCCAAGTTCATCATTTGAAAACATATTTCATGGATTTTGATTTCTGAAAATCATTTGCAAAAGACAAATAACAAATTATAAACCACTAATTAACATATACCAACTATATCTCATCAATTTAAACCACAAAATCAAGTTTTTCATGAAGAAACTCAAGAAAGAATAGAACTAAAATTAAAACTAGGTTATTACCTCTTGATTCTTGTTTAACTTGTTAGAAGATGATAGAAAACACCTTCTTTGATTCTCAGATTAGCTCTCAAGAACTCTTTGTTAGAGTTTATGCCCTAGAGGCTAATTCTTTGATGTAATTATTTAAACATTTTTTGATATTATATTTGATTGAATAAATGAATTATTTTATTATGGTTTTATTTACTGCGTTATATAAATGTTAACATAATAAAAGTCCTTAGAATAGTGATACAAATTATATGGCTTCAAGTATGTGACTTGAACATGAGATCATATAGTTGCAATTAGTATCATTACTCTTAAATGTCCCTAGTCGAGTGTCATTGTTAATGGGACAACAATGATACATTGAGACTAGTATGTGGATTGATTGATGGCCAAATCTCATTGGTCATAAATATATGAGATATTGAGTCAATGCATAGGTACATGTTAGAGAACAATGTACTGGGCAGACCCACCATGAGAATTCTACGTGGAGCATTATGCAAAGTGTCATAAGCAATTCTCATAGTGACAATGATGTAATGATCCTCCGACCTGAAATCACTATATTACTACACGAGAATTTATGTACTTTGATATCATCAAAGGCCACCTTTAATAGGTGGACGATAAAGGTGATTATTGGGTATATCATGAATCGTGTGAGGAATATGAGTGATCTAGATGAAATTTAACCCTCCTATATATTAGGGGTGATATCCATAGGCCTCTTGATTGAGTAGGACTATGAAATGCATGGCCATGCTCAAATAGTGATTTGTTTCATATAGTCTACTCATCGATCAAGAAAACTCAGATTAAATTATGAAGAGGATGACACATTCCATGCCTCGAGTTTAATCTAGGATGTCAAGGTTAAAAGGATTAAATTACATTGAAACATTGGTCACGAAAAGGTTGTATCGAATCACCGATCTTATTATTATTTGGGTAGCAGTGATGCATTACTAGATGCCGCTCACTATTTATAATTTTATAATATGATTTTAAAATTATTGCCATTATAATAATAACCTATAGGGTCACACACTTAGAACGTAATTAAAAGGGAATTAATTTAAATTGTATGGATTTAAATATATCAATATGATTGATAGTATTTAAATTATGAATTTAAATTAATAGGATAATTTGTATATATATATTTATATATATTAATTAAGTAAGACTTAATTAAGATATAATATATATATATATATATATATATAAAATTTGAATTTTATATTTCTAATTGGATTAGGTTTTGGTTAATTCCTTTAACTGCTATATATATGATATATCAGCCGTTTAGGGTATCATCGATATCAAAACCCTAGCCGCTCTTAGAGAGAGACTAGAGAGAAAAATTTCAAAAAATCCAGATCCTTGGCGGCTAGTACCGCAGCTTTCCTTGCTGCAGATCGTGTGACGATTCGTGGGACGTTCGTGTGGATACCATAGAGGCGCAGTTCCGTTGGATTGCGTTGAGGATTCGAAGCAGTTCCAGAATCTCCATCGTCTCCTTTCAGGCTTGAATAATCGGTAAAACATATCTTAACCTCTGAATTAATATGTTTTTGCATGGATCCTATTTTAGGGTTTCGAAAATTTTTAATTTCCGCTGCATTTATGTGTCGAAAACCCTACAGTGGTATCAGAGCTACTTGCGAAACGATTAATTTAGATTACGTGTTTTAATTGTATTCGTTATATATTATATATGATGATGCATGTTTACCGATCTGAAATTGAATATATGATATTCTGCATATATGCGTATTCTGGAAATCTGTAATATATATGCATGTATATGATGTTCTGATATTTGTATCCTAGAAGGTGGAATAACAATTCAACTTCTGTTCTAATTGGATTAGAAACATGAAGATTCGATTTAATATGATTAATCGAAACTGGACATATATGATATGTTCTGGGTGGTAGCGCACGATGGTCGTGATCCCAATATTTTGTATATAGTTTTCTTTAATTATATAAATTGTGTCATGTGCTTATTGTGATATGCATGGTGCACAGTTATGGCCCTTTTGACCCATAGGTTAGTGGTTTTGGTTTTGAAATACGGCTTGCATGTCGTGCCTTTCTATAAATTCTGATGTAATATTCTCTTCTCATCTAAATCCCCTCGAATATAACTCGAGGTTTCTTTATGTCATGTAATGTACAATTGTAACCTATCAAGATGACAAGATGATGATGGAGAAAAGACACATGCATGAGGAAGGTCCAAGGAAGCTACTATTTTGAAGACCTTTTACCACCTTAGACTCACCTTCAATCTTTTCATTAGCTTGAAAAGATTGGCATAGGGTTGGGGCCATAACTGTGACACATTTAATTTTACACTTTATTTATGCTTGTATACGATATGATATGATAAATAATGTGCATGTTTAATAAGATTAAAATTGGTGAGATCTAAATTAATTATTAAAATCCCTCATAAAATTATTAAGTCTAAATCAGATGCATTCCAATGAATAACACTCATCAAGACCTTGACCGATGGATGTAGGTTTGCCAAAGTAAAGTACCCCATTTATCTTGGTAAGATGCGATAGGATAATTGTGATATCCAAACTGTTAAAATCATTGGGCCAGACTTAACTAAGTTATCACAATAGGATTGTGGACTTAGAGGCATAGAGTTTGGTAGGTACCATTAGATGGACTAGAAACAAATGTTGTTCACCAAACTATCTAAGAGTTATATATGATATAATTGACAAAGGGTTGTCTACCTAAATAATTATGTTTTGAGAGAATAGCCAAAGCTAACTTAAGGCATAATGAAATATGGATCTTAGCTCACTAGAAAGATTTAATTGAAAAATGCTTTCCGAATTAATGGTGAGGGCTATTAATTTGAATAAAATAGTGGGAGGTATATTTTGAATGTACTATTATCAATTACATAATATCAAAATTCTACAATTTGACTTATTATTTTTGCACTTATAAATTGTAGATATCAATGGCAAACAACAACACAAATAGTCTTTCACTACGATCAGTCCTTGAGAAGGAAAAGCTGAGTGGAGTTAATTTCCTAGACTGGCATAGGAACTTGAGGATTGTCCTTAAACAGGAGCGTAAGCTATATATCCTTGATGGGCCCATTCCTGCAGCACCAACTAACACTGCACCACGTGTAGAGCATAATGCTTACAAGAAGCATCAAGATGATGCTCTGGACGTGAGTTGTCTCATGCTAGCAACTATGAACTCTGAGCTTCAGAAGCAACATGAGTTAATGGATGCTTATGAGATGATCGAGCATCTCAAGAAATTGTTTGAAGGGCATGCTCAACAGGAGAGGTATGATACAAGCAAGGCGTTGTATCACTGCAAGATGGGTGAACGTGATCCAGTTGGTCCACATGTGCTGAAAATGATTGGGTATATTGAGTACCTTGGTAGGTTGGGTTTTTCGATTACTCCGGAAGCCCAAACTGATCTTGTTTTGCAATCTTTGAACAGCAGCTACTCTCAATTTATTATGAATTACCTCATGAATGAAATTGAGAAACCACTTACTGAGTTGTTGAGCATATTAAGAACTGCCGAGAACAACATGAAAAAGACAGGACCCGCTCCCATAATGATGGTGCAAAAGGGGAATGCTAAGGGAATGGGAAAAGGTAAGAAGAAGATAGGATCTAAATCTGCCAAACCCAATCCCAAAACCAAACAGGCTTTAAAACCTAAAGGTGGGGTGGCTAAAGAAGGTGATTGTCACTTCTGTGGAAAATCTGGACACTGGAAGAGGAATTGTCATGCTTATTTGGAAGAACTGAAGAAAAAGAAAGGAAGTATGACTTCTGATTCAGGTATATATGTTATAGAAGTCAATTTGTCCACTTCTACATCATGGGTATTAGATACTGGATGTGGTTCTCACATTTGTGTTAATGTGCAGGAACTCCGAAGGAGTAGGACTTTGGCGAAAGGCGAGGTGTGTTAATACTATTTTGTTCTAGCTTTTAAAACATTATTTAATGTTAAAATAGCTAAAAATGTAAAATAAATTTTTTTTCTTTTATTCCATTCATTCGTTCCCTGAATCTCAACCTTTACGATTCTCTTTTATCAATGAAATCATATTTATTTAATGATTTCTCTTATCAAAGTTATATATATAATTATACAACTCAAGCCTTAATATGAATTCTTTCTTATATAGTAATGTCACTATATCACTTTTTTTTATAAAGTATTCATTACAATACATCCTGAGTAAATATATTTTTTATTGAATATTTTAAACTACACCTAGCTGCTAGTTACATATATCAAAATCATCAAGTATAGTTTTGCACCAATTCTAACTCAAGGAAATGTATTCATTTTGTATATCGTTCAACCTTCATCATCCGAATAGCAAGTAATCTTGCCTAACATAATTAACCTGCAAAAGTTTATGTTTGCAAGATTGAGCTCGACAGCCCAGCAAATTTAACAGTCTATCATGTTTCACATAGCACACAACTATATATGCAACATACTTTCTTTACTATGCATATTCTACATGCATTAATAATTCTTCTAATAGATATATCACAGTTCTATAATCTCATACACTACATTTATACATGCCTTTTTACGTCTCACATTCTCATACAACACATGCTATCACAGATCACATATAGCAATTGAGTTCCATAACCCAATTGACTTAGTCATATTTTGACTTTAACAATTCAATAAAAATGGTATATAACTCACCATATAATTATATACAATCCACAAACATAACAGAACTGAAAAACTTGCCTTGATTAGAGATTACCGCTAAAAGTTAACTTAGAGTTTCTCCACAATTTCTACATAATTATTATTACATGCACACACATATTAGATACTAAATATGTTGCTAAATATGCATGTATATTCACCAAAAATAATTATTAGTTTTATACAAACTAATATTAATCATTTTTACTCAAAACGAATATTAGTTTAGTTAGAAACTTAATTCGTTTTAACCTTTTTACGCCAAATAAAGGTCTCTCACAGTTTAATATATAAACATTTTACATATCGAAGCTTAAACTCATCTATATTCTACTTTAGGAATATCTTTTACCTTTATTTGCGAATTCAGATTTTAAAAAGATATTATATATCTTTTATAGTAAAAACTCAGTTTACTACATTATTTCTTAATTTAAATAATCATTATATCTTTTTATCCACTCATGAGTCAACTCAGACCAGTACCTCATATATAAACATTTTATCCCGCTAGCACATTTACTTTATTTTTTGTTTTACGAATATTCGCATTTTGACTATATATATTTATATATCAAATATATATAATCTTGGCTCAAAAACTCCATTTTGAACTCCAGAAACCTCAAAATATTATTTTTATGATTAATACAAAATTTTAAATGTCTTTCGCTCTTCGTTGCACCACAAAATAATTTTATAGGCAACCTTGGTTTTTATTTTGCTTAAATATGTAAATTTATATTTATTACATATTTTTATTTCTTTATTTATGCTAGAAAGGAAGTTTCTCGGCATAAAATATCATTTACAGTCAAAATCTTTCCCCGTAAGACATTATTAGATTTATTATGACTTATTATTTCACCGGAACGCGATTCGGAACGTCGAACGTCAAAATCGCTCAGCGCGTCGACGCTCGGCGTCACCCAAATTTTAGTTCTGACATGCCTATTTGCCTATTTTTAATTCTCAAACCATGAGTCCAATAACAGTGAATTTTTTTTGCATGTTATAGACCCCTATGTCATAGTATTTTAGAAAAATTTTACACCGCGAAAATAGTTCACGAAAACCAATCAAAATATCAAGCAAAAATCATGTAAGGCAGCTGACCAACAGCGTGGCGCCGCACGCCCAGCGTGCGCGCACCCTATTGCCCAGCTGTGCTGCCGCCGCTCAGTTGCCCGCTTATCGAACTAGCTACTTCGAGAATTCTTACGCGTTGCTCGTTGATCGGATTGATTCCAATTTTAGATATGTTTTAGGTACCATAGTAGGCTATTTTAAAAAAAATATAAACTATCAATTTCGGACCTCATAGGAAGCCTAAAACAGGCCCCAAAAAGGTCCACTCGTAACAGTTTTTAATTTCGTTTTAGCTTTACCCTCTCTCGCTAAACAAATCATAACTTTTTCTTTTTAAAACATTTTTGAGAGATTCTTGAGCCCACGCGAAGCTAACTTCCAGGGACTACAACTTTCGTTCTCGGACCATCTTCAAATTCTAAGCACAAAATTCCAAAAAATTCTTGCAAGGGAACTGCCCCGAGTTTGTTTTCCAGTTTCGATGCAACTACTTTGAAAGGTCATAATTTCTTGCTCGGAAGTCGGAATTTGTCCGTTTCAGAGTCCACGGAAAGCTTATATAGTGTACTCTAACATACCAAAAGCCCAGAATTTTCTAATTAATCTAGCTAACCCCGAATTTTCTATTTAGGGGCAGCAATCCACTAGTTTTTTTGAACGTCTCGTTTTGACATCCAAAACTCGCTCCGACTCGTTCTAATATGATTTTCTTCACAAATAAATCTTATTTAACACAATAAGACTCGTCTAAGTTAAACATTTTGCAACGCATTCCGCAACACCTCTCTTCATATTCGGCCACCAGAAATGATGTCTAAGATCCTGATACATCTTCGTACTCCCAGAGTGAATTGAATATTTCGCACTGTGAGCTTCGCTTAAGATCTCCTCCTTAACTTCTGGTACTGGTGGAACCCAGATTCTACCTTCAAATTGTAGCAGTCCCTCACTGTCAATTCTAAATTTAAACTCTTCGCCATCGGTTAATCTCTTTCGAATCTTCTCGCATTCTTCGTCGTGAAGTTGAGCTTCTTTCACCTTGTCTACCAGAGTAGAACCAGTAGTTACTTGAAACAACTTCTCATCCGATTCCTTCGAAACTTAACTTCCAGCTCTAATTTAGTCATCTGTTCTATCAACTGATCCTGATCAGTTAACATATTCAGCTTCTCTCGACCTTTCCTGCTCAAAGCATCGGTGACAACGTTAGCTTTACCCGGATGGTAAAGTATTTCGCAGTCGTAGTTTTTGATCAGTTCTAACCATCTCCTTTGGCGCATGTTCAAATCCTTCTAGGTAAAGATATACTTCAGACTCTTGTGATCTGTGTATATTTCACACTTCTATCCATATAGGTAGTGTCTCCAACTCTTTAGAGCAAACACTACTGCAGCCAATTCTAAGTCATGAGTCGGATACCCCTTCTCGTAATCCTTTAGCTAACGTGACGCATAGGTAATGACCTTGCCGCTTTGCATCAACACGCAGCCTAAACCCTTATGTTAGGCATCACTATATACCACGAAATTCTCCGAACTATCCGGTAAAGACAACACCGGCGCAGTACTCAACCTCTTCTTCAATTCCTGAAAACTTTCCTCACACTTTTCCGTCCAAACAAACTTACTTGTTTTAAGAGTCAAATTCGTCAATGGAGTGGCGATCTTGGATAAATCATGGATAAATCTTCGGTAATAACCTGCCAATCCCAAGAAACTCCTCACTTCAGACGACATTTTCGGCTGATCCCAATTCATTATCGCTTTAACCTTCGACGGATCCACCGAAATACCAGTCTTGTCAATCACGTGGCCAAGAAATTGCACACGATCCAACCAAAATTCGCACTTCGAGAATTTCGCATAAAGTTTTTCTCGTCTCAGCGATTCTAAGGTTAGCCTTAAGTGTTCAGCGTGTTCCTCCTCGATCTTGGAATAAACCAGAATATCATCTATGAACACCACTACAAACTTGTCCAGGAATGGCTTAAACACCCTATTCATTAAGTCCATAAATGTAGCTGGGGCATTCGTTAGACCAAATGACATCACCAAGAACTCGTAATGACTATATCGAGTCCTAAAAGCCGTTTTCGGTATATCTTCCTTTCTCACCTTCAATTGATGATACCCGCTTCTTAAATCGATTTTTGAGAAGTATTTAGCACCCTTCAGTTAGTCAAACAAGTCATTGATCCTAGGTAAGGGATACCTATTCTTGATCGTAACTTTGTTCAATTCTCTATAGTCAATGCAAAAACGCATCAATCCATCCTTCTTTTTGACGAATAAAACTGGCGCTCCCCACAGCGAAATGCTCGGTTGAATATACTTCTTGTCCAGTAATTCTTGTAATTGAACCATTAGTTCCTTCATCTCAACTGGAGCCATTCGGTACGGAGCTTTCGAAATTGGAGCAGTTCCCGGCGCTAAGTCGATCACAAACTCTATCTTCCTATCTGGCAAAAGTCCTGGCAAATCGCTTGGAAAAACATCCACAAACTCCTTAACCACTGGTATCTCTTCTATCTTCGGGCTCTCCTTACGTGTATCTACTATGTAGGTTAGATATCCTACACATCCTTGCGTCAAAAGTTTCTTGGCTTGCATCACCGTCAGACTACTAGCCTGTCTAGGCGATTTACTACTATAGAACACTACCCTTGACGGAGTCGTAAGGTTTGCCGACTTCTTTTGACAGTCGATTACTTCCCCATGGTTGAACAACCAGTCCATTCCCAATATGACATCGAATTCCCCAAGTTTTATCGAAATCAAATCTACCCTCAGCTCCTGATCCTTAAAGTCCAACCTACAGTTCTTGTATACAAACCTAACAGGAATGACTTTCCTATTCGCAATTTATATGTTCAAGGGGTAAGCTAACTCCTCTACAAGTAAGTCTAGGGTTTTAGCAAAATCATTAGATATGAATGAACAAGTAGCACCCAAATTAAATAATACATATGCATTTATACTATTGATCGAAATAATACCTGCCACCACATCCTTTGATTGCACGGCGTCCTACACCGTCATGTTGAACGTACGGGCAGTGGGTTGAACGGCTTGCAGTGGCGACGGTCCGACAATAGTCAGAGTGCTGCCACTGCCATTTCCTCCATTCCCTGTTGACCCTGCCGCTGGCTTCTTAAGGCAGTTACGAGCTATGAGATCCTTGGATCCATATGTATAACAAGCTCCCTTCTTCGGGTTTGGGCAATTTGGCGATGTGGCCTTCCTGACCACAGTTGTAGCACACCCGTTTTCCTTTCATGCACACTCTAGTGTGAGTCTTCCCGCATGTAGCACATGCTTCGAGCTTCCTCTTTTGTTGGCCTCCTGTGCTGACTTCGAGCAGAGGTGTTGTCGTTCCACTTCCTTTTCTGATGGATAGCCCCGCTACCACCAGCCTTGTTTTCCGTCTCATTCTTCTTCTTCTTGTCTTGGTTGAATTTAGTCACGGCTTCGCTCCCTCCTTCAGCTAGAATGACCTTTTCCAGCACAGCTGCAAATGTGTTCAGCTGGAACATAGAGACCTTGCTGTAGAGCCAGGGTTTCAGTCCCCGCTCAAACCTCCTCGCCTTCCTAGCATCCGTGCTGACTTGGAATGTAGCGAACCTGGCCAATTCGTTGAACTTTGCGGCGTATTTCGACACTATCATCCCCCCTGCTTAAGCTCTAAGAATTGGACCTCCATCTGGTCCTGCGAACTCACAGGGAAGTATATTTCAAAGAACATCTCTTTGAAATGTATTGACGGTATGACTCCTTCACCTTCTCTGGTCTTATTAGCCTGCCACCAGAAGCTAGCATCTGACTTCAACATAAAAGTCGTGAATGCCATTTTTTGGTCTTCACCTACTCTATCTACGTCGAATACCTTCTCCATTTCCATCACCCACGTTTGAGAATCTATAGGGTTTGTCGATCCCTTGAATTCAGGCGGCCCTACTGCCTTGAATTCCTTAAATGTAGTACCCTGCACTTGCGGTTGATTCGCCATCGCTCCTGTCAGTAGGTTCACTAACTGCTGAACTGAGTTAGGGTTTATTCCATCATTGTTTTTCATCGAACCCTTGGGGTTTCGATATGTTGGTCTTCTTCTAGGAGGCATTTTCTGTTAAGAAAATTATTAGTAGATCCTTTATTCAATTCTAAAGTATTCAAGTTCAGCTTAAACATTTACATAACTCAGTTCATATATGAACACATAGCACATCCATAAACTTCTTTTATTCATTACTCGTAGTTTTAAAACACAGGATAGATAGCATTTCTGCTATTTACATCATCTTTCCTGAACTGGAACAAGTTACAGGACTATATCATCACTTTATCCCATTATTATCTTAAACTATGGGATTTACATTTATTTATTACAAAAAGAAACACATAATTTAAAAACTCTAATGTCTAGGCATATTAAGACATCGCACAGCCTCCCTACGTTCTTCTTCCATCACCCGAAACACTTTCCTTCGATTCACCACATACCACGGTAAACCTTGGAACTGAGCTGGGTAATAGAAGATACGGTCATGGGCCCTATCTATGGCCGTATGGAAAGCGTATTCTGTTTTCCTTAGTTTGGCTCTCTTGGTTTCAGCCTCATCTTCAGCTCAATCGGCTCGTTGAATAGCCCTCAAGCTTGTTTCCTCAGCTTTGACACGCTTTGTTGACTCTTCCTGGATGTCTTGTTTCAGCTTTGCTATCTCGGCTCGGGCCTCGTCTCGATCATTCTCTACGTGGATTAGCTTCCACTACACTTCTCCTAGATCACTAGCTATCTCTTCGATAGTCTCGTCCCGCTGCTGGATAGTTTCTTCGAGCTCTCCAACTCGACTATAAAGCTCCACGTTACTGTAGTAGACCGCCTCATACATCTCAGCACTAACAGAGTGAGGTGGAAATTCATCTTCGGGATCCTCTTCCTCCTCTTTTTGCTCCTCAGACTGGTCCTCATCCTCTTCCTCTGGAATAGGTGTCAGCTCACGCTCCTGACCAGCTACGGTGATCACTGGAGATGGCTCTCTCCTAACCAGCTGCTCCCAGATAACCTAAATGTATATTTCTATTTAAACCTTTAACAGTCATTAAGACTATGGACCTTCAACTCGTACTCAGGGGGATCAGCCCTTCGTACCATGTATTGTGCACAACCATCTTAACGCTTTCGCATAAATGTCCCCTAATAGATAGGGTTGTTCATTCTCAGGATTTGAATACAAGTCCACACCAAAAAAGTTTGGTTTGGATAGATAAAGGAACTTTGGAATTTCAACTATCATCAACTAGAAGTAGTTGAATCGACTCACAGTGCTTTAACAGTTCAATAATATAAAAATCATGAACCAATAGTAAGATATAGAAATAATCTACATAGTAAGTAGGCATGCTTTAGAAATAACTTAAAGCAATTGAAAGAATAAGTGGATCTTGCTTGAACAATTAAGTCAAGATAACGATACCTCAATAATACTTCAATACTTGTGCATTAGAAACATTAGAATACAACCAAAGCTTGTACAAAGTAAATAACAAGTTTTGAAATGGGAACTTGCTTAACGTAAAAGAATAAGGATTAGAAAACTTGTCTCCAGCGCAAGCTACACTTTAATAACTATAATCACTTCATAGTTACCCTACACATTCACATTATGTTCAAAACATCTATTAGTACCCAACTACAATGTTTAAACCATCGAACTTCATACTCAAGTCCAACTCACAACGTTGTTTACAACATAGGTTGCTAACTAGCCACGTACGTGAGTATAAACTCACGACATACATTCATAAGCTTATAATGCTTTAAATCGTGTGGTGTATCTTATGAAAGTAACACACTCATACACATGTAACACATTCATATAAAACTTCAATCTATCTTAAACACATCAAAAGTATGTTATCTTATTACCTATTACATTTATCAAGTCATAGAAATAAGTTAGCTAAACAAACGGGGCATGAAAACTCAACAAGCAAAAACCAAACTTCTTGGGCAACTTGTTAACCCGCTGGGGCGGGTCCCCCAAGGGCAATAGCCCCGCTGGGGTGGGTCCCTCCTCTGGTGGAAGTGCTGGTTCGCGAATTGGCAGAGAAATAAGCCAATTTGGCTTATTTCTTCACACCGAATTCGATTTTTTCCAACATGATTAACATGAAACTTGCTAACAACAATATTTTAAACTCTTTAACATGATTATAACATGAAAAATCCATACAGGACATGATCAAATCAATGTTTTTCATGATTTTCAAAGAAAACTACGATATTAAGCATTCTTGAAGAAAATTGCTATTACGAATTCGTTTTTCAATCAATTCAAGTAATTCCAATTGTAATAACTCCTATTCTTAACATACTAACATAATCCATTATCAATTTAAACAATAACCCACGATCAAACATCAATTTGATAGTTTCAAAAGCCATTTTTAAAAGAATTGGTTTACAGTAAATCATATGAACACAATTCTTCTTGTTTATCAAAATTACATGGATTGAATTATTAAAACAACCATATAACTCATATCATATCATGCTATGACATATATCACACATAACGTCATGCTCACATCAATTTCTTTTGATGATTTAAGAACTATGTTTAAAATAACTTCATAATCAAACACCATGAACATGATTTCTTCATGTTCATCATATCTTTGTGAATTGAAACACTTAAACAACTATAACAATCATATGTAAGCATATATATATAAATATATATGTACACATCCCATACACATATCAAAATTATGAATTTTTACAAAAAGATTTTTACAGAGAATTCTAAAACTATGAAAATATAGAAGAACATGACTACAACTTATGGAGTTTTAAGATTATACCTTTTCTAGTTTGAATTAGGAGAAGAGATGGAGATTATGATGTAGAGCTCTCCTCTTGTTTTCTCAAAGTTTCTCTTCTTCTTCTTCTTCTTCTTCTTCCTCTGAGAATTCTCTCTAACCCTTTCTTTGTTTTCTTTCTTTGTTTGTAAAAACTGACGTACTTACTATCTAACATATATTGTATAATATACATATACATATATAATATATATGTAACCTATATTATTATTATAAGTAATAAATATAATACTAATTACCATAATAATTGTTACTAATTACATAGGTTACAATAATTTGAAAGGTTAGGCCATGTTTGGCAAACTCAATTATTTTAAAACAAATTCTTTCATTAACTAAAGTCTTGTTTGGTAAAATAAGTTTAAAAGAAAAGTAAGGCCTTGTTTGATAAAATCACTTTAAAACCGTTTTCCATTCTTTTAATAAATCTTTACTCCATAGATTAAATACTACACTTATTTAATTAAATTACAACATTCTAATTCAATTAAATAAAGCTAACACTCATATAATACTCAATTGTCACACTTAAAATTATATTCATGTAACACTTTACTAAATTACAACAAATACTTAACACATAATTTTAAATCTAATTTAATTATTCTCAACTAAATTAGAATTATGCTACACCATTACTAACATACCAATTTAATTAAATATTACTCTTAATTAAATCAGTTCACATAATCACATAATTTATTTATTTAACTCAATAATATTAAAATTTAACATATAAAATCTCAATCGTTACAATCTTCCCTCCTTAAAAGGATTCTGTCCCCAGAATCACAACATAAAAAAAAATTCTCATAATAAAAAAAATTCTCATCTGTTACATATATCGATAGCGCGACACCAACATTTCAATGATTATCAATGTGATAAACTAAATGCAAGCACAAAACCCCCGCCCATACAAAGGTTTGTACAACTCAGCTATCACATGAGTCTTCAATTGAAATCCCACTTAATCCCATAAAATCTTATCTTGTTCTTTGCTCAATACAAATTTTATTTAATTTGTATTTCATCATCTATAACTCTTTCCGAGTTTTATTCTTGTACTATTACATAGTACCATTTTCATATAGCCATTTCGCTATAAATTTTCAATCATTTAATTGATTATCTGTCCTTCTTTGACTTGATCAGATCACGTTGTGATCTTATCTCATAATCGTTTATATTACGATTCTTTCTCATTCTATGATCGTTTAATTTCTACTGTGACGCCCCCAGAATAGGTCCACACCACCCAACCCACCTATTCTGAGTCGCCAAGAAATACATGGTACAGAATCCAAATACAAATCTTTTATATCATACGGTCATGCACAATTTGACCACACATAAAGTGTTAGTTTTAATATGAATACAGTACCCACCCTCCTTATCAATGATACGTTACATAAAGGTACAGTCAATGACTGTTTTAGGAATTAAAATCTTGGAAAAATGCTCAAGGAAACCTTTGTACATGGGAGGCCATGCTTCTAAGTTATAATAGATATCATATTACTTGAGAATTAACCTTGGTTGACCCAATAGACTCCAAAGAAGAACGAGAAGATTACTATCTTGTTCATTCCAATGGTGGGTATTCTCTTGCCATATAATTATCTCAATTGTCTCAAACTGAGAATTATATTCCAACCATACTCCAAGATTATATAGGTAGTGCTCATAGATATAATCAGCAAGTGGATGTGCACAACCATTTCTTATGATAGCACGAAGTCGTATGTGGTTAGACATCTAGTATGATGGTGGCAAAACACCCTTTCAAAGTTGGGTTCACCTCACAGCCTATTTGGTTCACCAAAATCAACAATTAAATGACGTATAAAATACGACACACATTTTAAATTCTCAATATAATTCTTCCCATACTATTTTATGGGAAACCTCAATAGCTATAAACCATCGTTCTATTCCCCTATTATCCCTCTCCACCCCGCTACACTCTTATTATCTGAAAGGAATTGTAAAGCAAAAGGGGTGAGCACAAATTGTGACGCCCCCAAATTCGGACCGCCACTGGTCTCTCGAATTTGGTTCGTCACGTTCTATAATCTAACACCATGATAATAATATTATGACTAAATGTCGCATCGCACAGCGGAATAATACACATCACTATTGCCGAATAGATTACATTTAATTAATATAATTTATTCACGTCCCAAGGTCTCGTAACTTAAACATTGATTACATAACTTAGAAATAACTTAAGCATACATAACCTTAACTAGTACATAATAGAATAAGTTCTTATTACAATCATAAGTTCTACATAAATAAAAGCTACTTTGTAGCCTTTCCCTTGCCCTTGTCGGTGCCCGAAGGTCCGCCCTGCTCTACCTTAACTGAAATGTTTTTAGGGAAAGCAAGAATGAGCAACAAGTTTGCTCAGCAAGTAATATAACAACAAGGGTGAGTAATATAGTTCTCGAATCCAAAGAGGGTATAACAAGGTGTGATAGTTCAAGACAAAAAGAAATATCAACAGTTCTCAATAACAGTTGCTAAGGACAGAATAATGTCAATATAGTTCAACGCTAAATTAATTTAAGATTTCAAGATAATTGGATACTGAGCAGTCACTAAGGACTATGAACTTCTACTAGAATTAACAGAAATATACTGATAATCCAATGAAACAAGTACAACAGGTGATCAGCCTAAAGTACCCTATATTATGCATAACATTCAATCGTACTCAAGTGCGCACGTCGGTCTCCCGACAAATATAACTTCCTTTCAAAGAAGGTTATTCATCTCAGTCAATATAAGACTCCGCACCAATCAATTGGTTTGTATGGCTTTCTAATCATGATATAAGTCTGGCCGAATCGAATGGCATAGACCACTCTTTATAAGTTTAATACTCAAAATTTAATGTTCGAAGAATATAAATCAACTTTATCTTTATCTACGAAGTATTTAAGTAATACAACATGAATCGCAATTCCAATAGCTTACTTGTACGAAAATAATAGCACAAGTTCAATAAATGCTCATTAAGAATAGCGTTCGAGTACTTGCTTACAATATTCGTTGAATAAAGTAATGCAAGGTTGGGATACTTGCCTTATGCGTAGTTTACTCACGTAAAGCTAATCAACACTTTCGAATCCTATTATAATATATTTACATGTATAGGATACTCATTAGCTAAACACATTTGGTACATAAGCTTGATATGGAGTTCAAGTATACACATATGATTTAGTCATATAATCCTATACGTATGTTACTACGTAGTTATTCATGTGTAGCATGAAATCAGATTATAGGTTACTATGATTTCAATTGACGTAGTTCGCAACCATCGTTAGACTTATCATTTATAAACACCTTGTCAATTTAATACGCATTGCACGCATAAGAAGGATCATGATAAATACACATGTTATGAAACTAACAACTAGGCTCAATTCGTTATCCATTCTTATCTAATCAAAGCTTTAAGTATTCAAGTAACAACATTTCTTACGTTTAATTGCTACACATATGCCATGAGGTCACTGAGTATCATATACACATGTTCAAGCTACTTTAGTCATACATTTTATGTTCTATGTTTCACTTCCTTGAATCTTGTTCTTAATCATGCTTAACTAGTTTATCATGCATAGGACTAGCTAGGCATACATGGCAATCATGTTTAGAGGCATATGATATCTTATCACAATGGCCATAAATTTCAGAATACTTGTAATGTATCTATCAACGAAACTAGTTTCCAAACTATTGAGGCTTCTTTTGAAATCTTATATTAAACCATTCTACATGCAATGTAGCTTTGCATATCACATGTCATGCTTTCATATGCATAATTAGATCACATAGGCATGCTTACAAGTTCATAACTTAAGTGTATATAATTTAAGCTTGTATATAAAACTCTAAGTTTCCATTAGCATGTTATCAATATTATTTAGGCATGCAAAACTGCTTCACTTACTATACATCATGCTTGCATATATATATATATATATATATATATATATATATATATATATATATATATATATATCAAGAATACGTAAGCATGTTCACAAGTTCTCAACTCAAAAGCGTTTATGGTTTATCAAGTCCATATTGGAAACTCTAAGCCTTTCCTTAGAGGGTCCTCAAAGCTACTTAAGCATGCAAATTAAATCCACATGTTTTATATCATGCCTTATGTTATGTACGTACATATCTAGATTATTTACACATGTTCACAAAATCAGAATATACATTACTCCAAGTTCAAAATTTCTAATTTTCCAAATCTTGAAGTTTTCTTGAAAACTCAACTTAAATCAAGCTAACGTGAAATAGAATAAGTAAAGAAACCTATGCTAGTATGTCAGGGATATTTATAACTAGTATCAAGTTCAACTAGCATGCCCAACTTAACAGAACCAAAAAATTGGTTTTCCAACACTGGCAGCCCGCGCGGCCGCGCGGGGTAGTGCTATAGAAGTGGCGCGGCCGCCTCATTTCGTGCAAAGGCAAAAATTCTGGCTCTGCTTCTGCAGAGCCTTAACACCAAATGACCAAACCTTCTTCTGTTACAACTCAGAATGCTTCTAGACATGCATACATACTTAAACAACACAATGGCATACTAATTCATATCAATCGACAGGGAATTCAAGCAATTCAAGAATTTGACAAAACTTCATTTCAAGAACAAAAGTCAGATTTTTATTCCTCTTGGAGCTTATATGAATTCCCTCAATGCACTAATTATACTCCCTCAATGCTCTCTCTAGTAACTCAGTAATTTAATTAAGCAACATAGAAAATGAAGAGGAGGTCTCTATTTATAGAGAAATTGTTAACCATGCCAAGCCATTACCTTAAGGATTGAAACCAATAGAAGATGAGAGAATTGTTTGGACAAGGGTTAGTTGGTGAAATAGTTGGTGATAAGCATCATGAAGGCCACTCCCCATGAATGATGAGCTAGTGGTTGATTGGGAGAAGAAGATGGAGTAGGCTCTTAGCCTTTTTTGTTTACGCGTGAGGAGAGAATGAGGGAAGACTCTCATTTTGGGACAACGATACTCAGCATTTGGAAGGAGTGAAATAGCGCATACCATATGCTTAATACATATAGACACACATTGGCTTAATATTCACTTAGGGTTATACATGGACTCTAATTGGGATAATGATATTACAAAATAGCAAATTGGGGGGGGGGGTATATATCTATATATATCATATAATCCATGTACATTTTTATAATACTTGGATACAACTTAATTGGGCATAATTACACCACATTATTACAACCTCTACTATTATTTCAATTATATTACTTATTGAAATCCATATTAATTATTCACATACTTTAATTTAATATTCCATATAGTATTCCTTACAATACTATACCTATCACATGGTCACATAAGTTCATGTATGTAACTCATATAATTTTATTACTCTTACAATATAGTTTCCATATTGTATAGTCTCACTAAAGTGGCACACTACACTTTATAATATAGTTTATATATTACATAGTCTCTTGTATTTCACAATGCACTTTATATAATATAGTATGGTTCTATATTGTATAATGCACATATAATATGTATTCTCATAAGTCCTACCATGTGACTCACTTTCTTTTATTATATAGTTTCTATCAAAATATCACCTCATGCTTTATATTATATAGTTGTAGTGATAACTTTACACTTTAACAAATACTTGAACAAACATTAACCTTTTAATATTTATTCATTATTATTCTATCACCCATCATTACTATTAATCAATATTATATTATTAATTAATCATCTACTTATTAATTCCTTCTTTAATTAATTAAATCATCAATATTTCTCATTACTGTGTCACACAAGGCATTCATTGAGCTTATCATAAATTCCACATTCTTCTCAATTATTATAAATTCATTTGAATTAACCCATCTCAAAACACATAATCACTTATATCCAAATAAATATTCAATTCCATTAATATATTCATTAAAAATATATGGAAATTCTAGGGTATTACATCCTCCCCCCTTATAAAAATTTTGTCCTCGAAATTGCTACAAGGTTACACAAATAGATGGGGATAGTCCCTCATCATCCTATCTTCTATTTCTCACGTAGCCTCCTCGACATCGTGGTTACGCCAAAGTACTTTTACAGATGAAATAACTTTATTCCTAAAGGTTTGTTCATTCCTCTCTAATATTTGGACAAGAATTTCTTCATACGCTAGGTTTTTCTCCACTTGAATGGGCTCATAAGAAATCACGTGTTTGTAGTCGGCCTTGTACGGACGCAACACGGATATGTGAAACACGTTCTGAATGTGCTCCAACTCGGGTGGTAATGCAACTTTGTATGCCACCTCGCCCACTCGCTTCAGTATCTCGAACGGTCCTATGAATCTTGGACTCAATTTTCCTTTTTTGTCAAAACGGATTTTTCCCTTCCATGGAGATACCTTCAAAAATACGAAACTGCTGACTTTAAAGTCTCGGTCTTATCGATGCAAGCCTGTGTACTTTTTTTGGCGATCTTGAGCTACTACTAGTCTGGCTCTTATCACTGTCACCACGTCTGCGGTTTGTTGTACTAACTCTGGTCTGAGTATTCGTCGCTCTCCAACTTCATCCCAACATAACGGCAGTTCTGCATTTTCTTCCATAAAGTGTTTTGTACGGTGGCATGCCGATACTCGCATGATAACTATTGTTATACGCAAATTCAACTAAGGGTAGGTGGTCATCCCAATTTCCCTTGAAATCCATCACGCAAGTCCTAAGCATGTCCTCCAGCGTTTGTATAGTTCGCTCACTCTGTCCGTCTGTCTGAGGATGATAAGCGGTACTCAACCTCAACTGCGTCCCCATTCTCTCTTGCAAGCTTTTCCAGAAATTTGACTTGAACGCGGATCTCGATCAGAGACAATTGACACCGGCACTCCATGTCGTGAAATAATCTCCTTTACATAAAGATTCGCTAACTAATTCAAACCATATCGAATCTTGATCGGTAGAAAATGTGCGGTCTTTGTTAATCGATCCACGATAACCCAAATGGCATCATAACCTTTCTGTGTGATTGGAAGTCCTACCACGAAGTCCATCGTAATGTGCTCCCATTTCCACTCCAGTATTTCCAACGGTTGTAGTAAACCACTCGGCCGCTGATGCTCTACTTTGACGCATTGGCAAGTCAGACATCTACTAACGCACTCTGCGACTTCTCATTTCAGATTGGGCCACCAAAAATATTGCCTCAAATCTCGGTACATCTTCGTGCCTCCCAGATGAACGGAATACGTCGTATTGTGTGCCTCGTACAAAATCTCTTCTCTCAATTCGGTTACCGCTGGAACCCACACTCTCCCTTCAAATCTTAAGATACCGTCTTTATCCATTCTGAATCTTTACTCTCCATTTTCTGCTATCCTCTTTCTAATTTTCTCGCACTCTTCATCTTTCTCTTGTGATTCCTTCACTCTATCCAACAATGTCGGACTAGCTTCTATTACGAACAACTTTACTTCAGACCTCTCTGGTCCTTTTACCTCTATCTCTAATTTTTCTCTCTCTCTTATTAACTCGTCTTGAGTCATCAAATGAAACAATTTCTCTCTTCCTTTTCTGCTCAGAGCGTCGGCAACTACGCTAGCTTTACCCGGGTGATAAAGAATATCACAGTCATAATCCTTGATCAATTCTAACCACCTTCTCTGACGTATATTCAACTCTTTCTGTGTGAAGATATATTTCAGACTTTTGTGGTCCGTGTATATCTAACATTTCTCTCCGTACAAATAATGCCTCCAAATCTTCAACGCAAAAACTACTGTCGCTAACTCTAGGTCGTGAGTAGGGTATCATTTTTCGTAGTCCTTTAATTATCATGATGCATACACAATGACCTTGCCGTGCTGCATAAGCACATAACCAAGTCCCTTATGCGATGCATCACTATACACCACAAAATTTCCCGCATCATCTGGTAATGACAACACAGGTGCCTCGCTTAATCTCTTCTTCAACTCTTGAAAACTTTCTTCGCATTTGTTCGTCCATACAAATATCACCGTCTTCCTCGTCAGATTTGTCAACGGAGTTGCTATCTTAGAAAAATCATGGATGAATCTTCAATAGTACCCAGCTAACCCTAAGAAACTTCTCACCTCCGTTGGTGTTCTCGATTGCTCCCAATTACTTACTGCCTCAACCTTTGCAGGGTCTACTAAGATTCCATTCTTATCCACCACGTGACCTAAGAATTGAACCTTCTCCATCCAAAATTCACACTTAGAAAATTTTTCATACTTCTTCTCTTTCCTTAGAGCCTCCAAAATAATCTTCAGATGTTCAGCGTGTTCTTCCTCTGTTTTCGAGTAGATCAAGATGTCATCGATAAAAACTACTATGAATTTATCCAAGTATGGCTTGAACACTCGGTTCATCAAGTCCATGAATGCTGCCGGAGCATTAGGTAATCCGAATGACATTACCAAAAACTCGTAATGTCTATAACGGGTTCGAAACGCAGTCTTTGGTATGTCCTCATCCCATACCTTCAGTTGGTGATATCCTGTTCGTAGGTCTATCTTTGAAAAATACTTCTTTCCCTTCAGTTGATCAAATAAGTCGTCTATCCTAGGTAACGATATCTGTTCTTGATCGTTACTCTGTTCAATTCTCGATAATCGATACAGAGCCTCATCGATTCGTCCTTTTTCTTAACGAATAATACTGGTGCTCCCCAAGGAGACACACTCGGCCGTATGTAACCCTTATCTAATAACTCTTGTAATTATATCATTAATTCCTTCATTTCTACCGGTGCCATACGGTATGGGGCTTTCAAAATCGGTGCCATTCTCGGTGCTAAGTCTATTACGAATTTGATTTCTCTATCTGATAGAAGACCAGGCAGATCGTTCGAAAATACATCTTGAAATTCATTCACTACGGATATATCTTTAATTTCTATTCCATTTTTCTGAGTATCTACAATATAAGCTAAATAACTTACACATCCTTTCCTTAACAATTTCTTGGCATGCATCATCGTAAGGCAACACGATTGCTTAAGCGATAAGCTACCATAAAACACTACCTTAGACTTACTCAGAGTCTAAAGGTTCACACATTTATTCTGACAGTCAATTATCGCAACATGATTATACAACCAATCAATTCCCAGTATTATGTTAAATTCTCCTAATCTAATTGGAATCAAGTCTACGGTCAGTTAATGTTCTCTAATGTTTGCGCGATAATTTTGATAAACGAATTTTACAGGGATTACTTATATATTCGCAACCTCTATGTTCAAGGGATCTTCTAATCGTTCTCGGGGTGTGTTAAGTCTACTAGCAAATTCTTCAGATACAAAAAAACAGATGGGTACCCGAATCAAATAATACATATGCATTTATATCATTGATTAGGATTATACCTGACACCACGTCCTTTGCAACTACTGCATCCTGGACGGTCATGTTAAAGGTTCTAGCGGTTGGGCGGTTGGATTGTGCCGGTCCCCTGATCATTAGCTTGTTTCCCCCTTGCTGGCTGCTACCTCCGCCACTTCCCTTCTTTGGGCAGTCCTTAATCCGGTGCTTCGTCGAGCCACATGCAAAACATCCTTGTATCTTTTTCGGTTTCGGGCAGTTGGGTGAAATGTGCCCCTCCTGGCCGCAGTTATAGCAAGTGTCGCGTCCCTTCCAGCACTCACCTTGGTGATTCTTCCCACATTTCGGGCATCCCTCTGCCCTCTTCTTAAATCCTCCATGGAAGTTCCCCTATTGATTGTTGTTGTTCTTGTTGTTATTGTTGTTCTCCCACTTTTTTTTTCCCAAATTACTTCCTCCACTTCCAGCACGGTTTTCTCCTTCGGTATTCTTTCCTTTCTTCTCCTTGTTGTACAGACTTAAGTCCTCACTTCCACCTTCTGCAATGATCTCCTTCTCCAGCAATGTCGCAAAGGAATCAATTTGAAGAACTGATACCATATTAAACAGCCACGGCTTTAGCCCTTGTTCAAAACGTCTTGCCTTCCTCTCCTCATCTCCTACTTGGTGTTCTGTAAATCGCGCTAGTTCATTGAATTTAGCTGCATACTGCGCCACCGTCATATTACCATGATTCAGTTCTAGAAACTTAACCTCCATCCTATTCTTCTTGCTTTTCGGGAAATAGTTCTCGAAAAACAGCGTCTTGAATCTTTCCCATGCGATTATCCCTTCCCCCGCTCTTTGTTAATTAGCCTCCCACCAGTAGTTGGCTTCGCCCCTCATCATGTACGTAGCAAATACAGTCTTCTGGTCTTCCCCCACTCGAGCGATGGTGAAAGCCTTCTCGATTTCCTTGATCCAGGTCTGTGCAATAATTAGTTCGGATAGTACCTTCGAACTCTAAGGGTCCTACACTCCTAAAGTCCTTAAAACTTGTTACTGGAATAACTTGAGGGTTGGGACGAATGGGTTCGTTGTTCCTTCCCCTAAGAGCCTCTCCTAACAGATCAACTAGCTTTTGTATCGGGCCTACTTGTTCCCTCTCATTATTTACTGACTCCTCAGGTGCAGTCAATCTACGCCTGGGCGGCACTTTCTGCATCACAAATTTTCATTTTATTATTACTCAATCATATCACTTAAGTATTTCTTTAATACCAAAAGAATAAAATTTATAACACGTTTTTGAAATAAACTTCATTTATATTCATATGCCAAATCATTTCATTACATGATCATCCCTAGTATATTTCTATAAATGTTATCACATATATCCCCTAATATCATAAAAGACGGGAAATACTAACATACTACCATACTACCCCTCTAACAAAAGCTTACTCGGGGTTTACATAACTATCCCACACTTTACACAAGAAGCTGGGATTACAATATAGTATATATATCACATAAGGTAAATACTACTAATACTACGGCTAGACTTACTAAGGGTCTCATCCCATCATCCCGCGCTCCACACCGCTCTTGTACTCGATCTGCGCTATGTACGCCATCAACTCTCGGCTCAAGGTATGTAGGGTCTGTCCCTGCTCCGCTGGGTAGTGGTATACACCATCGATCACCCTCTCGAAAGCTGAACGGAACACATACCCCATCTTGTTCATCTTCCTCTTCTTGCATCTGACCTCATCCTCTAGGTCATCAGCTCTCTCATTAGCCGCTTCCCACTTCTCATCGAAGTGGATCCTATCCATAACCTCCAACTCTAGCTGAGTACGGAGTGCCTCTTTCTCAGTCTTTTCACTTAACTCTCTCTGCTCGACCTCTTCTAGCTTTCCTGTCAAATCTACATTTCTGGATACCGACTTGTGGAATAAGGTTCCCATCTGGATCCCTGCCTCCTTAAGGTAAGAAATCTCTACCTCTAACTCCTGCATAACCAGCTTCCTCTGATGGTCTTCGTCCCTCAATTTTTGGAACTCAGACTCTCTCTCCTGGGCCTCAGCCTCCAGCTCCTGTACACGGCAATCTAACTCTAAAATACGCTCCTCGTACTCTCCCAGCATCTGCTCCTCAAGATTACGCTTGTAGGAGTCCTCCATAGGCTGTTCCTCTGTAGGCACGTCCTCCATCGGCTCCTCCTCTGAATCGAACTCTACCTCAATCTCGTCCTCGTCGTCAAACTAGGACGGTGCAATAGCCTGTACAGGCACAACCTCTAGAGGCGCCTCGTATACTACGTGTATATCTCTGGATTCCTCCTCGGCCACTCTACTAGGTACTCATGTGTCTGCAATCCTACAATCACAAACACAAGACAAACAAATAGCAACTCCATTAGAATGTTAAATAAAACATAAGTTCATTGTATAGAATGAAGTTACATTTCATAACACACTAAGTCTCTCAAGGAAAACTCTACATGAGTTTTATCTCCTTTCTAACTTCTAAGTTCTCCTAAGTTATAATCTAAGGACACTCGCTCCTAAGGTTTATAACTATGGCTCTGATACCAACCTGTGACGTCCCCAAATTCAAACCGCCACTGGTCTCTCGAATTCGGTTCATCACATTCTATAATCTAACACCATGATAATAATATTACGACTAAATATCGCATCGCACAGCAGAATAATACACATCACTATTGCCGAATAGATTACATTTAATTAATATAATTTATTCACGTCCCAAGGTCTCGTAACTTAAACATTGATTACATAACTTAGACATAACTTAAGCATACATAACCTTAACTAGTACATAATAGAATAAGTTCTTATTACAATCATAAGTTCTACATAAATAAAAGCTACTCTGTAGCCTTTCCCTTGCCCTTGTCGGTGCCCGAAGGTCCGCCCTGCTCTACCTTAACTGAAATATTGTTAGGGAAAGCAAGAATGAGCAACAAGTTTTCTCAGCAAGTAATATAACAACAAGGGTGAGTAATAAAGTTCTCGAATCCAAAAAGGGTATAGCAAGGTGTGATAGTTCAAGACATCAAGAAATATCAACAGTTC
This sequence comes from Panax stipuleanatus, assembly GCA_020205555.1. Classification (NCBI taxonomy): domain Eukaryota; kingdom Viridiplantae; phylum Streptophyta; class Magnoliopsida; order Apiales; family Araliaceae; genus Panax; species Panax stipuleanatus. The sequence goes on along the minus strand of CM035123.1, from coordinate 62,270,009 downwards.
TCAATAACAGTTGCTAAGGACAGAATAATGTCAATATAGTTCAACGCTAAATCAATTTAAGATTTCAAGATAACTGGATACTGAGCAGTCACTAAGGACTATGAACTTCTACTAGAATTAATCGAAATATACTGATAATCCAATGAAACAAGTACAACAGGTGATCAGCCTAAAGTACCCTATATTATGCATAACATTCAATCGTACTCAAGTGCGCATGTCGGTCTCCCAACAAATATAACTTCCCTTCAAAGAAGGTTGTTCATCTCAGTCAATATAAGACTCCGCACCAATCAATTGGTTTGGATAGCTTTCTAATCATGATATAAGTCTAGCCGAATCGAATGACATAGACCACTCTTTATAAGTTTAATACTCAAAATTTAAAGTTCGAAGAATATAAATCAACTTTATCTTTATCCACGAAGTATTTAAGTAATACAACATGAATCGCAATTCCAAAAGCTTACTTGTACGACAATAATAGCGCAAGTTTAATAAATGCTCATTAAGAATAGAGTTCGAGTACTTGCTTACAATATCCGTTGAATAAAGTAATGCAAGGTTGGGATACTTGCCTTATGCGTAGTTTACTCACGTAAAGCTAATCAACACTTTCGAATCCTATTATAATATATTTACATGTATAGGATACTCATTAGCTAAACACATTCGGTACATAAGCTTGATATGAAATTCAAGTATACACATATGATTTAGTCATATAATCCTATACGTATATTACTACGTAGTTATTCATGTGTAGCATGAAATCAGATTATAGGTCACTATGATTTCAATTGACGTAGTTCGCAACCATCGTTAGACTTATCATTTATAAACACCTTGCCAATTTAATATGCATTGCACACATAAGAAGGATCATGATAAATACACATATTAGGAAACTGAAAACTAGGTTCAATTCGTTATCCATTCTTATCTAATCAAAGCTTTAAGTATTCAAGTAACAACATTTCTTACGTTTAATTGATACACATATGCCATGAGGTCACTGAGTATCATATACACATGTTCAAGCTAATTTAGTCATACATTTTATGTTCTATGTTTCACTTCCTTGAATCTTGTTCTTAATCATGCTCAACTAGTTTATCGTGCATAGGACTAGCTAGGCATACATGGCAATCACGTTTAGAGGCATATGATATCTTATCACAATGGCCATAAATTTCAGAATACTTGTAATGTATCTATCAACAAAACTAGTTTCCAAACTATTGAGGCTTCTTTTGAAATCTTATATTAAACCATTCTACATGCAATGTAACTTCGCATATCATATGTCATGCTTTCATATACATAATTAGATCACATAGGCATGCTTACAAGTTCATGACTTAAGTGTATATAATTTAAGCTTGTATGTGAAACTCTAAGTTTCCATTAGCATGTTATCAACATTATTTAGGCATGCAAAACTACTTCACTTACTATACATCATGCTTGCATATATACATATCAAGAATACGTAAGCATGTTCACAAGTTCTCAACTCAAAAGCGTTTATGGTTTATCAAGTCCATATTGGAAACTCTAAGCCTTTCCTTAGAGGGTCCTCAAAGCTACTTAAGCATGCAAATTAAATCCACATGTCTTATATCATGCCTTATGTTATGTACGTACATATCTAGATTCTTTACACATGCTCACAAAATCAGAATATACATTACTCTATGTTCAAAAATTTTGGCTCTGCTTCTGCAGAGCCTTAACACCAAATGACCAAACCTTCTTCCGTTATAACTCAGAATGCTTCTAGACATGCATACATACTTAAACAACACAATGACATGCTAATTCATATCAATCGATAGAGAATTCAAGCAATTCAAGAATTTGACAAAACTTAATTTCAAAAACAAAAGTCAGATTTTTATACCTCTTGGAGCTTATATGAATTCCCTCAATGCACTAATTATACTCCCTTAATGCTCTCCTTAGCAACTCATCAATTTAATTAAGCAACATAGAAAATGAAGAGGAGGTCTCTATTTATAGAGAAATTGTTAAACATGCCAAGCCATTACCTTAAGGATTGAATCCAATAGAAGATGAGAGAATTCTTTGGACAAGGGTTAGTTAGTGAAATAGTTGGTGATAAGCATCATGAAGGCCACTCCCCATGAATGTTGAGCTAGTGGTTGCTTAGGAGAAGAAGATGGAGTAGGCTCTTAGCCTTTTTTGTTTACACGTTAGAAGAGAATGAGGGTAGACTCTCATTTTGGGACAACAATACTCAGCATTTGGAAGGAGTGAAATAACACATACCATATGCTTAATACATATAGACACACTGGGAGCTGTCGTTTACACTCCTAAATTAACCTCACTTTCACTTCACGAATTTAAATAATTAGCACAGTAGTAAGCAAGGATCGATCCCACAGAGAGTAAGTTTGTTTTAGATTTATTCTACTATTTTAACAGAAAATAAAGATGGGGGATTTTTGAAATTGTTTTAAACTAAGAAAAACAGAATTTAAATAAAGAGATTAACCAAATATGTAAAAACTTCAGTTCTGTAGTTTAGTTTCACCAAGCACATCAATCATTTAATCAAGTTATTATGTTTTACCTTTCAATGAAACTATTAACCCTAGATAATAATAAGCTCTGCTATCCGAAATTCTCCTTAGATATTCACTGTATGAAACAAGCTCTTCACCAGATTCAACTAGCATATAACCTAGAACAAGCTCTCTAGATTTAATATGATAGAAGCATTAAGAAATAGAGAATTAGGCTAATCCAAGCAACAAACACATAAGCTCGATTTGTTTAACTTGTTTTCTGATAATCTTAGCAATACCCAAAAGCTTGTCCACAATTAGTATCACTAATTTACTACTTGTGATGAAGACAGATATCAATTACACGTAATACCAATCTTAATCTAGCATATGATAATGATTAAATTAACTCAATTGGCCATATCAAATTAATTAGATCAATTAGCATGCAATCAATGAAAACAGATTATCAGAAGAAATTTCATACAAGAAGGAATAAATAATAATACTCAATTAATTAATTACTTGTAACAAGGTTCCACTTCCCTTTAGAACTGAATAAAGAAACTAGCCTGACATGCTCCAAGTCTGCACTTCAATGAGGTATGATAGTTGGTAGAAGATTGAATGAATAAAACCTTAACTATCATCCTCTATTTATAGTGCTAGACAAGGGCCTAAATCCTATAAGAACTAGGAATCCAAATCCTAAAAGGAATTACAATTATAACTAGTCTCCATAAAGAAATAGAATCTAATAAGGAAATAAAATCTCAGTCCAAAGAAGTCCTAATTCTAATAGTAATATCAATCCAATTCCATGTAGGAATCTCCAAATATTGAGAAAGTCACCTGCTGGTCAAACTCCTCTTCAATTCAACTCCAAATCAACTTGTTTCCATCCTTTTAGCTTTAATTCACCTGAAAATAATAAACAACTTATTAAGCTCATATACACATGAAACATGTAATAAAACCAAATGTAAAGGAATAAAAAATCATGAATATTGTGTACTTATCAAATTCCCCCACACTTAGTCTTTTACACGTCCTCGTGTAAACTAAAAGTTTAATTTCCAGAAACTCTACTCAACCATAACGTCAAAAGATTTTAAGATCAAATCATGATTATCAACACTAAACCCACAAAAACATGATCAACGCTTCATCAATCAACTCAAGATAAGTACCTCACCACTTCACCAATGAATTTTATTAAGTTAAATTGTAACCACATAAGCCCTTATCTATGATCCACATACTTACTCAACTTAGGTACCATGGAGCAAAAACCGTGCACACCACTCAAAAACTCAAAACATACTTTTTCTGCTTTATTTTTTATCAGAATCTTTTCATTTTAATTTTTTTTTATTTTCGGTGAATGCATTTTATGCTTCGTTTCACCTTCCTCAATCATTCTTTTGTAAGTGAGTGCATTTTATGCTCCATCTCACTTATTCGCACGTGTTTATGGGAGAGTGCGTTTTACGCTCCATCTCATCCCACCACATGACTTCTCTTGTGTTTCTTTTTCAACAATTTCACTGGTTTCCAATTTATTTTTTTCACATGGTCCTGCAAAACGCTTAAGCAGTTCAATAGTTCTAGAGCATGAGATTAGTGCACATAGAAAACTCCATAGATAACTTAGCCAACTAAGCATATATCACATGTTCAAGTGCTCATGAGACACAAATTCAATTTAAATCAATTACTATGGATCATGACTTAGTTTTTCTCAATCATTAGCCAATTAAGCATTAAACAGATTTTGAATTTTTAGCATTGATTCTCATTTTTGACTTTAACCTTCGAACACATAGGCAAAATAGAATTATGGAAATCAAATTTTTCAAAAAATTTCAAAAAAAAAATTCAAGGCATCAAGATGGTCCTATTTCATTTCAAAATTGGCAGATTAAATATCCCTAAATATAAAATAAAAACCTAAATCTCTCCCCCCCCACACTCAAACCTTACATTGTCCCCAATGTAAGAAAATCATGCAAAGAAGAAAGAACTACAACTAACACATTAAAAAGAAAAGGGATAGAAAGATCAAATCTGAATTCTTGGGTTGCCTCCCAAGCAGCTGCCCTTGTTTATTGTCATTGGCCTGACATCTTCCCTCTCGTTCTATGTAATTGGAGTTGTGAACTTCAAGTGGATTGGTAACAGTTTCTTCCTTAATTGAGGAACATTGTGTACTTCATGATTTTGCTCCTTTCCAGCCACCAAATCCTCCTCGTATAATTGTATTCGATCAAAAGATTCCTGCACTAAATAATCTACAACATCAATAACAAAAACAGATTTAATATTATCAAGATATCTTTTAGCCTGATCTGCGTTGAACTGGAACTTTGCATTGTCCAATTCCATGGTAAAGGTACGATGGTGTGTAGCACTCCTTGTTTCTGTTAGTTGTACTGATGGAGATGAATCCACGTCTTTCTTGTCGAGATCTGCAGAATTTATCAAATTATTCTCTTCTTCCTCTTGTTCATTCTCTTCGTCAAATTCCATATTACAGTCCGTTCCCGGAGTAAGCACTGAATCCTCCTGCTCCTCTTCGTCAAATCCCATTGTACTGAAGTTCTCAACAAACAGAGGAGGTAACTCCTCGAAGCCTTGAGATTCCAACCTCCCTACTTTGGTTGCAAGCTGACCAACTTGATCCCTCAGATCTTGAACAGAAGTTCTTGTCTCCTGCTGGAACTGCTGTGTCTGACTCATGAACTGTAGTGTTCGGCTCATGAATGCCTTGAACATATCCTCCATAGATATCCCAGAATTGACAGGTACTTCGTAGCTCAAGTCGTGATGATCTCTCCATCCGGAATTATGAGTTTCTGCCCAAGGATCACATTGATGCGGATTTTGTCCGAAGAATGCCCCCACAGCATTAACTTAATGAACAATTACATCCTCTTGCACTATGGGAAAATCATTTGTTGTATGCGCTGATTTTGAGTAAATTCCACATACTTTTGCAACCGGTACGTTTTCTGTTGTTAATTGTTGCACCACAGCAGTTAAGTTAGAAATCTGTTGTGCCAATTCACTCGTGCTTACCTCACTTACCCTTTGTGGAGCATGATCGTATTGTTGTGAGTTAGCGGCCATGTTTGCAATCAAATTTCTTGCAGCCTCCGGTGTCTTGTCTACTAATGCTCCTCCACTAGCCGCATCGATCATACTTCTTTCCGTTGGTATCAGTCCCTCGTAGAAGTACTGAATCAAGTGTTGCTCATCAATTTGGTGGGGAGGGCAGCTGGAACACAACTTCTTGAACCTTTCCCAATACTCGTAGAGAGTTTCTCCATTGAACTGACTAATTCCACATATCTTCTTCCTTGAATCGGCAACTCTTGATGCAGGAAAATACTTCTCCAAGAATAGCCTTTGCATATCAGTCCATGATCGTATCGATCCTGAAGGAAGATAGTATAACCAGTCTTTAGCCAAATCTGCTAATGAGAAAGGAAAAAGTCTAAGTTTGATCTGCTCCTCTGACACTCTTTGTGATTTCATCGTGGAACACACCATATGGAACTCCTTTAGATGCGTATATGGATTTTCACCTGTTAGACCACGAAAAATAGGCAAAAAGCGAATTAGTCCGTAGTTAAGTTCAAAAGCAACTTCTACGGTAGGATATTTAATACACAGGGATGGATGATCAAGGTCTGGAGTAGCCAGTTCTTTTAAAGTCCGGTTGTTGTTCGGCACCACCATCTTTTCCTTTTTAAGTATTGGAACAAGAGCTTCTTTTGTATCTGCAATTTTCTCTATCTCTTGATCAAAATTAGAGTGAGAGGATTGAGTCATAAAACAAAAAGAAAATAAAATAAAATAAAAATAAAATAATAAAAATAAACGAAAACAAAGAATAAACAAAAACAAATAACACTCCCCGGCAACGGCGCCAAAATTTGGGAGCTGTCGTTTACACTCCTAAATTAACCTCACTTTCACTTCACGAATTTAAATAATTAGCACAGTAGTAAGCAAGGATCGATCCCACAGAGAGTAAGTTTGTTTTAGATTTATTCTACTATTTTAACAGAAAATAAAGATGGGGGATTTTTGAAATTGTTTTAAACTAAGAAAAACAGAATTTAAATAAAGAGATTAACCAAATATGTAAAAACTTCAGTTCTGTAGTTTAGTTTCACCAAGCACATCAATCATTTAATCAAGTTATTATGCTTTACCTTTCAATGAAACTATTAACCCTAGATAACAATAAGCTCTGCTATCCGAAATTCTCCTTAGATATTCACTGTATGAAACAAGCTCTTCACCAGATTCAACTAGCATATAACCTAGAACAAGCTCTCTAGATTTAATATGATAGAAGCATTAAGAAATAGAGAATTAGGCTAATCCAAGCAACAAACACATAAGCTCGATTTGTTTAACTTGTTTTCTGATAATCTTAGCAATACCCAAAAGCTTGTCCACAATTAGTATCACTAATTTACTACTTGTGATGAAGACAGATATCAATTACACGTAATACCAATCTTAATCTAGCATATGATAATGATTAAATTAACTCAATTGGCCATATCAAATTAATTAGATCAATTAGCATGCAATCAATGAAAACAGATTATCAGAAGAAATTTCATACAAGAAGGAATAAATAATAATACTCAATTAATTAATTACTTCTAACAAGGTTCCACTTCCCTTTAGAACTGAATAAAGAAACTAGCCTGACATGCTCCAAGTCTGCACTTCAATGAGGTATGATAGTTGGTAGAAGATTGAATGAATAAAACCTTAACTATCATCCTCTATTTATAGTGCTAGACAAGGGCCTAAATCCTATAAGAACTAGGAATCCAAATCCTAAAAGAAATTACAATTATAACTAGTCTCCATAAAGAAATAGAATCTAATAAGGAAATAAAATCTCAGTCCAAAGAAGTCCTAATTCTAATAGTAATATCAATCCAATTCCATGTAGGAATCTCCAAATATTGAGAAAGTCAACTGCTGGTCAAACTCCTCTTCAATTCAACTCCAAATCAACTTGTTTCCATCCTTTTAGCTTTAATTCACCTGAAAATAATAAACAACTTATTAAGTTCATATACACATGAAACATGTAATAAAACCAAATGTAAAGGAATAAAAAATCATGAATATTGTGTACTTATCACACACATTGGCTTAATATTCACTTAGGGGTATACATGGACTCTAATTGGGATAATGATATTACAAAATAGCAAATTCGGGATTATATATCTATATATATCATATAATCCATGTACATTTTTATAATACTTGGATACAACTTAATTGGGCATTATTACACCACATTATTACAACCTCTACTATTATTTCAATTATATTAGTTATTGAAATCCATATTAATTATTCACATACTTTAATTTAATATTCCATATAGTATTCCTTACAGTACTATACCTATCACATGGTTACATAAGTTCATGTATGTAACTCATACAATTTTATTACTCTTACAATATAGTTTTCATATTGTATAGTCTCACTAAAGTGTCACACTACACTTTATAATATAGTTTATATATTATATAGTCTCTTGTATTTCACAATGCACTTTATATAATATAGTTTGGTTCTATATTGTATAATGTATATATAATATGTATTCTCATAAGTCCAACCATGTGACTCACTTCCTTTTATTATATAGTTTATATCAAAATGTCACCTCATGCTTTATATTATATAGTTGTAGTGATAACTTTACACTTTAACAAATATTTGAACAAACATTAACCTTTTAATATTAATCAAATATTTATTCATTATTATTCTATCACCCATCATTACTATTAATCAATATTATATTATTAATTAATCATCTACTTATTAATTCCTTCCTTAATTAATTAAATCATCAATATTTCTCATTACTGTGCCACACAAGGCATTCATTGAGCTTATCATAAATTTCACATTCTTCTCAATTATTATAAATTCAATTTGAATTCATTTGAATTAACCCATCTCAAAACACATAATCACTTATATTCAAATAAATATTCAATTCCATTAATATATTCATTAAAAATATATGGAAATTCTCGGGTATTACACAAATAGCCAAGTAAAGAATATCTTGACTAAAGATAATTAAATTATCAATAGCCTTCATCAGTAATAAATCAGATATGTAGAACATATGGTAGATAATAAAAGCTTTCAACCATATTTACAGCGGAACGAACAATCCATTAGAAGAGTCAAATAGACCATAATGTCTATTATCTTTTCCATGTTAAAAGTACACCAACAATGTTTTATCCTTGTAATATCAATCAACAGTTGTAACGACCATGAATTTTAAACTCTTTATTTATTAAATATGTGATTTAATTTTAACGAGTTAGTTTTGTGAGTTTATTTAAACCTTATGTGATGGTGAGAATTTGTAAAATGATTAAAGGAAGTCACTAATGAGTTATTTAACTTAGTGGACTAGCCCTGAGACCTTAATATCAGAGAATTGATAAGATTATTAATAATTAAATATTCAACATATTTGAATATAGTGACAGGATTTGAACGTGTTTGATTAATTTCAATTATGATTAATTATTTGATAATGTGTTGATTAATAATTATTATGAATAAATAATAATTAATAAGTAAGAGATTAATAAATATAATAATATTATATTTAATTGATTTATACAAACATGTGATATATAAACCTATAATATATGGTGGATTACCTTATATTATATATAATGCAAGGTGGCACATCAATATGATTATACGTTATATATATTGACTATATGGTAAGAGTAATTACATTATGTGAGTGACATAATAGTATGACTTATGTAACATGATATGTGTGGATAAACATTCATGTATCCCCTATTAACATATAATAAGATCAATAATTAATTAATAATGATTTCATTAAGTTATTATAATTATTATAATAACAGTCATGATAATAATTAATAATAAATGCCTAATTAATTTATATTTGGTGTTAATAGAAAATGTACATGGATTATATGTTGATGTATCTATGTGTACCCCTACTTGCTACCTTGTAATTTGAAAATGCATTGTATACCCTTTAATTCATTATAACCTAAGTTATATAAAATGTGTAAACTAAGTGTTGTGTACCTTAATGATGTATGAATGCTGAGTTCTTGTCCCATTTTGAGTGTCCATTCCTTCCATATTTCTCATTCACGTGCAAGGCCAAAGGCCTAAGCTACTCCCTCATATCAACTTCCTAGCTAGCCAATGATGCTCATGATGAAGAAGGATGTGGGTGATGGGGGTGGTTGGCAACTATTTCACCTAATGCTTGTTGCCCATCATCTCTTCTCCTTCTCCAATGGTTTGATTTCATGGACAATGGCTTGGCATGGTTATTCATTTCCCTATAAATTGAGTGCTCCCCTTCTCATTTCATTTTTGCTAGACTAATTGCTAAGTATTATAGAAAGAGTGAAGTGAGAGTAATCTGATTTTGGGAAGCAAGCTTAGCTAATTCAAGGTATAATCTCTAAACCCATTTGAAATTCAATTCATAGAATTAGCATGTTTAGTTGGAATTGGTGATATGAAATGATGATTAACATGCTAGGACAGTATATAGAGGTGTTATATGTATAATGTGATAACTAGAAAGCATGTTTCATGTAGTGTATTGGGTTTGGCCTGAAGCTCTGCTTTAGCAGAAGACTCTCTGGACTGAAACGGGAGCCGCGCGGCTGCGCGTCTCCCTAGTACAATTTGTCTGCAGAATTTATTTTTTGTTTCGTTTTCTGTCCATGCTATCTTGATGATACCCTTTGACCAAGCATGTAAACTAATATTAAACCACACTATAAGCTTCTTAATACTACATATATGCCATGACCATGATAGTATGTGTGATGAAAGGAAAACATATGTTTTAAAAGGGAAACTTATAGTTTCAATTATGAACTTAGACACGTACGTAGCACGTGCATCTTCTGATTCTGAAAGCATGACCATATAGTCTATATTGACATGAAAGGTACGTTTAAAGTGTCGAATACACTAGCATGAACGATTGCAAGATTTCAACGACTTTAACGAGAAATTTAAGCCTTTTGAAAACAAACTTGACCAAGATTAGTATCTTTATATTCTGACCATATGAGAACATTTACAAGGTTTAGATATGTGTTTCAATTGCATACGAATTATATGTTGAGACGCTTTACATGTACTATGTTACCTTTGTGGACTTAGTATACTTTTCAAAGGAAACTTAAGATTTGAAAGTTAATAACATCAATTACCATGTGGGTTATATTATGAGCATGCAAGCATGAAGATTAGGAGCTCACTATGCCTATAGATATATTAACATGAACATCATTTGTTTATATATAGATTTCACCTATGCACGCATATTCATAGAAAATGAATTTCTAAAGTATAGCCTATGTGATAGGAATATACATGAGTAGTATAAGCACAAGCATATTTACTAAGTATTGTTAGTCTCGTGAGGTGTAATATGGCGATGTAAATAATCTTTGAAACATGAATATGTATTAGTTAAAGTATGTGAATTACTGGCATGAAAACACGACTTCGAATTGAATATAGAAAAAGCATGCTAGTTTCGAACGAGAAGTTAATAACTTGATAAAGTATGTGTGTTGATTAAATATAAGTAACTTGAAATATTATGTGTTCAAGCCTATATTGATGCATAGAAATTAGATAATCTAAATTTATTAAATCTATGACATGATTAGATTGACTTACGTGAATTATGGATAGATTAATATGATAAGCAGATTCTTGTAAGTGTAGACTCGTATTAGTTTACACATGCTAATTGGAATACCGACTTATTAATGTTAGGTTATTTCAGCGAGATTTAATTAAAGCTAGAACTTAATTGTAGCTGAGCAATCAGGCATGTCTCCGAACTTCACTATTTGGTTGTGCAAGTTCTTTAATTCTTATTTGTACAAGTTCCTATCCTTCTCATATTGTATTGAGCAGGTTATTATCGTATTGACAGTTAATTATTTAAAGCTTGAACTTTATTTCCAAGCATGCTAATAGGTGGTTTAATTACTTTACAATTATTCCATATCGATATTATTGTTATTCGCACTTGGTGCACTTGATTTCGTACAGTCTTGGACTTGTACATTATTTAAAGTTCTATAATTCTTGAACTGCGTCAGATAGAGTCTGAACCCTTGTTCGTTCAGACAATTGTATAAAATTTTTATAAAAGCTATCCAAACCAATTGATGGTAAGGATTCTTAGACTGAAAGAACACCCCTTGTATATATAGGGGAGTACCCAAGTATCTAGTATAAAGATACAAATAGCAGAGTTGAATGTTATGCATATACATAGCGTACGCGAGGCTGATCCCCTCAAGTACTTATTCTGTAGCCAGTAACCAAAGGGTCAATCAGCTATTGATTTCGTTGGAGTTTTATAGTTCAAAAGTCTACTTGACTATCAGTTATTCTAAAAGTAATCATTATTCTTGCTTTCGATATTCATATTGTTGAATTCATCATGATATATCCTTTATTGTTGTACTTAAACTTGCTGAGCAAACTTGTTGCTCATTCTTGCTATATCATGACTTATATTGCAGTTAAGCCCGAGACTTCAGGGAAGGACAAGGGTAAAGGGAAGATGTAGGATTAGTTTGCAAGGAGCAGACTTTATTTTTATGTTTAATTAATTATTGTTATGAAATATGAACCCTAATGACTATTCTAGGGTATGTTTGTATGTTTGTATTTAAGGTTATCGAATCTTGAGACTAGTAACACCTTTTGAATGAACGACGTACGTTTATTATATTCTGCATTTTAGTTATCGTATGTTATTTAGAGGTGGATGTTTAGTATTATTTCGTGACGACCGGACCGGGGTCAGAGGACCCGGATTCGGGGGTGTCACAACAGTTCCTGTCCACAATCATGTAAATAGTTCATGATTATAATTATGTTGATAAAGTTCTCTTTGCACCCAAGACAAAGATAATTTTCATTACCTGTCTTTACCGGTAACACCAAAGATTATGATTATATAAATTCACAATTCATGTTCATAATCATGTAAATCAACAGTTTCTCCTTGCCAAAAAGGCTTAATAGAACTTTCACTCAATGTCCTTGCCACAACGGCTAAAGACACTTACTAACTGTATCGTCTTTACGCCCTACACCAAAAACATTCAAACGTAACAACCATGGTCATGATCATACCAATCAACTATTTATCTTTGCACTACAGGCCAAAGATATCAATCAACAGATCATCTTTGCATTACAGGCCAACGATATCAATCAACAGTTCATCTTTGCACTATGGGCCAAAGATATCAATCAACAAGTCATCTTTGCACTACGGGCCAAAGATATTCAAGTTTCATATCTCAAAGATAACGATTAAAATTTAATAACAAGATTTAGGTAATAACAATTCAAGTGAAATGATATTAGATGAAACACTATTCTCAAAGGAATATTTAATCACTTCAAGAATTATAGAAGCAATACTTATAACCATGTTGATCAATTCACCTTTGCACTTAAGCTAAAGATATTCAATTATAAAATCAATGGTCATGATTATACCAGTCAACAATTCATCTTTGCACTACTGGACAAAGAGAACCCATAGTCATGATCATACCAATAATCTACCCATCTTTACTCTCAAGTCAAAGAGAAATTTTATCACCGGGATTATAAAACTGTTCTATATGATGAATAGACATAATAAGAACAATATGATCAAAACATGAATCCAATTTCTAGAGTAAGATTCATAAATCAAAGATAATTTGGTCAGAAAAAGAAACCAATTTTGTCGTGAATAGTACCCCATAAATAGTAACCCGTGAATAGTACCCCGTGAATAGTTGTAATACTCGAGAATTTTCATATATTATTTAATGAATATATTGATGGGAATGAGAATTTATTTGAATATAAATAATTTTGTGTTATGAGATGAGTAACTCAATTATATTAAATTGAATAATTATAATAATTAAGAAAATATAGAGTTTATAATAAACTCGATGAAATGCCTTGTGTGGCACCGTGATGGGAAATATTAATGATGATATTAATTAACGAAGGAATTATTAAGTGAACAATTAATCTATATTAATTGTTAATTGTTATTATAGAATATTAATTAATTGTTATAGAATATTAATGATGATTAATTAATAATATGTGATTATTATTATTGCAAGAAATATAATAATAATAATGAGCAACGTGTCTATAAATATAATAAGATTTATATTTATATACTGTGCGTGATGAATGAGCAATTATTGTGGAAAATTAATAATTTCAGTAATTGACAAAGAATGGATTAATTAATATTATTGTTAATTAATCAATAAGATGAATAATTTATTTATTTGACATTATGAATAATAAAGCAAATAAGTAAGTTATTAATATAATAAGATTATATTGATAGTTATGTACAAGCATGCAATAATTAATAATATAAAGTATATGGAATACAACTATATTATATAGTGTAGAGATACACTTAAGTGTGACCATGCAAGTATATTTAAACTATATTATATGATTGTACATGTTGAAACTATATGTTATGAATACATCATGATGCCTATGTGACAATGTGAGTGTGTATACAATAAAATAATATATCATGAATATATTATAATCAATTGTTGATTGTAGAATTTAATAACAAAGGAGATAATGTAATGTGATTATATCCGAGTAAATTATACCGGTATGATAAAATGTACATGGATTATATATAAATTACATTCACTACATTATAACATTATTTTCTTATTGAAAACTACATTATGACTCTAAATGAATTTACTACCTAAGTATACATATATACCTAAGTGTATGATATATATATATGTATGTGTATATAGCCTAAGTATGTATATATGCATGTTGCTAGAAGGCTGAGTTGTTTTGCTTTGTCCCTTAATGATAGTCACTTTCCCCACACGTGAAATACTCATGAGGCCTAAGCCTATTTTCTCAAACTCACAAACTCAGCTTGCTAGCTATCATCATGAAGGAGAATGGCTGATTGCTGCAGCTTCACTATTCCACCAACTAACTCACCAACTTCTCCTTAACCTATATACAAACCTTCAATCCGTTAGTTTAATTCATGAGAAGATTGCATTGTCTGGGAATGGATTTGTCTATAAATTGAACTCTCTCCCTCATAAATTCACTTGCTGAGATTTTGCTCAAGTTTATATTAAGAGTAATACATACATCAGTGATATTATTCTAGAGTTATAAGAATTGAATAGCAGCAAGCTCAATCATTTGCAGAGGTTTAATTACAGAATTCTGGTTCTTCATTTTCTTTTTCTGCAAAATTTTGAGATTCTTGAATTAAGTATGGAATTCATGATTTTATAATTTAAGGATGTTAATTGATTGTTCTATAAGCTAATATAAGTGATTATAAGGTAATGTAGTAGGTTTGATTGCTAGTTTGTATGAATTTTCTATCATTTGGGCTGAATTTTGCCGTTGCTAACTGCTGTCCGGCATAGACTGCACACGGCACAGCTGTGCCGGGTTTATACCCAGGCGCAGCGCAGTTGTGCCGGCAGCTTACTTCGGCTGGTGTTTTTCTGCTGCAATCTGTTAAGAGTAATTGATGATTATAACTTAGATAAAGAATACTAACGTAAGTAACTTGCTTATATAGGTATGTAGACCTAGTGTGAGCATGTTCCACTATGTTTGTATACATGATTAACGAATGGTTAAAGTTTCCGAAGTGAACATAAGGTTTATTGTGACGCCCCCAAAATAGGTCCATTCAACCCAACCCATTCTGAGTCGCCAAATACATGGTACAGAATTCAAATACAAACTTTATATCATACGGTCGTGCAAAATACGACCACACATCTGTGAGTGTCAATACAAATATGTAGAAAATATTAAGATTCAAACTAAGTCCTCATTACAATTATTATCACACTATTTATCAGAAATAGTGAGGACTACTACTGCTCTAACTCGGACCATCACTCTGTCCCCCGACTAGTCCCCGCAACATTCTCATTTCCTGAAGAGGACAACAGATGAAAAGGGTGAGCTCAACTAGCCCAATAAAGAATATTATGACTAAGATAATGAAAAATAAATTATCGTTAGCCTTCAACAGTTCAGATAAAATATTATTGATAACATGTTTTAGATCAATATTCGCAGCGGGAATAACCGTTCATCATCAATATTTTATCCCTGTAACATCAATCAATATTCATCTCATCAAATATTCATCTTTGCACTACAGGCCAAAGATATTTATTTGTATCATCAGTGGTCATGTTCATCTCAACACCTGTCATCTTTGCACTACAGGCCAAAGATATTCATCAGGTAATCATTCATCTTTGCTCTACAGGCCAAAGATATTCAGTTACATCACCTTTTAGGACTGAGGATGATGAAAAATATTTTAAAGAACGAATCCAGTGAGATAAAAGACAAAGATTAGGGATTCGTCATTTAGTTTATCCAAATTCAAGAATAATCCATAATAATACTTTGTGGATCAAAATTCAAGAATAAAGCTCAAAACTTGGATACAATCAAAGATAGTAACCTTAACAAGCAATTTGGACAAATAGAAGAAAATTTAATTTTTCCGTGAATAGTGCCGTATACGTGAATAGTGCCGTATACGTGAATAGTAACCCCGACGGAAAAAGTAAGAATTTCAACATAAAATCCATGACAATATTTCGGTATAATGATATTGAAAAGAATAACATCATTTACGAAAGAAATAACATCCCTTACCTCAAAAGAACAGTATCTCTGACTGGAATATCGGATATAATACCGACGGAAGCTTGTACTGAATAGTAATACTCAAAGTATTGAAATACTCACAAAAATACGCTCGATATTATAGAGAGAGAAAACTTCTGATTCTGCTGTGATTTTCAATTCTAACCTAAGCACCCTATTTATAGAAAAAACTTAGGATGCCAGAGGAGACTAAAATAATAAAATAATATTATTTTTAAAAAAATCCTCCAGCCGCCTGCGAAAAATTCAAAAGCCATCAGCCACCATAAGTGGGACCCACCTCCCATTAAAAAAATATTTATTTTCCGAAACTTTAATAATTCATAATAAATAGCCCCTTTGTCAGAAAAATACAAATTCGATGTCCTTCTGTAGGAAATTTAATTCTCTACAACTTTGCAGAAGAAAGGTTTTCCAAATTCCAAACATAAATTATCCGAAATCCATAAACAGATGATTTTCTACACCAAAATACTGATAAAAACACATCAGCACTAATTCCTTCTTTAATATCCACAAAATAAATATTTTCTTATCATATAAATTAATAATTAATTATTCACAAATAATATTATAGAACTACAATATTGACAACCAGGTCGTTCCCAGGAAAGAGGGGGCCTTCCGATAAGGACTTCTCCTTACTGGCGCGCAATTAAATAACCCCTCCTAGACAGAACTTCCTTAGACATTGTCAATAATGCTATCTAATAATATTATTTAAATAATATGAATTATTGAGTTGATAACGTGAAATACTGTGCAACAACAATTATTGAATCAATACTACAAAATATCAACTGTAGCCATTATTGAATCAATCATAAAAAAATAGCAACGTAGCAATTATTGAGTCAATAAAATATCAATGCAGCAATTATTGAGTCAATAATATAAAATATCAACGTAGCAATTATTGAGTCAATAATATAAAATATTGAACAGTAAATACTGTAACAATAATTGAGTAGGTTCCTTCTCACGTAAGACTCAATAATTCAAAATACTGTGCAATACCGTGTGCTACTGCGCACCACCGCGTACTGTATTTTAACCACCGGGTATTTCAACAGTACTAGCGGTAACAACTACGCCGTTATCTTGTAAAAAAGTTATTTCTGTCGCTTTCTATATCCGACAGTTATTCTGTTGTGGGGGCCCACAAATAGCTGCGCCGTCGTACGAATATTCCCCGACAACAAGAATATTCCACGACCAAACGAATATTCCCCGACAACAAGAATATTTTATAACCACTTGCTCATTTTAAAAATATTTGCACATTTCACCCATAACTTTCATATTTATCAAATCAACACCTTACTGTTTCGAAATAATATATAAAGAAAATTAAATCTTTATTCATAAAAGTTGGGGTCTTACAACCTCCCCTCCTTATGAAATTTCGTCCTCGAAATTGACGTACGTACCTGGTATGTCGAAAAGGTGAGGATACCTCGCTTTCATTTTCGATTCCAACTCCCAGGTCATTTCCTCAATTGCATGGTTTCTCCACAAAACTTTAACTTGAGGTATAATTTTCGAGCGTAGGACATGCTCCTTCCTATCCAAGATCTTGACAGGTACCTCCTCGTACGTTAAATCTTCAGCTATCTCGTCTGGTTCTAACTCAATAATGCGGTTTGGATCCTTCACATATTTATGTAACACGGATATGTGAAACACGTTATGAACACGAGACATGCTTGGAGGTAAAGCGAGTCTATAAGCCACAATTCCTATTCGGTCAAGAATCTCAAATGGACCAATAAATCGTGGGTTAAGCTTTCCTCTCTTTCCAAACCTTGTAACTCCTTTCCATGGAGCAACACGTAATAACACATGGTCTCCAACATTAAATTCCACGTCCTTTCGATGAAGATCTGCATAACTCTTTTGTCGATCCTGTGCCGTCTGTATACGTTGTCGGATTATTTGGATCTTTTCTGTAGTCATACGTACTAACTCTGGTCCCAACAATGTTGCTTCACCCACCTCATCCCAACATACTGGAGAACGACACTTTCTCCTATACAACGCTTCGAATGGAGCTACGCCTATACTTGCCTGATAACTGTTGTTGTAGGAGAATTCCACCAATGGTAAGTACTTATCCCAACTCCCTTTGAAGTCTAGAACACAGAGTCTCAATAGATCTTCAAGAGTTTGGATAGTCCTTTCCGATTGTCCGTCTGTTTGAGGATGATAAGCCGAACTGAATCGTAAATTCGTGCCCATAGCTTTCTGCAAACTGATCCAAAATCGTGAAGTAAATCTGGGATCACGATCCGAAACTATGGATACTGGCATGCCATGCAATCTCACAATCTCATTCACGTACATATGAGCAAGACGTTCAAGGGAATAAGTCTCTCGTATCGGCAAGAAATGAGCAGACTTGGTTAATCTATCAACAATAACCCAAATCGCATCTAAGCCTTGAGAAACCTTGGGAAGACCCGTAACGAAATCCATCGTAATGTGTTCCCACTTCCATTTCGGAATCTCCAGTGGTTGCAATGGACCCTTCGGCACTTGATGCTCCGTCTTTACACGTTGACAAGTTAAACATCTCGAGATGAACTCCGCGATCTCTCTCTTCATATTGCTCCACCAAAATGTATGTCGAAGATCACGATACATTTTAGTACTCCCAGGATGGATCGCAAACGGTGTGTTGTGTGCCTCCATCATGATTCTATACTTCAAGTCGAAATCGTTAGGAACACAAAGTCTGGAGTTGACTCGGAGTATTCCCTCTTCATCGATTCTTGCTTCTGGAATTGCACCTTCTTCTTCATCTTCATCAGCTCCGCATCCGTAGCTTGAGCAGCTTTAACTTTATCAATCAAAGCTGGTTCTACGCGTATACTTGACATCATCGCACTCGTTCCCATATATGATCTTCTACTCAACGCGTCAGCTACCACGTTCGCTTTTCCAGGATGGTATTGGATAGTATGATCGTAATCTTTCAACAGCTCAAGCCAACGTCGTTGCCGCATGTTGAGTTCCTTCTGAGTGAAGAAATATTTAAGGCTCTTATGATCCGTATAAATCTCCACTTTTTCTCCGTACAAGTAATGTCTCCAGATCTTCAACGCGAAAACGACTGCTGCCAACTCTAGATCATGAGTAGGATAATTCCTCTCATATTCTTTGAGTTGTCGCGAGGCATAGGCTATGACTTTCCCATGTTGCATGAGAACACATCCTAACCCTTTGCCCGAAGCATCGCTGTAAATAACAAATCCATCCGAACCAGATGGTATTGTCAGAACAGGTGCCGAGATAAGTCTCCTCTTGAGCTCTTGGAAGCTCTTCTCGCATTCCTCGCTCCAAACGAATTTTGTATCTTTCCGAGTCAACTGAGTTAATGGAGTAGCGATTCGAGAAAATCCCTCTACAAACCTCCGATATTAACCAGCTAAGCCCAGAAAACTTCGTACTTCGGTCACCGACTTAGGTTGCTCCCAGCTTTGTATTGCTTCAATCTTCGCCGGGTCCACAGATACTCCACGTTTCGATACCACGTGCCCAAGGAATGCTACTTCCTCAAGCCAAAACTCGCATTTCCTCAGCTTAGCATATAGCTTGTTCTCACGAAGCTTTTGAAGTACCAACTTCAAATGGTGTTCATGATCTTCACGGCTTTTAGAATAGATGAGAATGTCATCAATAAAGACAACAACGAATTGATCTAAATACTCCTTAAATACACGGTTCATCATATCCATGAAAGCAGCAGGAGCATTAGTCAATCCAAAAGACATGACTAAGAACTCATAATGCCCGTATCGTGTTCTGAAAGCAGTCTTTGGAATATCCTCAGTTTTAATCTTCAACTGATGATATCCAGAACGAAGATCGATCTTTGAAAAGAATTGCGCTCCTTGCAACTGGTCGAACAGGTCATCAATACGAGGTAACGGATACCTATTCTTGATGGTGACATGGTTCAACTCCCGATAGTCAATGCAAAGTCGCATACTCCCGTCTTTCTTCTATACGAATAAAACAGGAGTACCCCAAGGAGACGTACTAGGACGAATAAAACCGATGTCCAACAATTCTTGTAATTGAATCTTTAACTCCTGAAGTTCAATAGGAGCCATTCGATATGGGGTTTTAGAAATGGGCTTTGTACCGGGCTCAAGGTCAATAAAGAATTCAACTTCACGTTCTGGGGGTAGACCGGGAAGTTCTTCGGGAAATACATCAGGAAACTTATTAACAATGGAAATATCATTCAAATCTGATGTATTCTGATTTAGATCAGTGACATGAGCTAAGAAAGCTTGACATCCGTTTTTCAATAAACGAATAGCTTTATGACTTGAAATGATATTGACTGATTTTAGTGGTTTGGTGGTTTGGTGATTTGGATTCGCACAACAGGTTGATTAGGAATATAAAAACTAACAACCTTACGAAAATAATCAATTTTGGCATGGTAAGTGGTTAACCAGTCAATTCCTAAAATCACGTCAAATGCAAGTATTTTCAAAGATATAAGATCAACAGGTAAGGTAAGGGTACCAATCTGAATCAAGCAAGATTTATAAACTGTAGATGTAACAAAGGTTTCTCCTAACGGAGTTTCAACAGATAAGTCAAAGTCTAATTTATCAGAAGTCAAGTTCAAACGTTGAGCACAAGCAGGTGAAATAAAGGAATGGGTAGCACCGGTATCTAACAAGGTGTAAACTTCGCAAGAGTTTATGATCAGCTTACCCGTAATCACCTCGTGTGGATTCCTCGCGTTTTGGGCTGTCACGACAAACGCTCTTCCAGGAATCACCGACTTTGACTTGTCTGTAACCGCCTTTGGAATCACCACCCCCGCTGAATTTGGTTTCGCCACAGGACAATCTCTAGCTATATGTCCTTCTTTTCCACAGTTATAGCATCCTTTGAATTGTTGTGGGCAGTTTGGGCTGATATGTCCCTCTTTCCCGCATTTATAGCATACGACCGGTGGTCGTTCTCCTCCCCTCGAAACAGTTGATGCTGGTGCTGATGTTGATATCTTCGCGTTCTCATTGTTATACCTTCTCTTTTTGAAATCTCCTCCCGATTCGCTTCTTCTACTATCATGGCCACGATAACCACCAGAGTGGTTACCGCTTCTGTCATACTTTCCTCCTCGCTGGTTGTCATTGCTCCGATGACTGCTGCCACCGGTACGACCTTGGTTGTGGTCCCTCGGTTGAACATAATCATTATCTCGTTCTAACAATTGGGCCCTGTTCACTACATCTGAATATAGAGAAAATTTATGAGAAATGAGGTATTGACGTATTTCGGGTTTCAAACCTCTTAGAAACATCCGCGTCATACGTTCCTCATTCTCCACCAAATGAGGTGCAAACCTGGACAGCTCCGCGAACTTAGCCTCGTATTGGGATACCGTCATGTTATTTTGTTCCAGTCGGATAAACTCTACCTCCTTCATATGACGAATACTTTCAGGAAAGTACTTGTCATTGAACAGTTTCTGGAACGCTTCCCAAGACATCTGGAGTGCGGTAGGCTGGGTACGCTTCACGGATTCCCACCAGTAATCTGCCTCTCCATGGAACATAAACGTGGCGAATGGAACCTTCTGTTCCTCTGTACATCCCAAGACATCAAATATCTTGGTAATTTGTTTAATCCACGTCTCCGCCTTGATCGGATCTGGCTTTCCCAGAAACTCTGGTGGTCCCAATTCTTTGAACTGCTTGGCAGTGACAGCTCGCGTGTTGTTATTATCTCCACCTGTATGTTGCACACGAGTCTCCCTCGTCTGATTTTGCATGAACTGCAAAAAACTTCTAAACATCTCATCGTTTATCGTCTGACCAGCGTTATTTTCAGGATGAACATTGCCTTTTTGTTGCACATTCTCCTGGTTAACGATTAAAGGTGTCTCCACGGTCTCATTCACTTCGTTGTTAACATTCTCAGCTGCCATTCTCAAATACTGCCATAAAACAAGGGTTAATTAAACAAGTCAACATATCACATATTAACCCTATGCTCCGACTGACCAATTAAATACCACATAAGCTTAGGTAGGACACACTAGCGAAAGATTTACTCGTCTCTCCCCTCCTAGTTCTATTCCCCGATCTCCGCCAGAGATCATATCCCTAAGCTCTGATACCAACTGTGACGCCCCCAAAATAGGTCCATTCAACCCAACCCATTCTGAGTCGCCAAATACATGGTACAGAATTCAAATACAAACTTTATATCATACGGTCGTGCAAAATACGACCACACATCTGTGAGTGTCAATACAAATATGTAGAAAATATTAAGATTCAAACTAAGTCCTCATTACAATTATTATCACACTATTTATCAGAAATAGTGAGGACTACTATTGCTCTAACTCGGACCATCACTCTGTCCCCCGACTAGTCCCCGCAACATTCTCATTTCCTGAAGAGGACAACAGATGAAAAGGGTGAGCTCAACTAGCCCAGTAAAGAATATTATGACTAAGATAATGAAAAATAAATTATCGTTAGCCTTCAACAGTTCAGATAAAATATTATTGATAACATGTTTTAGATCAATATTCGCAGCGGGAATAACCGTTCATCATCAATATTTTATCCCTGTAACATCAATCAATATCCATCTCATCAAATATTCATCTTTGCACTACAGGCCAAAGATATTCATTTGTATAATCAGTGGTCATGTTCATCTCAACACCTGTCATCTTTGCACTACAGGCCAAAGATATTCATCAGGTAATCATTCATCTTTGCTCTACAGGCCAAAGATATTCAGTTACATCACCTTTTAGGACTGAGGATGATGAAAAACATTTTAAAGAACGAATCCAGTGAGATAAAAGACAAAGATTAGGGATTCGTCATTTAGTTTATCCAAATTCAAGAATAATCCATAATAATACTTTGTGGAGCAAAATTCAAGAATAAAGCTCAAAACTTGGATACAATCAAAGATAGTAACCTTAACAAGCAATTTGGACAAATAGAAGAAAATTTAATTTTTTCGTGAATAGTGCCGTATACGTGAATAGTGCCGTATACGTGAATAGTAACCCCGATGGAAAAAGTAAGAATTTCAACATAAAATCCATGACAATATTTTGGTATAATGATATTGAAAAGAATAACATCATTTACGAAAGAAATAACATCCCTTACCTCAAAAGAACAGTATCTCTGACTGGAATATCGGATATAATACCGACGGAAGCTTGTACTGAATAGTAATACTCAAAGTATTGAAATACTCACAAAAATACGCTCGATATTATAGAGAGAGAAAACTTCTGATTCTGGTGTGATTTTCAATTCTAACCTAAGCACCCTATTTATAGAAAAAACTTAGGATGCCAAAGGAGACTAAAATAATAAAATAATATTATTTTTAAAAAAATCCTCCAGCCACCTGCCAAAAATTCAAAAGCCATCAGCCACCATAAGTGGGACCCACCTCCCATTAAAAAAATATTTATTTTCCGAAACTTCAATAATTCATAATAAATAGCCCCTTTGTCAGAAAAATACAAATTCGATGTCTTTTATAGGAAATTTAATTCTCTACAACTTTGCAGAAGAAAGTTTTTCCAAATTCCAAACATAAATTATCCGAAATCCATAAACAGATGATTTTCCACACCAAAATACTGATAAAAACACATCAGCACTAATTCCTTCTTTAATATCCACAAAATAAATATTTCCTTATCATATAAATCAATAATTAATTATTCACAAATAATATTATAGAACTACAATATTGACAACCAGGTCGTTCCCAGGAAAGAGGGGGCCTTCCGATAAGGACTTCTCCTTACTGGCGCGCAATTAAATAACCCCTCCTAGACAGAACTTCCTTAGACATTGTCAATAATGCTATCTAATAATATTATTCAAATAATATGAATTATTGAGTTGATAACGTGAAATACTGTGCAACGACAATTATTGAATCAATACTACAAAATATCAACTGTAGCCATTATTGAATCAATCATAAAAAAATAGCAACGTAGCAATTATTGAGTCAATAAAATATCAATGCAGCAATTATTGAGTCAATAATATAAAATATCAACGTAGCAATTATTGAGTCAATAATATAAAATATTGAACAGTAAATACTGTAACAATAATTGAGTAGGTTCCTTCTCACGTAAGACTCAATAATTCAAAATACTGTGCAATACCGTGTGCTTCTGCGCACCACCGCGTACTGTATTTTAACCACCGGGTATTTCAACAGTACTAGCGGTAACAACTACGCCGTTATCTTGTAAAAAAGTTATTTCTGTCGCTTTCTATATCCGACAGTTATTCCGTTGTGGGGGCCCACAAATAGTTGCGCCGTCGTACGAATATTCCCCGACAACAAGAATATTCCACGACCAAACGAATATTCCCCGACAACAAGAATATTTTATAACCACTTGCTCATTTTAAAAATATTTGCACATTTCACCCATAACTTTCATAATTATCAAATCAACACCTTACTGTTTCGAAATAATATATAAAGAAAATTAAATCTTTATTCATAAAAGTTGGGGTCTTACATTTATAATTGAATTTTAAACATATATGACTTATGTTGGTATTCTGACTTTTGAGACATATTAGTGTGACCTAGAAACACATGAAATACGTGTTGACTTGCATACATGAACTTTATGATGGAATGTGAACATGTGAATCCCACTATTGAACGTTTCTAACAAAAATGTAAGTTTTAAAGGTGGATATTGACATGTAAATACCATATATACATTTTGATCTTGTAAGCATGTCTAGGTGGCCTTGAAATGCATGTCGGGCACATTAACTTACGTATATAGATTTCATAATGTAGCATGAACATGTTAGACCATACTAGCAAACTTTATTAATGAAAGTATAAAGTTTTGAACGTGAACATCGACATGTTACTTTGAGATTTGAATTCTAAAAATTATGAACACATGTGATAGTACTTTTAGACTCACTCATGTATCATTCATGTATATATACCATGATTAGGTGTCGTGATTCAAGTTTAGCGTAAACAAAGTATAATTTCAAACTAATAACAATGATAGCTGCATGTATGCGATATGAATACTCATGAGCATGCCTGATATGAGTTATATGACTACCTTATATGTTTACAAGGTAAACATGCTAGATTTTGTAATTTCATGACCTTGAATGACCGTAAGTTGTCAAAAGTGTTAACTTAGAACCATATCATGAAAGAGAGAACTTAGATGGACTTGGGAAGCATGAAGGTGTCCTTTAATATGCATATATGTTATGTGATACTTGAATCCAATTTGACAGTTAACTTATAATAATGCTATAACGTGCTAAAAAGAGTATGTTTGCTATTTGTTGTGATCTTATGTGATATTAATAATATGAGAATATGTTTAAACTTAAAAGAGGAACGTTAAGGATAAAAGTTATATTAATATGATACTATATATGGTATAACTGTATAGCTAGGTCAAGACTTAGCTTATGTGTTAATCGTATATACAAGATGAGATATAATGTTAAACTATATGACTAATGGATATCGTATGTACATAACTATATTACGATATGATTCGAAAAGTGTTGAATTTCTTAAACGTGGATAAACTACGCTAAAGGCAAGTATCCTAAACCCTTGCATTACTTTATTTAATGGATATCGTAAGCAAGTATCTAAACCTTATCTCTTTGAATGCAAGTTATCTTACTTACTCGTTCAATTGAGCTAGTATGTTTAAACTCTTGTGAAAGCTATTATTCATGTTGAACTTGATATTATTGTTGAATATTGTGAAAGTGTCTATGCCATTTGATTCGGCTAGACTATATGCATGTTTATAAACTGTCCAAACCAATTAACTGGTGCGAAAATCTTGAAAACTGAGTTGAACAACCCTTATAGTAAGGAGAGTGTATATTGTTGGAAGCCCCAACACACGCGTGAATATTACTATGATGTTATGCATAACATAGAGTATTGTAGACTGATCATCTATCGTACTTATTTCTTTTGGGTTATCAGTTTAATATTGATAATTCTAGTAGATGTTCGATAGTTCTTAGTGACTGCTCAGTATAAATAATTTTATCCAGTTGGATACGTTGATAACCTTTGAATTCATATATATCTGTTGATCTATATTGAACTATCATTTCATATTCCAAAGATTTGATTCGAGAATTGTTGACATTCGTTGTTCATATTCTGAAACTCTGAATTATCTTAGGGATTATACTTTGATATTTCAAACTCATGATATAATACTCATCACCCTTATTATATATTACTTGCTGAGCAATTTGTGCTTATTCTTGCTTTTCCTAAAATATTTCAGTTAAGGTAGAGCAGGACGAACCTCCGAGCGTCGATATGGGCAAGGGCAAGGCTACCAACTAGCTTGTCTCTTTTATGTTTTAAATATTTAAATATTGTATTAAGATAATGTAGTAAGACTGGATTTGACTATGTTTAAGCTTAAGTTAGATTCTGTAATAAGTCGTTAATTGATATTATTATGTAATCTATTAAGTACTGTAGATTGTGAGACTTGGGAGAATAATTATAATAAATCATTGTATATTATTCTAAATTAGATCTTCCACTGTGAATGTGTGATTTTAGTTATTATCGTATTACCATGAGCACGTGACGAATCGAATTCGAGTGACCCTGTGGCAGTCCGAATTTGGGGGCGTCACAATAGTAACCCCGACATGAAAAGGTAAAAATTTTATAAGAAAGTTCATACCAATATTTCGGTGAAATGATATTCAACCGTAACATCATTTACGAGAAAAAGAATATCCCTTACGAATACGAAAGAAATAATACCCCTTACGAGTATAAAATCACATCCTTTACAAATACGAAAATAACCTCCTTTACGAAAAAGATAATATCCTTTACGCAAAATAATATTCTATAAGTAAAATAATATTCTCTACGAATATTAAACCAAAAATAACACCCTTTACGAAAAAATATCCCTTTCGAGAAAAATAACATCCCTTACGAGAACAATACCATCTTTTACCAATATATCCTTTACTAAAATATCTTTTACTAAAATAATATCATTTACGAAAAATAACCTCCTTTACGAAACATAATAACATCCCTTACCGCAAAAGAATACTCGATCTGACTGGAATATCGGATATTATGATAAGGAAAACTTGCACTGTTATCAACACTTAAAATATCTGTTACTCACAAGAAATACGCTTGATACTATAGAGAGAGAATTTTTTGATTCTGGTGTGATTTTTATTTCTAACTAAGCACCCTATTTATAGGAAAATGCTAGCACACCAAAGCTGACAATTTATAAACGGACAATTCCTTTATTTTCTTCCCGCACTATCATTTTGACCAACACTCATCAGCACACACAACCAAAGGACAATCCACCTTTTCCATGTTTTAGTTTATAAAAACATTTATATTCAAAAACTTCAATAATTTATAATAAATAGCCCTTTTATCAGAAAAATATGAATCTTATGTCCATTCCATATGAAATTTAATTCTCTACAACTTTGTATAAGAAAGATTTTCCAAATTTCGAACGAAAAATGACCCAAATTTACATACGGATGAACTTGCAGGCTACCTATTTTGAAAATCCAATATTCAAGGCAAAACATCACACCCTCACCTTTTCACATGTTTCACCCGAATTCCAAAAAAAATTCTCCTTCCCTTTCTTTTTCCTCTTTTTCTCCTTCTTTTGCTTCTCCTTTATCTTTTCTTCTTTTCTTCTTTTCCACCATTCTCCACTAACTCTCTCTCTCTCTCTCTCTCTCTCTCTCTCTCCCCATCATTTCTCACTCACACACACACACACACATATATATATATATTAAAACATTTATAATGATCAAATAATTTAAATTCAATTTGCTCTCTTCCTCCTTATTTTATTTTTATACCATGAATTTATTGTAAAAATATTACCATGTAAATTACAAAATTATACTATTATATTATCACATTATACTCTTATAATGTGATATTATAATAATATATTTGAATGAATTATTTTATCGAAGAAGATAAAATATCACTTTCAACAAATGTCTATTTTGCTAAAAAAATCCTCCATTTATACCAAACTTGAATAAATATTTTTTTTTATCATTTTTATCAATAATTAATTATTATTCACAAATAATATTACAGAATTACAATATTAACAACCAGATCATTCCCGGGAAAGAGGGGGCTTTTCGATAAAGATTTCTCCTTACTGGTGCACAATTAAATAACTTAATCCATTTTCTCGACAGAATTTTCTAGACATTGCCAATAATGTTATCTTATAATATCATTTAAATAATATACGTGATAATTATTGATTTAATACTGTGAAATACTGTGCAGTGGTTACTGTGACAATTATTGAATGAATGACCTCTTACGTAAAAATTAATAATTTAAAATACTGTGTAATACCGTGTACTACTGTGCAACAACGCGTATTACTGTATTCCAATCACCGGGTATTTCAACAGTTTAACGGTAACAGTTTTGCCGTTATTTTTATAAAACTTATTCTTGTCGTTTTCTTCATCCGACAGTTTTTCGTTATGGGGCCCACCAATGACTGCGCCGTCGTAGGAATATTCTCCGACAATAAGAATATTTCCCGACCAAACGAATATTCTCCAACACAATGAATATTTTATAACCATTTGCTTACTTTGTAAAATTTACATATATCACCCTTAACTTTAACCTTTTATCAATTTAACCATTTATCGAATAATAATTATAAGAAAAATTGAATACTTTTATTTCATAAAATTCGGGGTCTTACGTCTACGATCTTCTTTCTTTCTTCTCTAATCATATTATCTTATGATTATTTGAATCAGGTGTCCCCTGATCCTTTGCTCCTTACCTTTTAAGATTTTTCTTTGAATCTTTGCGTATTATATTAACGCATTCTTTATGAATTTTCTAAATTTATTTAAGATTGTTTAATCCTCATTCGAGTTTACTCCTCGTCATTCTCATCTTCTTCTTATAATATTTCTAGAACTTAACCCATTCATACATCTACGTATGTGAAAAGAATCACATTTTTATCATACGTATTCATAACTCTATACTCGGTACACATCGTGTCTCTAACAACGTTCAATATAGTAAGCTGAGTAATTTTCCACAAACAACCAACAAACTAGTTTTCCATCTCGTCTATACTGTATTTCACAGCGAGTTAGATCGGTGGCTAGTTCGTATATACCTCCGCTCCTTGAAGAAATTGTTTAGCCCAGATACTATACATCAACCATTAAAGAGTACGACTGTACCACTACTTAAACTTAACTTTCTTTTTTTTCTTTTCATCTACCTTGTTTACGATTATAGCCTAAGGTTCACTTACCTAAGATTTATAATCCTTAGCTTTGATACCAACTGTAACGACCCCAAAATCAGGACTATTTTTCTTCCCGATTTTGTGCGTTAATATTATCTTGTTCTAGCATTTAAAATATTATTTAATGTTAAAATAGCTAAAAGTGTAGAATATTTTTTTTCTGTTATTCCATTCATTCGTTCCCTGAATCTCAACTTTTACGATTCTCTTTTATCAATGAAATCATATTTATTTAATGATTTCTCTTATCAAAGTTATATATATAATTATACAACTCAAGCCTCAATATGAATTCTTTCTTATATAGTTATGTCACTATATTACTTTTTTTTATAAAGTATTCATTACAATACATCCAGAGTAAATATTCTTTATTGAATATTTTGAACTACACCTAGCTGCTAGTTACATAGATCAAAATCATTAAGCATAGCTTTGTACCATTTCTAACTCAAGGAAATGTATTCATTTCGTACATTGTTCAACCTTCATCATTCGAATAGCAAGTAATATTGCCTAACATCATTAACCTGCAAAAGTTTATGTTTGCAAGATTGAGCTCGACGGCCCAGCAAATTTAACAGTTTATCATGTTTAACATAGCACACAACTATATATGCAACATACTTTCTTTACTATGCATATGCTACATGCATCAATAATTCTTCTACTAGACATATCACAGTTCTATAATCTCATGCACTACATTTATACATGCCTTTTTACGTCTCACATTCTCATACAACACATGCTATCACAGATCACATATAGCAATTGAGTTCCATAACCCAATTGACTTAGTCATATTTTGAATTTAACAATTCAATAAACATGGTATATAACTCACAATATAATCATATACAATCCACAAACATAATAGAAATGAAAAACTTGCGTTGATTGGAGATTACCGCTAAAAGTTAACTTAGAGTTTCTCCACAATTTTTACAGAATTATTATTACATGCACACACATATTAGATACTAAATATGTTGCTAAATATGCATGTATATTCATCAATAATAATTATTAGTTTTATATAAACTAACATTTATCATTTTTACTCAAAACGAATATTAGTTTAGTTAGAAACTTAATTCGTTTTAACCTTTTTACGCCAAATAAAGGTCCCTCACAGTTTAATATGTAAACATTTTACATATCGAAGCTTAAACTCACCTATATTTCACTTTAAGAATATCTTTTGCCTTTATTTGCGAATTCAGGTTTTAAAAAGATATTATATATCTTTTATGGTAAAAACTCAGTTTACTACATTATTTCTTAATTTAAATAATCATTATATCTTTTTATCCACTCATGAGTCAACTCAGACCATTACCTCATATATAAAGATTTTATCCTGCTAGCACATTCACTTCATTTTTCGTTTTACGAATATTCATATTTTCACTATATATATTTACATATTAAATATATATAATCTTGGCTCAAAAACTACATATTGAACTCCGAAAATCTCAAAATATTATTTTTATGATTAATACAAATTTTTAAAGGTCTTTCGCTCTTCGTTGCACCACAAAATAATTTTATAGGCAACCTTGGTTTTTATTTTGCTTAAATATATAAATTTATATTTATTACATATTTTTATTGCTTTATTTATGCCTGAAAGGAAGTTTCTCGGCATAAAATATAATTTACAGTCAAAATCTTGCCCCGTAAGACATTATTAGATTTATTATGACTTATTATTTTGCCGGAATGCAATTCGGAACGTCGAACGTCAAAATCGTTTGGCGCGTCGACGCTCGGCGTCGCCCAAATTTTAACTCTGACATGCCTATTTGCCTATTTTTAATTCTCAAACCATGAGTCCAATAACAGTGGAATTTTTTTGCATGTTATAGACCCCATGTCATAGTATTTTAGAAAAATTTTATACTGCGAAAACAGTTCACGAAAACCAGTCAAAACATAAAGCAAAAATCATGTTAGGCAGCTGCGCTGGGCTGCTACCCAGCTGTGCTGCCGCCGCCGCTCAGTTGCCCGCTTATCGAACTAGCTATTTCGCGAATTTCTTACGCGTTTTTGTTAATCGGATTAATTCCAATTTTGAAAATGTTTTAGGTACCATAGTAGGCTATTTAAAAAAAATATAAACTATCAATTTCGGACTTCATAGGCTGCCTAAAACAGGCCCAAAAAATGTCCACTCGTAATAGTTTTTTATTTCGTTTCAGCTTTACCCTCTCTCGCTAAAACAGTCATAACTTTTTCGTTTTAAAATATTTTTGAGAGATTCTTGTGCCCACGCGAAGCTAACTTTCGGGGCTACAACTTTTGTTCTTGGACCATCTTCAAATTCTAAACACAAAATTCCAAAAAATTCTTGCAAGGGGACTGCCTCGAGTTTGCTTTCCAGTTTCGCTGCAACTAATTTGAAAGGTCATAATTTCTTGCTCGGAAGTCGGAATTAGTCCGTTCCAGAGTCCACGAAAAGCTTATACAGTGTACTATAACATACCAAAAGTCCAAAATTTTCTAATTAATCTAGCTAATCCCGAATTTTCTATTTAGGGGCAGCAGTCCACTAGTTTTTTCGAACGTCTCGTTTTGACATCCAAAACTCACTCCGACTCGTTCTAATTTGATTTTCTTCACAAATAAATTTTATTTAACACAATAAGACTCGTCTAAGTTCTCGGCTCCATTAAATTCCAAAATTTTAACCATTTTACTCATTAAAGTCATTTAACGAACACAACACGTGCGTTATTCGTTCGACTCGATTTTTTTATCGGTTTGGTTGCGGTTATTCCACAATCCTTTGCCTTATAGTTCCGCACAACCAACTTAATCTCCATGTTTCTATTTTCATCATTTACATAATCAAAATCAAGAATGTACATACACTAATTTAAATAGTTACCTTACTAACTAATTCAAATCTTTAATAAAATTCAAAATTGAGTAAGAATTTATACCTTATGCACTTTTCCTTTACTATCTCCAAGCTTTGTTATCTTCCATGTTCACCCTCTCTTGATTCCCATAGTAGCTAAACTCCCTCAACCTCACTATTTCTACACTTAACCATTTTTGGAAATTATAAAATCTCAAGAAATTTTGGAAGAGGGAGGCTTCGGATATGGGAGAGGAAGAAGGAGAAGACTTTCATAATTTGTTTTGGTCAACCCAACTTGGTGCCCAAGCTTGATAAATGAGTAGGCTTCACACCTCCACCTCTCCTCTCATTCATGACAAAGAAGGAATGAAAAATGCTTGCCCCTTAAGCTTGGAATAGTAACAATTATTATTAATCTAATTAGCCAAGTTAAATAATTACTCAATTGCTATCTTAATTTCCTTATTGAATATATAAATTATTCA
Organism: Panax stipuleanatus; assembly: GCA_020205555.1. Classification (NCBI taxonomy): domain Eukaryota; kingdom Viridiplantae; phylum Streptophyta; class Magnoliopsida; order Apiales; family Araliaceae; genus Panax; species Panax stipuleanatus. The sequence continues at coordinate 62,236,847 of CM035123.1, read as the reverse complement.
ATAGTTAGTAACTAGGTTTTAATGTCACAAGTTACTAACTTACCCACATAAATATTTTTCCTCTTGGAAGCATATAAAATATCTACCATACATTTGATATATATAAATTATATAAACCCATAATAAAACATAACATATCCTAACTACATACTTATTTTATAATTGCAAAATAAATATGCATCACATAACTTCCCATGTAAATATAATTATTTACATACATAACATAATATCCTAGTCTTGTTAACACAAATTCAATTAAGAATTTGTTTACTTTCCTAAGATATTATTTTAAATATAATATCCTTTCTTTATTAAAATAATTCATTATAAGAATTCACTCTAATGCACTTGAGTAAAGTATATATAAATATTATATACTTAACTCATCTCTCCTAATTCTTTATGCTAATTGTTCACAACAATTTCATTTTCCTCGCGTAATAAATACATATATATATATAATATATATCTATTACCTAGCAAATAATTCATGTAACACACATGTACCCACACATATAAAAAATAAATAATAATTTTATTCTCTCATATTATAAATTATTTATATCAATTTATTTACATATATAATTAAAATATTATTCTCTCTTTATTAAAATAATTCAATGATAGAATTTATTTTAATATCCTTTATTTAAAGTATACCATAATATTTTTATACTTAAACTAATTATTTCATTTTCCCTTCTCTAAATTATTTTCAACAATTTATCTGTAATAAATATAATAATATATTCACTACATTAAATACATATATACATACATTACACTCAATAATGTAGTATATGATTTCTTTAATAAAATAATGATTATACATTAAGTGTATTTAATGCCACCAATTTCCACATTAAAATAATTCAATATTATAAATTATTTTAATTTACTCATCTCATTTCTCTTAATAAATTACTCTCACAATTGTTTACATATAATAAATATATAATACTAATATATTTATTATGCACAAAATCATATATTGCATAACACATATTCACTTATGCAATATAATATCACTCAACATATCATTTAATAAGAATTTTATTTATTTAATTTTTATTTTAATACTTCTCAAAAATCTGAGTTCTTATATTATCCATAAATTTTGTTGTTTTGGGTTCTCTCTGCTTTATATTTATCTCCTCTTATTAACCACTTTTTTTGGTATTTAGCTACCCTCCGAAGTATAAAGTTCATTAAAAATTAATGCTAGTGAATCATGAAATTAGGATTTTTATTATTTACATATATATTCCAAAATTTTCAATCATAAAGTTGGTGCTTTATGTGAAATTTACATTTTATTGAAGATTGTTTGATAAATTGAAAATAATATGTTTTGCCTGAAGTATGCTAGCCTGATTCGAGAGGGTAGAGGAAATTTTACTTCTTTCATGTTAAACTATTCTAAATAGGTTATTGAGTTAATTTTATCTGCATTATCATAGTATAAATGATCCAGTTCTGATTCATGTACGTCTCAAATATTCGATAGTAGCTTCATATGTTTTTCATATATTATTTTTGTCTTCACCTTAATTTGCCGAATGGTAGCAATTATGAATGCTCATTATCCTTCTTCTTCTTGTTTTTTTCCTTAGATTTTGACTATGAGTAACTTGGAAGATTTCTTAGTACTACAATAACTGTTGCTCCATTTGTGTACAATATTGTCATTGTACTTGCATGTGATGCATCTACTAATTAATCTACATAAAGTTAGAGAAACTTCTTCACAAATTAGTAGAGAGAGAAGATTGATCGAAGCAGGTAGAGGGAATGATTATTTGAATGATACCATAAATGTTGGGGACATGACACTCAGAGAGAAACTCCGAATGAATAGGGATAAATATGATATGTTATGTCAGTTACTTCGTACACATGGTGTTCATGAGTCAAAACATGTGATTGTTGAAGAACAATTATTATTATGATTATGTTGTGTTACTTGTTATTATGATTATTTTTTGATTATGTTTTATTCTCTCTATATATATGTTGTCCATACTTTCAACTTTATGCATATAGTATCTCTTATATTCAGATTATTTTTTGGTTATGTGAAGCTTTATTAATAAAATTATGAATGTAACTATTATCTTCTATAATTATTCAGCCATGGAGTCCTCGTATTCAAGTCAAAAACACTCGAGAAACGTAAGGAATAGAAGGAGTTGGAAATTTATTGAAGAGAAAGCACTTGTAGATTCTTTCTACAAAATCATTGCAGAGGGCTTCAAGCAAGACAATGGCCAATTTGAAAATGGCTATGTGGCAGAACTGGAGAAAAATATGCTAAAAAAATTTCCCAACACCGATTTACGTGAAAGGCCACACATCGAATCCAAGATAAAAACTTGGAAAAAACTATGGGGTTGTATCTATGGTGCTTTGAGTACTAGTGGCATTTCTTGGAGTGAGAGCGAAAAAATGTTGAATTTAGAAGATGAGGATGTGTGGTCATCTTACTGCAAGGTAATAATTTTTCAATCAATTTAGTGTGTTTACATGCTATATGTTTCTGAAGCATGATTTAGTGTGTTTATATGCTATTACCTTGGTATGCCATTTCAAAATTACAGATGGATTTATGTCCCATTTCAAAATTACAGATGGATTTATGTCTTGCACATTTAACTTATTGGGGATTGGGGTAGGCCTACCTGCCTTATATTTAGTTGCAGTCATGTATATATATATAAACTAATTACTTATGACTCAACTATATACTATTATATATACAGCACTCCATTTATCATGTTACAAATAATTACATCTATTTGACAATTGGATAACAGAATTTGTAGCATTGGTTTTTGGCTATTTCTTGAAATAGCATAATTTTAAATTTCAGCAACAATAATGAATACTATTTATATGTTTATAAAACAACTTACTTTGTTACGTTAGCTGTCGGATCTTCTATAATACTTAACTAACTAAGTTGTCTTAACTAACTAAGCCCATACCTTAAACTGGAATTGCATTAGTCAGGTCTTAATTTTTAAAATGAATAATGTAAGTAGTTTATGTTATTCATATTTGTATTTATTTTGAGTTTATTTATTTGTGTAGAAAGATCTTGACATAATTAAGTTATGGAACAAGCCATTGACATGGTATGATGACTGGCAACAATTTTTTGGTAAGGATAGAGCTACAGGAGAACATGATGAGGCTCCTGGTGATGTAGTGGAGGAGTTAGATGAAGAGGTAGCTGAAGGTGCTTCTACGGGTGATTCTAATGCAACCGATAGAAGAAACAAAAAGCTCAAGCGCCAAGATGTGCTCCTTGAAACTGTAGAAAAAATGCATGATAGTCTTAATGGTTTGATCAACACCACTGCCCAGCACCTTGGACTTATAACCCAAAGGATTGGCTATGATCATGACTTGGCCAAATCGAGCAGAGATGTGTATGGTATCATTAACAACATTGGCACATTCACCGACTGAAGAGAAGATAATGGATGTATCAAAGATAGTGAGCAACCCAGCTGGTGTTGACCTTTTCCTAAGCTTGCCGATTGAGATGAAGAAACAATATGTGACAATGAAGTTGGTCGGACAGATTTAGTTATTGTTAAAAACATTTGTTTTCTTTTCAGTTAATGCTTGACAATATTTTATACTTTGGAGTTTTAATGAAGATGGATAGTTCTATACTTTAAATTTTGTCGGTCAAGTAAAATAGCTAATTCTAATCTTTCTTCTAATTTTAGTTTTGGTGATTTCAAATTAAATTTTAATACTTCACATATCATATATTTTGTACTATTTATTTGTTAATTTATGTGGTAATTTATGATAATTTGATTCTCAAATATTTAATACCATGTATAATCACGACTAGATAGCTACTATTACGTGTGTGCTACATAAATTATTTTGATAAAATTATAACTTTATTTAAAGTTAAATTATATAATTAGTATCACTGAGCATTTGATTGAATAATATAACCACTTATTTAAAAATTTCTAATTAATTGTTCATCATTTTTTGATGTATAAACAAGTTTAAATTATATTATAATTTAAAATATGGTATCATTGGTAGGGGTGTAATAGCCCAAACGATATTTTTTATCCAGTCCTTTAATTAATCCTGGAATAAACAAACATTACATGAGATTATTTTAATTTATCCCATGAATAATTTCGTAAAAAATAAACATGTGACTAGGACTATTTAATCTTAGGATTAATAGTCTTGGAATTATAATCCCGGGATTATAATCCTTGCAAACAAACATAGACTTAGGGTATATCAAAGATTATGCTTGAATATAATAAGTTGTATATGGAGATAATGAATGAATAACAAAGAATCTACCGCTTCTAGTAAAGGAGAGAATGCTATATGTGATTCGATAAATGACAACTCATAAATCATTGGCCAAGGTAGAATGAAATTAGAAATGAGTTTTTAATTTGCATTATTTAGAGTTGTGCATTTGAGAATCGTAATACATATAATTAAATAAAATAAGACTTGACAAAAATTTCATGTCTTATATTTAATTGGGACATTGTATGGTATAAGGATTGAATTGTACGGTAACTATTCACTCAAAGGTTCTTTTATGATTAAGTTAAAATTTAAATTATCTGGAAAGTCATTGATCGCTAAGGGAATTACCCTTATTGTAGAATAAATATTATTTATTTAAATAAATTAAATAGTTTAATTTATTTATTTAAATAAAATTAGAATTATTCTAATTAATTTATTCACAACCGGTTTAATATGGAGAACCTTTATGGTCACACCATAAAAGGAAAATATTTATTTAATAAGTAAATGGCATAATTATAATAATAAGTTAAGTATATTTAATTTAATCTATGGTGATATAATAAATTAAATAGTTTAATATTTATTATTTAATATTTTAAAAATATTAAATATAAATTAATAAGAGGAGTCTTATTATTATTATTACTATTATAATTGTTAGGTTTTTAAGATTCATGAACGCAATCATATTGCATAAAATAGTAGAAGCATGGTAAATCAGAGTTTTAAAATTTTACAAACTATATACCCGGATCATCCTTTATGCACAATTATTAATTCAAACGAAATAAATGAAGATTAGATTCATACCCTCGTAGAAACTAGCTTCCTCAGGTACGAGTTCAACTCCAATTCGTTTCGCGTTCAACTTGAATCCACCGGGTTGATTCCTTCCTTTGATCAACGTTAGCCATCCAAGTTTTTGGTCTCTAGAGGTGATCCACCAAGAAAGAATAATAATTCAAGAAGAAGGGTGTTTGGCTAAACCCTAGTTTCATTCTCTTTAGAAAATGAGTGCTCTCCCAACTCTTGGAATTAATTGTCTAACCTTGTTCCATAATAAGACTTTCTTATTTATAGATGTAGGCAACCCTCCTAAAAAATTTAGGATTAGGGTTTCATATTAATTAATTAAACCCTTTTAATTGATTAGGCGTCCCAATCTTATTAGGAATAATTAATTAAACTCTTTTAATTAATTAGTCTCCTAATCTTATTAGGAATATATATGAGAGAGTATCTTATTAATTAATTCTCAAACTCCTTTAGGAAATAAATAATAATAGTAGTAGTAATAATAATAATAAGACTCATCTTATTAATTTATATTTAATATTTCTAAAGTATTAAATAATAAGTATTAAGCTATTTAATTTATTCTATCACCATAGATTAAATTAAATACACTTAACTTATTATTACGATTATGTCATTTGCTTCTAAAATAAATATTCTTCCTTTTATGGTGTGACCCTTTAGGTTCTTCATATTAAACCGGTTGTGAATAAATCAATTAGAACAATTCTAATCTTATTTAAATAAATAAATTAAATTAATAATTTATTTAAATAAATAACATTTATTCTACAATAAGGATAAGCCTCCTTAGCGATCAACGACTTTCTAGATAATATAGATTTCAATATTAATCATAAAAGAACTTGTGAGTTAATATTTTTCGTACAATTCAATCCTTCCACCATGCAATGTCCCAATTAAATATAAGACATGAAATTATTGTCAAGTCTCATTTTATTTAATTATATATATTTCGATTCCAAAATTCACAACTCCAAATAATGCAAATTAGAAACTCCTTTCTAATTTTATTCCACATTTGCCAAGGATTCCTGAGTTATCATTTATCGAATCACATAGGGCATATCTCTTCTTTTAATAGAAGTGGTAGATTCTTTATTGATCATTCATTATCTCTATATATAACTTATTACACCCAAGCATACCCTTTGTTATACCCTAAGGGTCTTAAGGGACATGTCAAAGTATAATTCAGCATACACAAGATACTATGATGATCTCAAGTCCAAGGATTACTTGTAATACTATAATTACAGGAATTTCTATTGACAAACAAGAAAAACTCCATTAGGTATTCCTTAGCGAGCCACGTTCAGTGAACTTATTCTCCAATAAACACCTACATGCTTGCTTTAGTGTCTCCACACAAATGATCATGAGATTAATCATCCTCATCCAATGAGCAAGCAGCATACATATCAATCTATCCGGATTCACTAATCCCGTTTTTAGTAATCCAACGATTGAGAACTATTTTAGTTTTAAGCTATCTAAGAATTTAGATCTCATTAGCATAATCATTATCATGATTCTAAAGGTGTTGCTTAAAACTATGAGTTTATCACATATTATAGTAACAACATCATGTAGATAAATAAATACCTATAAATAAATAATTATTTTATTAATAAATTAATAAGATTGTTATAAATTAAATGCTTTACCATCAAATATGACTGGCTTGTGTGCATACTACTTTCAATCTTCCACTTGCACTAAAGTCAATCGCCATGGTATCTAATACTCTTCTTCTCTAAGTAACGATTATCCTGCTGCTAGATAAGCTTCAGTAAATGGATATGTAACGTTGTTCTTGAGAGTTCACTATCTCTATAGTGACTTCTCATTTTCTAATGATTCCTTTAATCAAATGAAAGTGCCACAACATATGTTTGGATCCAAGATGAGACTTAGGAACTATTCCTAGTTCTGTAATGAACTTTTCATTCGAAACATTAACTTGCAGCTTCATTTACAGCTATATACTTTGTCTTTATCACTAAACCAATAACTCTTTGCTATTTAGAACCTTTCCAATTCACTACACCACCTTTTCAAGGTAATGACTTATCCTAAAGTGGATTTGTTGTCGTCTTGGTCAGTCTAAAAAAAACTTGAGTCTGTTTAGTCCTCTAGTTTTAATTCAAACCCATCATGAATCATGATTATATCCTTAGCGTCGGTTAAGTACTTTAAGATGTTTGTCACCGTCTTACAATGATCTTCTCAGAATATGACTGATCAACATCAAGTCTCGTACATTTCATTGCATATATGATAGTAACTCATGCGATCTCTCTTTTATTGAGGACAATTTTAGAGAGATACACTCCATGGCTCATCATCATGAGACATCTCTTGGAGTTTTCCATGCTAAATGCCTTTAGTATCAAATGAATATACGTTCATTGGGTTAAGCCGAGCATCCTTTTAAATCTATCTATGTAGATTTATATCCCCAATTTAGGATGTTCTACCCAAATAATTCATGGAAGAATGTTTAGACAACTTTATCTTTACTGATTATAGCACTGGTCTGTCATTCCTTATCAGTAATATATCAACATATAATACTAGGAATGTCACAACGCTCACTAGGCTTATTCTCATTTTTGATAAAATCAAACTCTTTTGATTTTCTCATCAAAATGAATGTTCCATCTTTGAGAAGCTTGCTTCAATCAATAAATGGATTGTTGTAGCTCATAACATGATTTGCTTCAACCATTAAAACAAATCCATCTGGTTGTATCATACATACATTATCCTCTAATAATATATATTTGAGGAAGGGCGTCTCCACGTTTATTTGCCAGAATCTAGTAATATTAGACTGCAATCGCAAGTAAAATTCAAATTGACTTGAGCATTAATACCGAAAATAAATGTTTTATTACAGTCAACTCCTTGACTTTTTTTGAAAACCTTTTCCAAAATGGTCTGGCCTTATAGGTCTCCACCATGCCATTTGCTCCAAGGATCCATTTCGAATTTTATGGCCATCTGCAATTTCTTTGAGTATCTACAACTTTTAGCTTTATCGTGTATTACTGGATCATCATCCTCTATGATGCGTACCTCATCATCATCATCATCTATGATGAATCCATACCTCACAGGTATCTTTAGTACTATTCCATATTTCACAATTCGGTTGTGGTACAATAAGTCTATCTACAGGTTCTTCCTTTTGACTAATAGTGATTTGTGGTTCTTGAACTCCTTCAAGATCTATTATCCTCCCACTAGCCCTTCAATGATAAAAACTTTTATCTTAGAAGGCAGCGTATTTCGCAACAAATACCTTTTGCTAAGTAGGATTATAGAACATATACCCTAAACTTACTTTAGGATGTCTCACAAATTTGTAATTGTCTAATCTTGTCCCAAGCTTATTATTTTAAAACCTTTTCACATAAGCTGGACAACCTTTTATCTTAATATACTTAAGATTAGGAATCCTCCCTAGTCCATAACTCTTATGAAGTCTTGGGGATGGATTTTGAGGTTACCTTATTTTGTAGATATGCAGCCATTTCTAGGTTTTAACCCTAGAATGATACTGGAATGTCGGTAAAATCATTATGGACCGCACAATATCTAATAAGGTACAATTTTTCCTTTTAGATACACCAATCTATTATTGTGTATCAGGAAGCGTCCATTGTAAGAAAACCATTTAAGATGATCTTAAAACTTATTGCACAAGTATTTATTCCTCGATCCAATTGAAGAATCATAATACCTTGCCAATTAGTTTTACTTCTGAATTCTTTGAACCTTTCAAATGATTCAGACTTGTGTTTTACCAAATACAAATATTCAACTCTTTGAATGATTATCTTCTTTTCTTTTACTAGTTTGTTCAATTTAAAATTATTTTCATGTAAGTCAAGTATGTAAAGTTCATTCAATAAATTGTTAATTATTTAAACTAATGGACTTGCCCATAGGCGGCGCTAAACAATAAGTTACTACAGTTAATGGACCAACCTTTGCTCCATTCCCACACGCAGAAAGACTTCCCCTTGTTTAACTTGCCACTTCTGCTTGGTCCCTTCATAAATCTGTATTTATGAGAACCACAGCTGGTATCCAATACCCAAGTAGAACCTTGATTTACAGAAAGATTTATTTTCAAACATTGATAAAATTGTATATGTAACCGAAGCTTCACTAAGCTTCTTCTCGTTAACCTCTGCAAGATACTTCTCGCAGTTCCTATTCTAGTGTCCAGACTTATTGCAGTGGAAGCAAAATCCTTTGCTATCTCTATCAGTTTTTGTTCTTATTATCCTTTGTATTTGTCTTTCTATTTACCTTATTTGAATCGTTCTTCTTTTCAGAAGATCCTTTGGCCCCTACCAGTAGGACTTGGTCTTACTTGGTTGAAAAGTGACTCTCAACAGTTTTGAACATGTTTAAGCAAACCAGCGGGGCTGGCATTTAGCTTGTACATCTAAAAATTCACAAAAATTATGAGAAGAAGTCCGGGAGTGAGTGCAAGATCAAATCTTGGCTCAACTCTCCATCCATGACAAACTGTTGTCCTAATTTTTTAATCAAATGATCATTTGTAGGACATGTGTCTTTACTGTAGTACCATCGGTCATTCTAGATTGGAAGAACTCCTTAGATATCTATTAACTATTAGTCCTACTTTCCTCACCATTCAACTCTTTGAAGTGTAGGAATATAGTAGGAGCATCCATAGTTTCATGATGGCTGAAGCTCATTTCTTATGAATGCGAGCATGATGCATTAAGCCAACTATGCATCATCTTACAACTTTCTAAAAGTAGTAATCTCTTCCTCAAAGGCATTATCTGAAACCATTCCAGGGATAGGCGTATTAAGGACATATGATAGCTTTTCAGCCTTGAGAACTATTCTCAAATTTTTTAACCAATCCGTTTAACTCAGTTCGGTTAATTAGCATATAATATCCTATGCAGTGATAATAATTTAGACATTGTAAAATTCTATAAATGAATTTATAATTAACAACATTATAGCATACATTCTTTTATTAATTACCAAAATAAATTAGGTCTTGTTTTAAATTGATATCTCCCACTATTTTTTTCAAACTATGTTGCCCTCATAATATATAGTTCGGCAAATTTAATTAAAGATTTGTTAGTGAGAATAAAGATCTTATTTCAAATATATATAGTCTTGTGTGTGCACAACAAAGTATATATAAATAAATAGATAGACAACTTTTGTCAATTACATCACCATTTAACTCCTTGTATTTTGCCTTTTAGATCATTATGGTCAAGTGTGTGCACATCCAAACCAAAACGATCTTAGTTAAGTCCGACCCAGTATTTCCATATCAGGGAAGAGAAAACTACAACCCTTGTGTATGCACAATAAAGCGGTAATGCTCAATTCTTTATAAAGATAATATGTCATAAAATATCTTAAATATTTAATACTTGTCTTGTGTGTGCACAACAAACTCATATTAAATATTTAATACTCTATTGTTTTACCATGCTAGAAGGCGACGTTCGATATTTCAATTATCTTTGAACGCTTAGGACTTAATATAAAATCTTTGATATGGAATCCAATTCCAAGTCAAAATAAACTACTTTAGTTTAACTTTTAAAACTGTTATGGAAAAAATAAAATATATGGAATCCAATTTCTTATCAAAATAAACTACTTTATTTTGATTAATATGAAATCCTATTTCTTATCTAAATAAACTCCTTTATTTAAGGAAACATGGAATCCCTTTTCCTAATTCACAAATAAACTCCTTTATGTTTAGGAAACAATGAATTCAATTTCATCTCCAATTAGTTATCATGGAATCCAATTTCAATTCTTATTAGTTAGCATGAAATTAAATTCTAATTAAAATAAATATCTTTATTTTAATCCAATTCCAAATAAAAATAAACTACTTTTTAAAAATTTAGAATTACTGAAAAACATGAAATTTAATTTTTAATTTAAAATAAACCTTTTATTTTAATTAAAAATTAAATAAATAAATAAAATTAAAAAGTTAATTTTTTTTTCTGAATAGTGGCGCTGCGGCGCCGATAGTGAACTAGTAGCAAGTGCTGCGGCGCCACGTTATCAGTGTAAAAAACACGAAGCCGGCGCTGCGGCGCTAGTCTCTAGAAACTGTTTTTCTAGTTCGTAAATTGTGCAGTTTTTCTCCAAAAAATATAATTCTATGCCAATAATTATGCCAAAAAATTGTTCTAAATACATATCAAATCTGAATAATTAATAACTTGCATAAAGGTTTGGCTCTGATGCCACTGTTAGGTTTGTAAGATTCATGAACGCAATCAAATTGCATAAAATAGCGAAAATATTGTAAATCAGAGTTTTAAAATTTTACAAACCATATACCTGAATCATTCTTTATGCACAGTTATTAATTAAAACAAAATAGATGGAGATTAGATTCATACCCTCGTAGAAATTAGCTTCCTCATGTACGAGTTCAACTCCAATTCGTTTCACGTTCAACTTGAGTCCACCGGGTTGATTCCTTCCTTTGATCAACATTAGCCACCCAAGTGTTTGGCCTCTAGAGGTGATCCAGCAAGAAAGAATAAAAATTCAAGAAGAAGAGTGTTTGGCCAAACCATAGTTTCATTCTCTCTAGAAAAGGAGTGTTCTCCCAACTCTTAGAATTAATTGTCTAACCTTGTTCTATAATAAGACTTTCTTATTTATAGATGTAGGCAACCCTCCTAAACAATTTAGGATTAGGGTTTCATATTAATTAATTAAACCCTTTTAATTAATTAGGCTTCGCAATCTTATTAGGAATAATTAATTAAACTCTTTTAATTAATTAGCCTCCTAATCTTATTAGGAATGTATATGAGAGAGTATCTTATTAATTAATTCTCAAACTCCTTTAGGAAATAAATAATAATAATAGTAGTAATAATAATAATAAGACTCCTCCTAATAATTTATATTTAATATTTCTAAAGTATTAAATAATAAATATTAAGCTATTTAATTTATTCTATCACCATAGATTAAATTAAATACACTTAACTTATTATTATGATTTTTCCATTTGCTTCTTAAATAAATATTCTTTCTTTTATGGTGTGACCCTTTAGGTTCTCCATATTAAACCGGTTGTGAATAAATCAATTAGAACAATTCTAATCTTATTTAAATAAATAAATTAAATTAATAATTCATTTAAGTAAATAACATTTATTCTACAATAAGAATAAGCCTCCTTTGCGATCAACGACTTTCTAGATAATATAGAGTTCAACATTAATCATAAAAAACCTGTGAGTTAATAGTTACCGTACAATTCAATCCTTCCACCATACAATGTCCCAATTAAATATAAGACATGAAATTACTTGTCAAGTCTTATTTTATTTAATTATACGTATTTCGATTCCAAAATGCACAACTCCAAATAATGCAAATTAGAAACTCATTTCTAATTTTATTCCACCTTGGCCAAGGATTCCTGGGTTATCATTTATCGAATCACATAGGACATATCTCTTCTTTTACTAGAAGTGGTAGATTCTTTATTGATCATTCATTATCTCTATATATAACTTATTACACCCAAGCATAACCTTTATTATACCCTAAGGGTCTTAAGGGACATGTCAAAGTATAATTCATCATACACAAGATACTATGATGATCTCAAGTCTAAGGATTACTTGTACTACTATCAATATAGGAATTCCTATTGACAAACAAGTAAAACTCCATTAGGTATTTCTTAGCGAGCCACGTTCAATGAACTTATTCTCCAATAAGTACCTACATACTTGTTTTAGTGTCTCCACACAAATGATCATGAGATCTATCATCCTCATCTAATGAGCAAGCAACATATGTACTGTGACGCCCCCAAAATAGGTCCATTCAACCCAACCCATTCTGAGTCACCAAATACATGGTACAGAATTCAAATACAAACTTTATATCATACGGTCGTGCAAAATACGACCACACATCTGTGAGTGTCAATACAAATATGTAGAAAATATTAAGATTCAAACTAAGTCCTCATTACAATTATTATCACACTATTTATCAGAAATAGTGAGGACTACTACTGCTCTAACTCGGACCATCACTCTGTCCCCCGACTAGTCCCCGCAACATTCTCATTTCCTGAAGAGGACAACAGATGAAAAGGGTGAGCTCAACTAGCCCAGTAAAGAATATTATGACTAAGATAATGAAAAATAAATTATCGTTAGCCTTCAACAGTTCAGATAAAATATTATTGATAACATGTTTTAGATCAATATTCGCAGCGGGAATAACCGTTCATCATCAATATTTTATCCCTGTAACATCAATCAATATCCATCTCATCAAATATTCATCTTTGCACTACAGGCCAAAGATATTCATTTGTATCATCAGTGGTCATGTTCATCTCAACACCTGTCATCTTTGCACTACAGGCCAAAGATATTCATCAGGTAATCATTCATGTTTGCTCTACAGGCCAAAGATATTCAGTTACATCACCTTTTAGGACTGAGGATGATGAAAAATATTTTAAAGAACGAATCCAGTGAGATAAAAGACAAAGATTAGGGATTCGTCATTTAGTTTATCCAAATTCAAGAATAATCCATAATAATACTTTGTGGAGCAAAATTCAAGAATAAAGCCCAAAACTTGGATACAATCAAAGATAGTAACCTTAACAGACAATTTGGACAAATAGAAGAAAAATAAATTTTCCCGTGAATAGTGCCGTATACGTGAATAGTGCCGTATACGTGAATAGTAACCCCGACGGAAAAATAAGAATTTCAACATAAAATTCATGACAATATTTTTGTATAATGATATTGAAAAGAATAACATCATTTACGAAAGAAAATAACATCCCTTACCTCAAAAGAACAGTATCTCTGACTGGAATATCGGATATAATACCGACGGAAGCTTGTACTGAATAGTAATACTCAAAGTATTGAAATACTCACAAAAATACGCTCGATATTATAAAGAGAGAAAACTTCTGATTCTGGTGTGATTTTCAATTCTAACCTAAGCACCCTATTTATAGGAAAAACTTAGGATGCCAAAGGAGACTAAAATAATAAAATAATATTATTTTTAAAAAAATCCTCCAGCCGCCTGCCAAAAATTCAAAAGCCATCAGCCACCATAAGTGGGACCCACCTCCCATTAAAAAAATATTTATTTTCCGAAACTTCAATAATTCATAATAAATAGCCCCTTTGTCAGAAAAATACAAATTCGATGTCCTTCTATAGGAAATTTAATTCTCTACAACTTTGCAGAAGAAAGTTTTTCCAAATTCCAAACATAAATTATCCGAAATCCATAAACAGATGATTTTCCACACCAAAATACTGATAAAAACACATCAGCACTAATTCCTTCTTTAATATCCACAAAATAAATATTTCCTTATCATATAAATCAATAATTAATTATTCACAAATAATATTATAGAACTACAATATTGACAACCAGGTCGTTCCCAGGAAAGAGGGGGCCTTCCGATAAGGACTTCTCCTTACTGGCGCGCAATTAAATAACCCCTCCTAGACAGAACTTCCTTAGACATTGTCAATAATGCTATCTAATAATATTATTCAAATAATATGAATTATTGAGTTGATAACGTGAAATACTGTGCAACGACAATTATTGAATCAATACTACAAAATATCAACTGTAGCCATTATTGAATCAATCATAAAAAAATAGCAACGTAGCAATTATTGAGTCAATAAAATATCAATGCAGCAATTATTGAGTCAATAATATAAAATATCAACGTAGCAATTATTGAGTCAATAATATAAAATATTGAACAGTAAATACTGTAACAATAATTGAGTAGGTTCCTTCTCACGTAAGACTCAATAATTCAAAATACTGTGCAATACCGTGTGCTACTGCGCACCACCGCGTACTGTATTTTAACCACCGGGTATTTCAACAGTACTAGCGGTAACAACTACGCCGTTATCTTGTAAAAAAGTTATTTCTGTCGCTTTCTATATCCGACAGTTATTCCGTTGTGGGGGCCCACAAATAGCTGCGCCGTCGTACGAATATTCCCCGACAACAAGAATATTCCACGACCAAACGAATATTCCCCGACAACAAGAATATTTTATAACCACTTGCTCATTTTAAAAATATTTACACATTTCACCCATAACTTTTATATTTATCAAATCAACACCTTACTGTTTCGAAATAATATATAAAGAAAATTAAATCTTTATTCATAAAAGTTGGGGTCTTACAACCTCCCCTCCTTATGAAATTTCGTCCTCGAAATTGACGTACGTACCTGGTATGTCGAAAAGGTGAGGATACCTCGCTTTCATTTCCGATTCCAACTCCCAGGTCATTTCCTCAATTGCATGGTTTCTCCACAAAACTTTAACTTGAGGTATAATTTTCGAGCGTAGGACATGCTCCTTCCTATCCAAGATCTTGACAGGTACCTCCTCGTACGTTAAATCTTCAGCTATCTCGTCTGGTTCTAACTCAATAATGCGGTTTGGATCCTTCACATATTTACGTAACACGGATATGTGAAACACGTTATGAACACGAGACATGCTTGGAGGTAAAGCGAGTCTATAAGCCACATTTCCTATTCGGTCAAGAATCTCAAATGGACCAATAAATCGTGGGTTAAGCTTTCCTCTCTTCCCAAACCTTGTAACTCCTTTCCATGGAGCAACACGTAATAACACATGGTCTCCAACATTAAATTCCACGTCCTTTCGATGAAGATCTGCATAACTCTTTTGTCGATCCTGTGCAGTCTGTATACGTTGTCGGATTATTTGGATCTTTTCTGTAGTCATACGTACTAACTCTGGTCCCAACAATGTTGCTTCACCCACCTCATCCCAACATACTGGAGAACGACACTTTCTCCCATACAACGCTTCGAATGGAGCTACGCCTATACTTGCCTGATAACTGTTGTTGTAGGAGAATTCCACCAATGGTAAGTACTTATCCCAACTCCCTTTGAAGTCTAGAACACAGAGTCTCAATAGATCTTCAAGATTTTGGATAGTCCTTTCCGATTGTCCGTCTGTTTGAGGATGATAAGCCGAACTGAATCGTAAATTCGTGCCCATAGCTTTCTGCAAACTGATCCAAAATCGTGAAGTAAATCTGGGATCACGATCCGAAACTATGGATACTGGCATGCCATGCAATCTCACAATCTCATTCACGTACATATGAGCAATACGTTCAAGGGAATAAGTCTCTCGTATCGGCAAGAAATGAGCAGACTTGGTTAATCTATCAACAATAACCCAAATCGCATCTAAGCCTTGAGAAACCTTGGGAAGACCCGTAACGAAATCCATCGTAATGTGTTCCCACTTCCATTTCGGAATCTCCAGTGGTTGCAATGGACCCTTCGGCACTTGATGCTCCGTCTTTACACGTTGACAAGTTAAACATCTCGAGATGAACTCCGCGATCTCTCTCTTCATATTGCTCCACCAAAATGTATGTCGAAGATCACGATACATTTTAGTACTCCCAGGATGGATCGCAAACGGTGTGTTGTGTGCCTCCATCATGATTCTATACTTCAAGTCGAAATCGTTAGGAACACAAAGTCTGGAGTTGACTCGGAGTATTCCCTCTTCATCGATTCTTGCTTCTGGAATTGCACCTTCTTGCACCTTCTTCATCTTCATCAGCTCCGCATCCGTAGCTTGAGCAGCTTTAACTTTATCAATCAAAGCTGGTTCTACGCGTATACTTGACATCATCGCACTCGTTCCCATATATGATCTTCTACTCAACGCGTCAGCTACCACGTTCGCTTTTCCAGGATGGTATTGGATAGTATGATCGTAATCTTTCAACAGCTCAAGCCAACGTCGTTGTCCGCATGTTGAGTTCCTTCTGAGTGAAGAAATATTTAAGGCTCTTATGATCCGTATAAATCTCCACTTTTTCTCCGTACAAGTAATGTCTCCAGATCTTCAACGCGAAAACGACTGCTGCCAACTCTAGATCATGAGTAGGATAATTCCTCTCATATTCTTTGAGTTGTCGCGAGGCATAGGCTATGACTTTCCCATGTTGCATGAGAACACATCCTAACCCTTTGCCCGAAGCATCGCTGTAAATAACAAATCCATCCGAACCAGATGGTATTGTCAGAACAGGTGCCGAGATAAGTCTCCTCTTGAGCTCTTGGAAGCTCTTCTCGCATTCCTCGCTCCAAACGAATTTTGTATCTTTCCGAGTCAACTGAGTTAATGGAGTAGCGATTCGAGAAAATCCCTCTACAAACCTCCGATATTAACCAGCTAAGCCCAGAAAACTTCGTACTTCGGTCACCGACTTAGGTTGCTCCCAGCTTTGTATTGCTTCAATCTTCGCCGGGTCCACAGATACTCCACGTTTCGATACCACGTGCCCAAGGAATGCTACTTCCTCAAGCCAAAACTCGCATTTCCTCAGCTTAGCATATAGCTTGTTCTCACGAAGCTTTTGAAGTACCAACTTCAAATGGTGTTCATGATCTTCACGGCTTTTAGAATAGATGAGAATGTCATCAATAAAGACAACAACGAATTGATCTAAATACTCCTTAAATACACGGTTCATCATATCCATGAAAGCAGCAGGAGCATTAGTCAATCCAAAAGACATGACTAAGAACTCATAATGCCCGTATCGTGTTCTGAAAGCAGTCTTTGGAATATCCTCAGTTTTAATCTTCAACTGATGATATCCAGAACGAAGATCGATCTTTGAAAAGAATTGCGCTCCTTGCAACTGGTCGAACAGGTCATCAATACGAGGTAACGGATACCTATTCTTGATGGTGACATGGTTCAACTCCCGATAGTCAATGCAAAGTCGCATACTCCCGTCTTTCTTCTTTACGAATAAAACAGGAGCACCCCAAGGAGACGTACTAGGACGAATAAAACCGATGTCCAACAATTCTTGTAATTGAATCTTTAACTCCTGAAGTTCAATAGGAGCCATTCGATATGGGGTTTTAGAAATGGGCTTTGTACCGGGCTCAAGGTCAATAAAGAATTCAACTTCACGTTCTGGGGGTAGACCGGGAAGTTCTTCGGGAAATACATCAGGAAACTCATTAACAACGGAAATATCATTCAAATCTGATGTATTCTGATTTAGATCAGTGACATGAGCTAAGAAAGCTTGACATCCGTTTTTCAATAAACGAATAGCTTTATGACTTGAAATGATATTGACTGATTTTAGTGGTTTGGTGGTTTAGTGATTTGGATTCGCACAACAGGTTGATTAGGAATATAAAAACTAACAACCTTACGAAAATAATCAATTTTGGCATGGTAAGTGGTTAACCAGTCAATTCCTAAAATCACGTCAAATGCAAGTATTTTCAAAGATATAAGATCAACAGGTAAGGTAAGGGTACCAATCTGAATCAAGCAAGATTTATAAACTGTAGATGTAACAAAGGTTTCTCCTAACGGAGTTTCAACAGATAAGTCAAAGTCTAATTTATCAGAAGTCAAGTTCAAACGTTGAGCACAAGCAGGTGAAATAAAGGAATGGGTAGCACCGGTATCTAACAAGGTGTAAACTTCGCAAGAGTTTATGATCAGCTTACCCGTAATCACCTCGTGTGGATTCCTCGCGTTTTGGGCTGTCACGACAAACGCTCTTCCAGGAATCACCGACTTTGACTTGTCTGTAACCGCCTTTGGAATCACCACCCCCGCTGAATTTGGTTTCGCCACAGGACAATCTCTAGCTATATGTCCTTCTTTTCCACAGTTATAGCATCCTTTGAATTGTTGTGGGCAGTTTGGGCTGATATGTCCCTCTTTCCCGCATTTATAGCATACGACCGGTGGTCGTTCTCCTCCCCTCGAAACAGTTGATGCTGGTGCTGATGTTGATATCTTCGCGTTCTCATTGTTATACCTTCTCTTTTTGAAATCTCCTCCCGATTCGCTTCTTCTACTATCATGGCCACGATAACCACCAGAGTGGTTACCGCTTCTGTCATACTTTCCTCCTCGCTGGTTGTCATTGCTCCGATGACTGCTGCCACCGGTACGACCTTGGTTGTGGTCCCTCGGTTGAACATAATCATTATCTCGTTCTAACAATTGGGCCCTGTTCACTACATCTGAATATAGAGAAAATTTATGAGAAATGAGGTATTGACGTATTTCGGGTTTCAAACCTCTTAGAAACATCCGCGTCATACGTTCCTCATTCTCCACCAAATGAGGTGCAAACCTGGACAGCTCCGCGAACTTAGCCTCTTATTGGGATACCGTCATGTTATTTTGTTCCAGTCGGATAAACTCTACCTCCTTCATATGACGAATACTTTCAGGAAAGTACTTGTCATTGAACAGTTTCTGGAACGCTTCCCAAGACATCTGGAGTGCGGTAGGCTGGGTACGCTTCACGGATTCCCACCAGTAATCTGCCTCTCCATGGAACATAAACGTGGCGAATGGAACCTTCTGTTCCTCCGTACATCCCAAGACATCAAATATCTTGGTAATTTGTTTAATCCACGTCTCCGCCTTGATCGGATCTGGCTTTCCCAGAAACTCTGGTGGTCCCAATTCTTTGAACTGCTTGGCAGTGACAGCTCGCGTGTTGTTATTATCTCCACCTGTATGTTGCACACGAGTCTCCCTCGTCTGATTTTGCATGAACTGCAAAAAACTTCTAAACATCTCATCGTTTATCGTCTGACCAGCGTTATTTTCAGGATGAACATTGCCTTTTTGTTGCACATTCTCCTGGTTAACGATTAAAGGTGTCTCCACGGTCTCATTCACTTCGTTGTTAACATTCTCAGCTGCCATTCTCAAATACTGCCATAAAACAAGGGTTAATTAAACAAGTCAACATATCACATATTAACCCTATGCTCCGACTGACCAATTAAATACCACATAAGCTTAGGTAGGACACACTAGCGAAAGATTTACTCGTCTCTCCCCTCCTAGTTCTATTCCCCGATCTCTGCCAGAGATCATATCCCTAAGCTCTGATACCAACTGTGACGCCCCCAAAATAGGTCCATTCAACCCAACCCATTCTGAGTCGCCAAATACATGGTACAGAATTCAAATACAAACTTTATATCATACGGTCGTGCAAAATACGACCACACATCTGTGAGTGTCAATACAAATATGTAGAAAATATTAAGATTCAAACTAAGTCCTCATTACAATTATTATCACACTATTTATCAGAAATAGTGAGGACTACTATTGCTCTAACTTGGACCATCACTCTGTCCCCCGACTAGTCCCCGCAACATTCTCATTTCCTGAAGAGAACAACAGATGAAAAGGATGAGCTCAACTAGCCCAGTAAAGAATATTATGACTAAGATAATGAAAAATAAATTATCGTTAGCCTTCAACAGTTCAGATAAAATATTATTGATAACATGTTTTAGATCAATATTCGCAGCGGGAATAACCGTTCATCATCAATATTTTATCCCTGTAACATCAATCAATATCCATCTCATCAAATATTCATCTTTGCACTACAGGCCAAAGATATTCATTTGTATCATCAGTGGTCATGTTCATCTCAACACCTGTCATCTTTGCACTACAGGCCAAAGATATTCATCAGGTAATCATTCATGTTTGCTCTACAGGCCAAAGATATTCAGTTACATCACCTTTTAGGACTGAGGATGATGAAAAACATTTTAAAGAACGAATCCAGTGAGATAAAAGACAAAGATTAGGGATTCGTCATTTAGTTTATCCAAATTCAAGAATAATCCATAATAATACTTTGTGGAGCAAAATTCAAGAATAAAGCCCAAAACTTGGATACAATCAAAGATAGTAACCTTAACAGACAATTTGGACAAATAGAAGAAAAATAAATTTTCCCGTGAATAGTGCCGTATACGTGAATAGTAACCCCGACGGAAAAATAAGAATTTCAATATAAAATCCATGACAATATTTTTGTATAATGATATTGAAAAGAATAACATCATTTACGAAAGAAAATAACATCCTTTACCTCAAAAGAACAGTATCTCTGACTGGAATATCGGATATAATACCGACGGAAGCTTGTACTGAATAGTAATACTCAAAGTATTGAAATACTCACAAAAATACGCTCGATATTATAGAGAGAGAAAACTTCTGATTCTGGTGTGATTTTCAATTCTAACCTAAGCACCCTATTTATAGGAAAAACTTAGGATGCCAAAGGAGACTAAAATAATAAAATAATATTATTTTTAAAAAAATCCTCCAGCCGCCTGCCAAAAATTCAAAAGCCATCAGCCACCATAAGTGGGAACCACCTCCCATTAAAAAAATATTTATTTTCCGAAACTTCAATAATTCATAATAAATAGCCCCTTTGTCAGAAAAATACAAATTCGATGTCCTTCTATAGGAAATTTAATTCTCTACAACTTTGCAGAAGAAAGTTTTTCCAAATTCCAAACATAAATTATCCGAAATCCATAAACAGATGATTTTCCACACCAAAATACTGATAAAAACACATCAGCACTAATTCCTTCTTTAATATCCACAAAATAAATATTTCCTTATCATATAAATCAATAATTAATTATTCACAAATAATATTATAGAACTACAATATTGACAACCAGGTCGTTCCCAGGAAAGAGGGGGCCTTCCGATAAGGACTTCTCCTTACTGGCGTGCAATTAAATAACCCCTCCTAGACAGAACTTCCTTAGACATTGTCAATAATGCTATCTAATAATATTATTCAAATAATATGAATTATTGAGTTGATAACGTGAAATACTGTGCAACGACAATTATTGAATCAATACTACAAAATATCAACTGTAGCCATTATTGAATCAATCATAAAAAAATAGCAACGTAGCAATTATTGAGTCAATAAAATATCAATGCAGCAATTATTGAGTCAATAATATAAAATATCAACGTAGCAATTATTGAGTCAATAATATAAAATATTGAACAGTAAATACTGTAACAATAATTGAGTAGGTTCCTTCTCACGTAAGACTCAATAATTCAAAATACTGTGCAATACCGTGTGCTACTGCGCACCACCGCGTACTGTATTTTAACCACCGGGTATTTCAACAGTACTAGCGGTAACAACTACGTCGTTATCTTGTAAAAAAGTTATTTCTGTCGCTTTCTATATCCGACAGTTATTCCGTTGTGGGGGCCCACAAATAGCTGCGCCGTCGTACGAATATTCCCCGACAACAAGAATATTCCACGACCAAACGAATATTCCCTGACAACAAGAATATTTTATAACCACTTGCTCATTTTAAAAATATTTGCACATTTCACCCATAACTTTCATATTTATCAAATCAACACCTTACTGTTTCGAAATAATATATAAAGAAAATTAAATCTTTATTCATAAAAGTTGGGGTCTTACATGTACCAATCTATCCGGATTCACTAATCCCCTTTTTAATAATCCAACGATTGGGAACTATTTTAGTTTTAAGCTATCTAAGAATTTAGATCTCATTAGCATGATCATCATCAAGATTCTAAAGGCATTGCTTAAAACTATAGGTTTATCACATATTATAATAATAGCATCATGTAGATAAATAAATGCCTATAAATAAATAATTATTTTATTAATAAATGAATAAGATTGTTACAAAGTAAATGCTTTATCATCAAACATGATTAGCTTGTGTGCATACTACTTTCAATTATTTTTTAATTCCTAAAGGGGTTTGAGAATTATTTAATAAAAGTACTCTTATAATTCCTAATTGGATTAGGAATACAATTAATTAAAAGAGTTTAATTAATTTAAAAAATCCTAAGTTTAGGAGGGTTGCCTACATCTATAAATAAGAAAGCCGTATTATGAATTAGGGTTACATACTAACTTCCAAGAGTTGGAGAGTGCTTACTAATTCTATAGAGATATAAACTAGGGTTTAGCCAACATCCATCTTCTTGAATACATACTTCCTTGGTGGATCTCCTATAGAGGCTAAAGACTTGGGTGGCTAACATTGATCTAAAGAAGGAATCGAACCCGGTGAATTCAAGGAGAACGTGAAAGGAATTGAAGGAGAACTTGTACTTGAGGAAGCTCGTTTCTACAAGGGTATGAATCTGATTCTCCATCTCTTTTCTATTGATTGATAATTAAGCATAAGGTATTATATTAGTGATGGTTTGTTACAAATTTTAAAATCCTTTTTATTGAGCTTCCGCCTTGTTTATGTAATTTTATTGCATGATTGAGTTATATAAAAACCTAACAGTGGTATCAAAGCCAAACTTTATGCTAATTATCGATTTTAATGATTCATGTATGAATTGGTATGTGATTCAATAAATTTCTGAGCAACATGAAAAAATTTCTGAATCGCGATGCTGCGCGGCCGCGCCTAAACCCAAAAATCGTTTCTGAGGTTACAGCGCGGCCGCGCCGATTCCCAGTTCATTCTGGGCGTGGTCGCGCCATTCAACAGAATCTATTTTTTTTTGTTTCTTCAATTAACATAAATGGTTTATTTAATTGATAAAATTTTAAAATAAAGATGTTTATTTTATCTAGAATAAGATTTCAGATTGCTAAAAATTAAAGGAGTTTAATTTTGATTTGGTTTTTGATTAAAATAAAAGAGTTTATTTTGTTTCAAAATTAAATTTTAGCAAATTTTTTCCCATTAAATGATCTCGATGCATATATGGAATGATTTTATTATTCATGAGATAATTGTTAATTATTGATGCATATGGTGATATGTATGATAATAAATGAGATTGATTGTGGACTACTGACCAATGTGATTGAATTTTATTTTAGTTGGATGCATGAATGAATGATTTTTATGAATAAAGAAGTTTATTTTGTTTCAAAACTGGATTTCTAGTAAACTTTTAAATGCCCATTAAATGATATCAATGCATATATGAACTGGTTTTCTTTATTCATGAGATGAATGTTATTTATTGATGCATATAGTGATATGTATGATAATAAATGGGGCTGATTATGGACTATTGACCAATGGATGATTGGATTTTATTTTTGATGGATGCTTGAATGAATGAGTTTTTATAAATGGGGTATGCGTACCTCATCTTCTCTAATTTTTCTTAATATAAATTCTATCTCCCTTCTATGTACTTCCCTTTGACTGCTGATCAATGTTTCTATTTATAGTAAATAGTTTATATAATAGGATTCGTTAGAATTACTTGAAGAATTGGAGACAAAAGAGCAAGGAGCGCTTAAAGACCCGTTTGTAATGGAGCCCGATTTTGAATGTAATAGTTATATTAAAATTCAGTTCTTGCACCCTAGGTTTGACCCTTTGGTTCACTTGGTGGCTCTAGTGAACCAAACTAGAATAAAAGTCCATAATCAATCCGGGTATAATGTAGTATTATATATGTGCATGATTATTATACATATATACATATATTATACAACATGCTTCACATGTTAATTAATATGACGTGTATTTTATATATGTGTGCATGCGCATTAAACAAGATGAGACAAACAATAACAAACCCCTTAAAGAAATTATATTAAGTTGTAACGTTCAAAGATATTTGGAATATCTAACATCGCCTTCTAGCATGGTAAAGTGATAGAGTATTAAATATTTAATATGAGTTTGTTGTGCACAAACAATGCGAGTATTAAATATTTAAGATTTTGCTTTATTACATATACTGTTTATAAGAACTTGAACATTACCGCTTTGTTGTGCACACACAAGGGCTGTAGTTTTCTCTTCACTTATATGGAAATGCTGGGTCTGACTTAATTTAGATCATTTTAGTTCAGATGTGCACACACTTGACCATTATGATCTAAGAGGCAAAATACAAGGAGTTACATATTGATATAATTGACAAGCGTTGTTTACCTATTTATTTATATATAGTTTGTTGTGCACACACAAGGCTATATACATTTGAAATAAAATCCTTATCCTCACTAGCAAATCTTTAATTAGATTTTTTGAACTATGTATTATGAGGGTAATATAGTTTAAAAAAAATATTTCTTACATACTTGACTTGCATGAAAATAAAAATATTTCTTGTGTGTGCACAACAAACTATATATAAAAATATTTATATATAGTTTGTTTATATATGATACAACCAGAGGGTTTTATTTCAACAGTTGGAACAAATTAAGTCTGTAAGCTACAACGATCCATTTATAGATTGAAGTAAGCTTCTTAAAGATGGCACATCCGTTTTGATGAGACAGTCAAAGAGTTTGATTTTATCAAAACTGAGGATGAAACCATGTGTGTACAAGAAGGTTAGTGGGAGCGCTGTTTCATTCCTAGTATTATATGTTGACGATATGTTACTGATAGGGACTGATATTCCTATGCTACAATCGATCAAAGTCTGATTATCTAAACACTTCTCCATAAAGGACTAGGGTGAGGCATCCTATATTTTAGGGATAAAGATCTATAGAGATAGATCTAAAAGGATGCTCGACTTTTCCCAAGGAAAGAACATTGACATGATGCTAAAGCGGTTTAGCATGGAAGATTCCAAGAGAGTTCTCATGCTGATGAGCCATGGAATACATCTCTCTAAGAAACAGGCCCTAAAGACACTTAAGGAGAGAGACCGTATGAATAAGATTTCTTATGCTTCAGCAATAGGATCTATCATGTACAATATGATATGTACTAGACCAGATGTCGCTCATGCACTTAGTGTAACAAGAAGATATCAGTCAAATCTAGGAGAAAAACACTAGACGGCAGTGAAAAATATCCTAAAGTACTTAAGAAGAACTAAGGATGTATTTCTTGTCTGCGGTGGGACTGAATTGAAACTAGAGAGCTATACAGACTCAAGTTTTCAAACGGACCAAGATGACACTAAATCCATTTTGGGGTATGTGTTTACCTTAAACAGTGGCGCAGTGAGTTGGAAGAGTTTCGAACAGCAAACAGTTGTTGATTTAGTGACAGAGGCAGAGTACATAGCTGCAACTGAAGTTGCAAAGGAAGTTGTTTGGATGAAGAAGCTCATAACTGAACTTAATGTAGTTCCTAGCATTAGAGGACTAGTACCTTTATATTGTGACAACACCAAAGCTGTTGCACAGGTCAAGGAACCCAGGTCTCATCAAAAATCCAAACACGTGTTGCGGTGAATTCATTTGATTAGAGAGATCATTGAAAGACGAGACGTCACCCTGAAGCGTGTGGACTCTCAAGATAACATTGCAGATCCATTTACTAAAGCTTTAACACAACATCATTTTGATCATCACTTAGAGTAGATGGGAATGAAATACTATAGTGATTGGATTTAGTGCAAGTGGGAGATTGAAAATAGTATGCACACAAGCCAATCATATTTGATATGATGAAGCATATACTTTGTAATAATCTTATTCATTTATTAATAAAAGAATTAATTTATTAAAGGCTTTTACTTTATGTACATGGTGTTGTTATATAATATGTGATAGACCCATAGTTTTAAGAAATGCTTTTAGAATCATGATGATGATCATGCTAATAAGATCTAAATTCTTAGATATCTTAAAACTAAAATAGCTGCCAATCGTTGAATTACTAAAAAGTGAATTAGTGAATCTGGATAGATTAGTACATACGTTACTTGCTCTTAGGAATTAAGAGGATGATTGATAGGAACTGGAAGACTTGCTTGGCTCGTAGATTATCAATTATAACTTAACTTAGATCTGGCAAAATCAGCCCAAGCCCGCGGGCCGGGCCGGCCCGCCTGCCACGGGCCGGGCTTTGGGCTACACATTTCCAGCCCAGCAAAAGATGGGCCGTTTTGGCCCAGCCCGCCGATGGCCCGGCCCATTTGGACCAAGCCCAATAATTTAGCAAAATATCGGTATAAATCGGTTCAGGCCCCCAGGCCGGCCCGCCCGCCATGGGTCGGGCTTTAGGCTGCACATTTTTAGCCTAGCAAAAGCTGAGCCGTTTTGGCCCAGCCCGTCGATGGCAGGCGATGGCCCGACCAGTTTGGGCCAGCTCGACCCGTTTGCCATTTCTAACTTAACTGCTTATAGTTATCTGCACTTTGTGTACTCCTACACAATTGTATAATCATGGATCCATACCCATCAGTCATATACATCCATTCATTCTCAATGTAATAATAAATGTTACATCGTTTCCTAACTTGGTTTGTAAAACATTCATTTCACTTTCTTATCATACTTTTAGGATAGCTATGTATATATAGGTAAACCTTAGTCACACATACTTGACATCAACATTCATATACATTTATCACACACTTGTCTAGCTATGTGTTTGATAAACATTTAAAACTCATAGACGCATAATTCCCATTGTTTTTGCGTTTTGTAAACCTTAACAAAATTTATCAAATCGGGGTTCTATATAACCATTACATGCTTGTACTCAAAACATCACTTAAGTCTAGCATTATAGTTTAATACATTCATACACACATGCTTTAAGGTTTAGATCATAGTTAAAACAGTCAAGAAACACTTCCCTGAGGCGCAGCTGCGCTGCAGTTTGGCTTGGGAGCGACGCAGCTGCGCAGCTCCTTGGCCTGACCAGATTGAACTTTTGATTTCCTGGTTCCTTTTAAATTTCTAGCATGCATGGATACTAATACACATTATAATCATACGTTAAGAGATCTTGCGTTCTTCTAAGATCAATCCAAGTTTACTTTTACAAGTTATGGTTCTAGTTGGAAATTCTAATGAATTAAGGCCCAAATAAGTTAACGAATCACAAGACCAACTACATTAACCATTTAATCACATAAGGATTTTATACAACTTGTAATACATATTCTCGTATGTATTTGGCTCACTTATACATAGTTAATATAGTCCATCCTTTGAAAACTTACTTTTAAAACATGCTTGTATAGTCTATATCATGTTTAATTAGTTGGGTGCACATACTAATCATGTCTAGATGTATAAAAGTCCTATCATGCTTGCACATAAGGTCAGAATACAAGTAACTCAATGTTCATCCATCTTAGTTTCAAAATTTCTAAGTTTTATTCTCCAAATCCATGTCATACTAAACTAAACATGCAAGGAAACTTCGAACCATATGTCATAATCATTTGTACATGTATCTAGGCCACATATACATGCTAACAAGGTCAGGACTTAAAGTACACAATGCTTATGGATATTATCTTGCAAAATGTTCAAGTTTGCCTTTCAAGGTCATTCTAAACAAAGCTAAAGTAACTTAGCACATGCACGACAACTTTAAATCCTACTTTATACATAACTAAGCCATCTACACAAGCTACAAAGATTAGAACTGAAAAGACTCAAGGTTCGTCAATATTTATTTTCAAAACTTCAAGTTTTTTTTCAAAACACATGCTAAATCATGATAAAACAATTATAAGTAAGGTAACCTTAACTATATATTAGGCATATTATCATGCATATTTAAGTCAAACTAACATACTAGAGATATCACATTTCAATAAAAACTCAGTATCAAGTTCTGGTGCACGACACAGTTGCGCTGAGCTGCGCTGCTCCAGGTGCTTTAGAAGGGGCGCAACTGCGGCCTTTCTGGACAGAACCAAGAAGGCTCTGCATCAATTGAACTTTAGCAACTCAACATGAATTCCTTCCTTTAATCATGCTTAAGCCAAACATATAGACTCGATACATACATACAAAATTAACTAACATGTTGATATCAATTCTTCAACCAATTAACAAGAAATTCATGATAAATCTAAGGATTCTTCAAACTTAAACTTCAGAATATTCATAATATTAATGCTACCACTTGAAGCTTGAATTGCCAACTTCTTTGCTCCTTCAGATTGTTTACACAATTCCACAGCACTCACAAATTTGATCTTTACAGAGAACTTAGCAAATGGAAATTAAAAAGTGCAGGCTTCCATTTATGAGGAAATTATTGCCCAAATTTGGGTCTTGCACATTGAATTAATCTAAAGGGAAGAAGAAGAAGCCATTGGATATGAGGAATTTGGTGAAAAGTAATTACCTTCTCCCTCCCCTCCATTCTTCTAGCCATTATCATCTCTATCAATAGTGAAAAAGGAAATGATAGGCCAATTGTGACACCCTCAAATTCGGGTACTTCAATTTTACAAGATTTGGTGTTCACTGTACAAATATCACATATCTATCTACTCATTATAAATGCAATCTCATGGTTTAAATAGAAATCCTCCCCTTAAGGGGTTACACCATCTGAATAATAAATAAATCCCAAGTTGAACTAACCTTAAACATCAAATATGGAAACGTAAATACACAAATAAGTCTTAACAACATCATAAGTATATCTAAGGGTCATAAGACCAAGAACTATGTCCCAGGTTGTCACGTATTTCTACTTTAAATCTTTAATAGTCATAAGACTATATGGATTCTACTACTCGTACTTAGGGGGATCAGCCCTTAGTACTATGACTGTGCACATCATCTCAACTGCTAACGCGTACAAAATCCCCTATAAAGGGTTGTTCATCTCAGTTTAACATCAGAGTTTGCACCAAAGAAAGTTTGGTTTGGATAAGCTCAATAATAGTTCTAGAATTTAGAACGCTTATCAACTATGGACTAGTCGAATCAATAAAGGTTCGCTAGTCTTACAAGATTCAACAATAATTGATAATCAAATCGAATAATGAATCTCAAGAGTATACAATTGAATAAGTATTGTATAACTGAAGTAATACTTTAAGAAGAATCATAATATCTCATTCGAAATCATACTTGAATAAACAAGAATATGAACTTGATTGATATAGAAATATAAGTCTAGGACTTGCTCAACAAATAGTATAGAATTAAGGAACTTGCATAACGATAATAAATCGGTGATATAAAACTTGCTCAACAATAGTAAATTAGGGATAAAACACTTGATCAATTTAAAGAGTATAGTTAGAAAACTTGCTCAAATAAAGGTTTGAGTTTAGAAACTTACCTCGTGCACAAGCTACAATTATAATAATTCACGTTCCTCAATTAATCCTACATATCATTACATTCACAGTATGATTAATTCTAAGTCTAATAATATTCATCGAATCACAAACATTAGTCTTTGGAAACGTTATTAGACTTCACGAATAACGAGTTCAAACCTCGTAATTAATTTATCAATTAATCTCATAAACAAGTTATTAATTTGTTTTGACATCTCAATCTAATTTGACTAACATTTTAAAATACATTTCTGACTTTTGAGCACTTAAATAAATTTTAATGGTTCATGCTGCTGGCAGGCGCTGCAGCGCCCAGTTTGTATTGGGGACCGGTGCTGTAGCACTGAGCCCACGTCAGCAAGCTGCTTGGCCTGGCGATGTAGCGTTGGGTTTCTTCATTGAATCGGCGCTGCTCGCCATGCTTACGTCAGCCAAGCTTTGGCCTGGCGCTGCAGCGCTGGGTTCCTTTTTAGGATCGGCGCTGTCGCGCTACAACTACGTCAGCCAACTGTCTACCTGGCATTGCAGCGCCCGGTTCCTTCATAGAACCGGCGCTGCGACGCCGAGTCGCAGTGAAGTCTGACGGTTCGCGAATAATGCACAGAAAAAGCCAAATAATGCCAAATTAAGCTCAAACAACGATTGTTAATGTTATTCATGAACTAATAACTTAACAGAAACATGTAGCAACATGCATAGCATATTTTTAACAGTTTAATTCACATAATTAGTCAAATTAGAACACATAAATTTCATGTTTTTGGTATTTTTCAAAGTTTTAACAAAATTTATGAAATTCATTATTACAGATTCGTTATAACACCGAATCTGTCCGTTTGAATTTTATTTTCTTCGTTTTAACATGCGTAATCATAATCAACCATAAATTTCAAGTTTAATAAACAATTAAAGCATGAAATTTTGTACGTAAAAGCCATATTTATACTTTTCATACTCTGTAACTTATGAAACTCTGATTAAAGTATAATTACATGGTTTTGATTATTTTAAAGCATAAATAAATTATATAAAGCATGTTATAAACATTTGTTAACACATATATCATCATTTCATGCATAAATCACAAAATAGTTGTTTATAGAGAACTTCAAAATACATGTTAATAGAGAAAGCTTTAAAACATAGTTTAACTAGGATTGAGAATTTGTCCTTGCTAACTTTGTTAAGATGAAAGAAACCTTTCCTTTTGATTCATCAAATCTCATCAATTAAATAAATTCTCTCAATCTCTCTGTCTTTTTCTCTCTAAAGATTTTCTCTGATATGATATATGATATAATACTGAAGCTATATAATATAATATACGTATATCAAAATATCTGATAGCTTAGTGGGTTGTCAGTTAATTCCATAATGGTTTTAACTGCTCCCACTAAGTTAAGGCCTTGTTTGGTTGTTCCCTTATTAACTCTTTTCCATTTAATTTAATTAAAGTGTTTATTATATAGTTTGTTTGTCCCACTTTATTTAATCAAATAATATCATTTAAATTTACTTAAATAAAAGATAACATTACATATTAAATCACATCATCACATAATTAAAATTCTCATTTATTAATTATGTCAAATCATTAAATCTCCAATTAATTATTAAATTAATTAGAATAACATTATTCTTATTAAATAATTCATTTAATTAAATAAACTCAATTAAATTCACACTTTGAATCATAAAAATTCTCCAAATTAATTTAATCAATGTAACACATATAATTAAATTAATCTACCACAATTCCATCAAATAATTATTTTACTCAATAAATAAATCATCAAAAATATTTATTTAATTTATTAAATATTTAAATTAAATTACAAAATTCTCGTTTGTCACACCAATGGCCTATCACGGCTGATATAAGAAAAGAGACACTAATATTGGGACAAAGGAATATTACTCTCTCATTTATTAGTATTTTTTTTCATATACTAAGATTAATTCCTTTTTTAGCTCATTAAGTCAGTTATAATGACTTAATATTGCTACATTAATTTAAGTTATGGGCACATATACACAAACCTATATATATGTACACCCACATATAAACAAGTATATTCATACTTTAAATATATACCAATACATATAATTGTTAGGTTTGCTAGAAACGCACACATGCAATCATATTACATATAAACGAAGCGGAAGCATAATAAAATAGGATTTTAAAAATTTCTTGCAAACCATAAACCATGATCATATCTTGTGCTTGATTATCAATCTATAAAAGAGTAGGAGATCAGAATTATCAAATCATACCCTTGTAGAACTAAGCTTCCACGAGTACAAGTTCAACTCCAAATCTTTAGTGATCTCCTTAAGTTCTCCGGGTTTGATTCCTTCATTTGATCAACGTTAGCCACCCAAGTGTTTGGCCTCTAGAGGTGATCCACCAAGGAAGAAGAGATATTCAAGAAGGTGGGTATTTTGCTAAATCCTAATTCTATCTCTATAGAATGTGTATACTCTCCCAATTAATGGAATAGTGTAATGTCTAAGCTTGTTCCATAATAAGACTTTCTTAATTATAGATGTAGGCAATCCTCCTAAACCTTTTAGGAATAGGGTTTCATATTAATTAATTAGGCTTCCCAATCCTATTGGGAATAATTAAACTCTTTTACTTAATTAGCCTCCTAATCTTATTAAAAATATGTGGGAGAGAGAGTATCTTATTAATTAATTTCCAAAATCTTTAGAAATTAAATAATAATAATAATAATAATAATAATAATAATAATAATAATAATAATAATAATAATAATAATAATAATAATAATAATAATAAGACTCCTCTTATTAATTTATATTTAATACTTTCAAAATATTAAATATTAAATATTAATCTATTTAATTTAGAACAATTCTAATATTATTTAAATAAATAAATAAAACTAATAATTCATTTAAATAAATAACAATTATTCTACAATAAGGGTAAGTCCCCTTAGCGATCAATGACTTTCCAGATAATATAGATTTCAACAATAATTATAAAAAAACATGTGAGTAAATAGTTACCGTACAATTCATTCCTTCCACCATACAATGTCCCAATTAAATATAAGACATGAATTTACTATTAAATCTTATTTTATTTAATTATATGTATTTTGATTCTAAAATGCATAACACCAAATAATGCAAATTAGAAGCTACTTTCTAATTTCATTCTGCCTTGGCCAAGGACTACTGGATTGTCATTTATCGAATCACACAGGACATTCTCTTCTGTTACTAGAAGTGGTAGATTCTTTATTGATCATTCATTATCTCCATGCATAAATCATTATACCTAATCATACCCTTTGATATACCCTTAGGGTCTTAAGGGACATGTCAAAGTATAACTCATTATACACAAGATACTATGATAATCTTAAGTCTCAGGATTATTTGTACTACTATCACTTATGGTATTCCTATTGATAGGCAAGTAAAACTCCATTAGGTATTCCTTAGTGAGCCACGTTCAGTGAACTTATTCTCCAATAAACACCTACATACTTGCTTTAGTGTCTCCACACAAATGATTATGAGATCAATCATCCTCATCCAATGAGTAAGTCAACGTATGTACCAATCTATCTAGATTCACTAATCCCCTTTTAGTAATCCAACGATTGGGAACTATTTTAGTTTTAAGCTATCTAAGAATTTAGATCTCATTAGCATGATCATCATCATGATTCCAAAGGCATTGTTTAAAACTATGGATTTATCACATATTATTAAAATAACACCATGTAGATAAATTAAATGCCTTTAATTGAATAACACTTTTATTAATAAATAAATAAGATTATCTCAAAGTATATGATTTATCATTATACATGATTGGCTTGTATGCATACTACTTTCAATAATCATGTACCTCAGGTATACTGGGTTAATCCAAATAATATTTTAATTGGGCTAAATATAATAATTCAGTTGGGTACTCTCAACCTATTACCTCTATAACACTTAATATTCTAATCACACAGAAATACCACCATGACTAATTAATATCAATTATTTATTCTCTTACCATTAATTCTCTTTTAATAATTTCAGTTAAACCTTCAGTTGGTTTAACTTTAATATTCATGTCACACAAGGCTCATTATCCAAGCTTATTAGAGTTATATAACTCAAGCTTATAATCTTAGCAGTTAGAAAATACCAGAGGTTTAGGCCATGTTTGGCATTTCCTCCAATTTCACTTCATTTTATATTCATTTAATATAAACTTTGTGTGACACACTTTAATTTAATACTAAATTATTTAGCTACCTTAAATAATTATACACTTATAATATATAAATATTACACTAGGTTTTATGAACTTATCTTTTATTTAAAATAACCACTACCCTTAGAATAAATAATATTTACTCTATTAATTATTTAAATTATACAATTATACGTATAATTATCCGATTGTCCTAAGACAACTTCTTCAATCTTTACATTTAGCCATATCTTAAATATTAATATAACATCTCCATCTCTAACCAATATTTATTTATAAATATATTGGTTTCTCTTCTTTTATCAACCACTTATTTTCCATTAACATCTTTCAAAATATTAAACCCTTTCATATATCACTATGCCATGTAATATATTAAAATTTTCAATTTTAATTAAAATATTTATTTTATCTTCTTTATACCACACATAAACATTAATTCACCATTTTACTTAAGTGGATTAACATTTTTATTCAACTTACTATCACACCACTGCCACACAAGGTTTTAATGCTCAAATTATATTATTCTATAATATAACTTTTCAATTTAAATTAACTAATATTTATTCTGGTTGAGTTATTTTCCATGATTAATTTTCATTTAATTCATGCTTTGTTATCTCAATCCATTCATGGACAGCTTGTACACCAAGTAGGACCCATATTACAACATATTAGCCACTATTATACATATCCTAACTTTGAGATTACACAAACTCATCTAGAATTATTTCCAGACCGGCGCAGCTGCGCCACCTTTAGTTCAAACGTAGACAAGTTCTGCTACAACAGAACCAGAATCTAAATTCCTAAATACTTTGAACATACTTTTTAATTGTTAACTCGTTATACCAGTTAATCAACATCAATTACTACATTCTTCAATGATTTAGAGGTTAAACTTCAAGTTCAAACTCTATTTTCTTCACTAATTAATCAACTATAAAATCTCATATATATATATATATTTATCTAATTTATTTCCACATAATTCAAAATATATAACACATTCTTATTCAGACCCAACATATCTTATAATAAGAATTCTATTTACTAAATTCTTATTTTAATAATTTTTGAAAATTCAGGTTATTACAATTCCTCTAGTGATAATAGTACAAGTGATCCTTAGACTCAATTATCATAGTATCTTGTGTATGATGAGTTATACTTTGACATGTCCCTTAAGACCCTTAGGGTATATCAAAGGGTATGTTTGGTTATAATAAGTTGTATATGGAGATAATGCATGATCAACAAAGAATCTAACGCTTCTAGTAAAAGGAGAGAATGTCCTATATGATTCGATAAATGACAACTCAGGAATCCTTAGCCAAGGTGGAATGAAATTAGAAAGGAGTTTCTAATTTGCATTATTTAGAGTTATGCATTTGAGAATCGAAATACATATAATTAAATAAAAAAAAACTTGACAATAAAACCATGTCTTATATTTAATTGGGACATTATATGGTATAAATATTGAATTGTACGGTAACTATTCACTCAAAGGTTCTTTTATGATTAATGTTGAAATCTATATTGTAGACACACGAAATTTTGCATTCCTGTTACTAACCCTGCAGGAGGGCAAAACCATCTTTTACCTTCCAGAGACAACCCTGGAAGTCCAAATCACCAAAATCAACCTCGGCTACAACAACGAGAGACTAAAGCCAAACTTTGGCGACAACACCGGGAGACCAAAGCTAAACCCCGACAACAACACCGGGAGACCAAAGCCAAACCCCGGCGACAACACCGGGAGACCAAAGCCAAACCCCGGTGATAACACTAGGAGACCAAAGATAAATCCTGTCGACAACATCGGAGACCAAAGCCAAACCCCGGCAACAACATTGGGAGATCAAATCCAATCCTGGCGACAACACCGGGAGATCAAGTCAAGCCCCGACGACAACCTTGGGAGATTAAGCCAAGCCCATTATAAATAAAGATTTAATTTTCTTTATATATTATTTTGAAATAGTAAGGTGTTGATTTGATAAATGTGATAAGTTATGGGTGAGATGTGCAAATTTTTTAAAGTTAGCAAGTGATAATAAAATATTCATTGTTGTCGGAGAATATTCGTTTGATCGTGAAATATTCTTGTTGTCGTAAAATATTCGTACGACGGCGCAATCATTTGTGGGCCCCATAACGAAAATTGTCGGATGAAGAAAATGACAAGAATAAGTTTTTTTAAAAATAACGGTGTGGTTGTTACCGTTAAAACTGTTGAAATACCCGGTGGTTAAATACAGTAATACGCGGTATTGCACAGTAGTACATGGTATTGCACAGTAATTCTAATTATTGATTCTTACGTAAGAAGTCACTACTCAATAATTGTTACAATAATTACTATTTAATATTTTATATTATTGATTCAATAATTGCTACATTGATAATTGCATAATATTTTATTGATTCAATAATTGTCATTGCACAGTATTTCAAATTATCAAATCAATAATTCATATTATTTGAATAATATTATTAGATAGCATTATTGGCAATGTCTAAGGAAGTTCTGTCGAGGAAAAATGTTAGGTTAATCTAATTGCGCGCCAGTAAGGAGAAATCCTTATTGAAAACCCCCCCTCTTTCTTGGGAACGGCCTGGTTGTCAATATTGTAGTTCTGTAATATTATTTGTGAATAATTAATTATTGATTTATATGATAAAGAAATATTTAGTTTTGTGGATATAAAAGAAGGAATTAGTGCTGAGGTATTTTATCAGTATTGGTTGTTAATATTGTGAATTATAACATTAATGATGAAAAAAAATGTTGATCAAAAATGTGTTTAGTAAAGCCAAGTGAATTGAGAGAAATAGAGGGGTTTTTATTGAAGTATTTGTTGTAAATTTTACTTATTATATGGACCCCCACTTACTCATTTTTCAAAATCGTCGGGAGAAAGTTATCTCAGTTTTGTTTTATATATATAAGTTTTATTTATATATTATATAAATTATATATATATATATATATATATAAATAAGATTGCCTGCCATATAAGGCAGGTAGGTTTATATATATATATATATATTATAGGTTTTGTTTTATTAGATTATAAATAGAATATATTATATTTTATTATGCATAGTATTTGTATAGTGTCTGCATAGTATTTGCATAGTAAAAAATTAGAAAAATCAGGCGATTTTTCTGCGCGCCCGTGTTTGTCACTTTGTAGTCCATGATTTTCTTTTCAAATAGTATCCTGCCATTCTCCTATAAATAGGATGCTTAGTTTAGAAATGAAAATCACACCAGAATCATAGAATTCTTCTTCTATAATATTGAGCGTATTTCTTTAGAATTTAAGGAAGTTTTGAGTGTAGGAAACGGTATAAGTTTTCTTCGAGAATATCCCCGCCATACCAGTCAGAAATACTCTCCTTTTAAGGTAAGGGATATTATTTATTTCATATTCGCTTACGATATTATTTTTCGTATTCGTAAAGAATATTATTTTCGTTCAATATTCGTAAGGAATATTATCTTCGTTCAATATTCGTAAGAATATTATTTTCGTTCAACAGTTGTAAGTGATGTTATTTTCTTTCGTAAATGATATTATACTTTTCAATATCATTATACTAAAATATTGGCATGGATTTTATTATAAAATTCTTAAATTTTCCGTTGGGGTTACTCTTAACGTATACGGCACTATTCACGTATACATCACAAAGTAATATCTTTGGATCCAAGTTTTGATCTTTATTCTTGAATTTTGCTCCACAAAGTATCATTATGGAATATTCTTAAACTTGGATAAATTAAATTACGAATCCTTAATCTCTGTTCTTTATCTCACTGGATTCGTTATTTATATTATTTTTCATCATTCTCAGTCCTAAATGGTGATATAACTGAATATCTTTGGCCTGTAGAGCAAAGATGAATGATTACCTGATAAATATCTTTGGCTCGTAGTGCAAAGATGGACAGGTGTTGAGATGAACATGACCAACTGGTGATACAAATTAATATCTTTGGCCCGTAGTGCAAATATGAATATTTGATTCGAGATGTATATTGATTGATGTTACAGGGATAAAATATTGATGATGGACTTTTAAATCATAGAAGATAGTAGACTTCATTCTCTACTTAATTCTTCTAATGAATTGTTATTTTCGCTGCAAATATTGATCTAAAACTTGTTGTCCATAATATTTTATCTGATTTATTGAAGGCTAATGATAATTTATTTTTCATTCTCTTAGTCATAATATTCTTTACTGGGCTAGTTGAGCTCACCCTTTTCATCTATTGTCCTCTTCAGAGAATGAGAATGTTGCGGGGACTAGTCGGGGAACAGTGTGATGATCAGAGTTAGATCCGTAGAAGTCCTCACTATTCTATAAAATAGTGGGATAATAATTGTCATGAATAAGGAATGAATTTGAGTGTTTATATTTTGTATTATATACGATTTGTATTGAAGCTCATAGTTTGTGTGGTCGTATTTTGCATGACCGTACGTTATAAAGATTGTATTTGGATTCTGTACCATGTATTTGGCGACTCAGAATGGTTTGGTATTGAACCTATTTTAGGGGCGTCACAGTTGGTATCAGGGCTTAGGGATATGATCTCTGGCGGAGATATGGGAATAGAACTAGGAGGGAGAAACGAGTAAAACCTTCGCTAGTGTGTCCTACCTAAGCTTAATTGTTATTTAATTGGTCGGTTGGAACATAGGGTTAATATGTGATATGTTAATTTGTTTGATTAACCCTTGTTTTATGGCAGTATTTGAGAATGACAGCTGAAAATCTAAATAATGGAGTGAATGAGACCGTTGAGACACTTTTAATCACCAAGCAGGAGAACGTGCAACAGGAAGATAATATTCCTCATGTAAACAACATTACCGATCAGCCGATAAATGATGGGGTGTTTAGAAGCTTTTTGCAGTTCATGCAAAACCAGATGAGGGAGACTTGTGTTCATAATACAGGTGTAAATAACAACTCGCGGCTTGTCACTGCCAAGCAGTTCAAAGAGTTTGGACCACCAGAGTTTCAGGGAAAGCCAGATCCAATCAAGGCAAAAAATTAGATTAAACAAATTACCAAGAATTTGATGTCTTGGGATGCACGGAGGAACAGAAGGTTCCATTCACCGCATTTATGTTCCGTGGAGAAGCAGATTACTGGTGAGAATCTGTGAAGCGTACCCAGCCTGCAGCACTCAAGATGTCTTGGGAGGCATTTCAGAAACTGTTTAATGACAAGTACTTTCCTGAAAGTATTCGTCATATGAAAGAGGTAGAGTTTATTAAACTGGAACAGAACAACATGACTGTGTCCCAGTATGAGGCTAAGTTCGCGGAGTTATCCCGGTTCGCATCTCATTTGGTTGATAATGAGGAACGTATGACGCGGATGTTTCTGAGATGTTTGAAACCCGAAATTCATTAGTACCTCATTTCTCACAAACTTTCTTTATATTCAGATGTGGTGAACATGGCCTAATTGTTAGAACGAGTTAATGATTATGTTTAACCGAGGGACAACAACCAAGGTTGTACCGGTGGCAGCAGTCATCGGAACAATGACAACCAGCGGGGAGAAAAGTATCATGACAGAAGCGGTAACCACTCCGGTGGTAATCGTGGCCATGATAATAGAAGAAGTGATTCGGGAGGGGGGGGGGAGATTTTAAGAAGAGACGGTACAACAATGATAACGTGAAGACGTCGACAGCAGCACCAGCATCAACTGTTTCTAGAGGAGGAGAACGACCGCCGATCGTATGCTATAAATGCGAGCAAGAGGGACACATCAGTCCCAACTGGATACAACAATCGAAGGTATGTTATAACTATGGAAAGGAAGGTCATATAGCTCGAGATTGTCCTATAGCGAAGTCAAGACCAGCTGAGATAGTGACACCAAAGACTGTCCTAGACAAATCAAAGTCGGTGGTTCTTGGAAGAGTGTTTGTCGTGACTGCCCAAAACTCGAGGAATCCGAATGAATTTATCACGGGTTAGTTAATCATAATTTTTTTACGAAGTTTGCACCTTGTTAGATACCAGTGCTACCAATTCTTTTATTTCGCTTGCTTGTGCTCAACGTTTGAACTTGACACCTGAGAAATTAGACTTCGACTTATCTGTTGAAACTCTGTTGGGAGAAACCTTTGTTACATCCACAGTTTACAAATCTTTCTTGATTCAAATCGGTACCCTCACCCTACCTGTTGATCTTATATCTTTGAAAATATTTGCATTTGACGTGATTTTAGGAATTGACTGGTTAACCACTTATCATGCCAAAATT
Organism: Panax stipuleanatus; assembly: GCA_020205555.1. Taxonomy (NCBI): domain Eukaryota; kingdom Viridiplantae; phylum Streptophyta; class Magnoliopsida; order Apiales; family Araliaceae; genus Panax; species Panax stipuleanatus. The sequence continues at coordinate 62,196,137 of CM035123.1, read as the reverse complement.
GATTATTCTCGTAAGGTTGTTAGTTTTCATATTCCTAACCAACCTGTTGTGTTTATCCAAACAACCAAACCACTAAAATCAGTCAATGTTATTTCAAGTCATAAAGCTATTCGTTTATTGAAAAACGAATGTCAAGCTTTCTTAGCACATGTCACTGATCTAAACCAGAATACGTTAGGTTTGAATGATATTTCTGTTGCTAATGAGTTTCCTGGTGTAATTCCCGAAGAACTTCCCGATCTACCCCCAGAACGTGAAGTTGAATTCTTTATTGACCTTGAGCCCGGTACAAAACTCATTTCTAAAACCCCTTATCGAATGACTTCTATTGAACTTCAGAAGTTAAAGGTCCAACTACAAGAGTTGTTAGACATTGGTTTCATTCGTCCTAGTACATCTCCTTGGGGTGCTCCTGTTTTATTCGTAAAAAAGAAAGACAGTAGTATGCGATTATGTATTAACTATCGGGAGTTGAACCATGTCACCATCAAGAATAGATATCTGTTACCTCGTATTGATGACCTGTTCGACCAGTTGCAAGGTGCACAATTCTTCTCAAAGATCGATCTTCGTTCTGGATATCATCAGTTAGAGATTAAAACTGATGACATTCCAAAGACTGCCTTTAGAACTAGATACAAGCATTACGAATTTCTAGTTATATTTTTCAGATTGACCAATGTCCATGCTACGTTCATGGACATGATGAACCGAATATTTGAGAAATATTTGGATCATTTCGTGGTTGTCATTATTGATGACATCCTAATATATTCCAAAAGCCTCAAATATTTCTTTACTTAGAAAGAACTCGATATGCGATAACGACGTTGGTTGGAGTTGTTGAAAGATTGTGATCGTACCATTCAATATCATCCTGGAAAAATAAACGTGGTAGCTGACGCGTTGAGTAAAAGATCGTATGCGGGAACGAATGCGATGCTGTCAACACGAAGCCCCATTTTGTATGACGTACAAAGGATGGAAATAGAGTTAAAGACTCTAGGGACCCACGTGATGATGTCAAGTATACGCGTAGAACCAGCTTTAATTGATAAAGTTAAAGTTGCTCAAGCTATAGACCCGGAGCTGATGAAGATGAAGAAGAAGGTGCTCGAAGGTGCTATTCCAAAGGCGAGAATTGATGAAGAAGGAATACTTCGAGTCAACTCCAGATTTTGTGTTCTTAACGATCCTGATTTGAAGTATAGAATCATGATAGAGGCACACAACACACCGTTCGCAATCCATCCTGGAAGTACCAAAATGTATCGTGATCTTCGACATACATTTTGGTGGCGCAATATGAAGAGAGAGATAGCGGAGTTTATCTCAAGGTGTTAAACGTGTCAACATGTCAAGTCAAAGCATTAAGAACCACAAGTTATGAAGAGCCTCGAGTCTCTAGCTGGTGACTTCTTGTGTGGGGTGCACCGAAGCCAGACTCTCCGTAGGGGACGTCGTTTTTGTGTGGTGGCAAACTGATAAGTATCATTGTGAGTTACTATGGTTGAAGCACCATGAGAGTCACAGTTGGAATCGAAGAAATGACCTGGGAGTTAAAATTGAAAATGAAAACGAGGTATCCTCACCTTTTCGACATACCAGGTACGTATGTCAATTTCGAGGATAAAATTTCATAAGGAGGGGAGGTTGTAAGACCACAAATTTTATAAATAAAGATTTAATTTTCTTTATATATTATTTTGAAATAGTAAGGTGTTGATTTGATAAATGTGATAAGTTATGGGTGAGATGTGCAAATTTTTTAAAGTTAGCAAGTGGTAATAAAATATTCATTGTTGTCGGGGAATATTCGTTTGGTCGTGAAATATTCTTGTTATCGGGGAATATTCGTACGACAGCACAATCATTTGTGGGTCCCATAACGAAAAATTATCGGATGAAGAAAATGACAAGAATAAGTTTTTCTAAAAATAACGGCGTGGTTGTTACCGTTAAAACTGTTGAAATACCCAGTGTTTAAAATACAATAATATACGGTATTGCACAGTAGCACATGGTATTGCACATTAATTTTAATTATTGTTTCTTACGTAAGAAGTCACTACTCAATAATTGTTATAGTAATTACTATTCAATATTTTATATTATTGATTCAATAATTGCTACATTGATAATTGCATAATATTTTATTGATTCAATAATTGTCATTGCATAGTATTTTAAATTGTCAAATTAATAATTCATATTATTTGAATAATATTATTAGATAGTATTATTGGCAATGTTTAAGGAAGTTCTGTCGAGGAAAGGGGTTAGGTTAATCTAATTGCGTGCCAGTAAGGAGAAATCCTTATCGGAAAGCCCCCTCTTTCCTTGGAACGACCTGGCCGTCAATATTGTAGTTATGTAATATTATTTGTGAATAATTAATTATTGATTTATATGATAAAAAAATATTTAGTTTTGCAGATATAAAAGAAGGAATTAGTGCTGAGGTATTTTTATCAGTATTGGTTATTAATATTGTGAATTATAACATTAATGATGAAAAAAAAATGTTGATCAAAAATGTGTTTAGTAAAGCCAAGTGAATTGAGAGAAATAGAGGGGTTTTTATTGAAGTATTTATTGTAAATTTTACTTATTCTATGGACCCCCACTTACTCATTTTTCAAAATCGTCGGGAGAAAGTTATCTCAGTTTTATTATATATATATAAGTTATATATATATATATATATATATATATATAAAATTAAGATTGCCTGCCGTATAAGGCAGGTAGGTTTTTGTATATATATATATATATATATATATATATATATATTATAAGTTTTATTTTATTAGATTATAAATAGAATATATTATATTTTATTATGCATAGTGTTTACATAGTGTCTGCATAGTGTTTGCATAGTAAAAATTAGAAAAATCAAACGATTTTTCTGCGCTCCCGTGTTTGTCACTGTGCGGTCCATGATTTTCTTTTCAAATAGTATCCTGCCATTCTCCTATAAATAGGATGCTTAGTTTAGAAATAAAATCACACCAGAATCATAGAATTCTTCTTCTATAATATTGAGCGTATTTCTTTAGAATTTAAGAAAGTTTTGAGTGTAGGAAACGGTATAAGTTTTCTTCGAGAATATTCCCGCCATACCAGTCAGAAATACTCTCCTTTTAAGGTAAGGGGTATTATTTATTTCATATTCGCTTACGATATTATTTTTCGTATTCGTAAGGAATATTATTTTCGTTCAATATTCGTAAAGAATATTATCTTCGTTCAATATTCGTAGGAATATTATTTTCGTTCAACAGTTGTAAGGGATGTTATTTTCTTTCGTAAATGACGTTATTCTTTTCAATATCATTATACCAAAATATTGGCATGGATTTTATTATGAAATTCTTACTTTTTCCGTCGGGGTTACTATTCACATATACGACACTATTCACGTATATGGTACTATTCACGAAAAAATTAAATTTTCTTCTATTTATCCAACTTGGCTATTATGGGTCCTATCTTTGATTGGATCCAAGTTTTGATCTTTATTCTTGAATTTTGCTCCACAAAGTATCATTATGGAGTATTCTTAAACTTGGATAAACTAAATTACGAATCCTTAATCTCTGTTCTTTATCTCACTGGATTCGTTATTTATATTGTTTTTCATCATTCTCAGTCCTAAATGGTGATATAACTGAATATCTTTAGCCTGTAGAGCAAAGATGAATGATTATCTGATGAATATCTTTGGCCCGTAGTGCAAAAATAGACAGGTGTTGAGATGAACATAACCAACTGGTGATACAAATGAATATCTTTGGCCCGTAGTGCAAATATGAATATTTGATTCGAGATGTATATTGATTGACGTTACAGGGATAAAATATTGATGATGGACTTTTAAATCATAGAAGATAGTATACTTCATTCTCTACTTAATTCTTCTAATGAATTATTATTTTCGCTGCAAATATTGATCTAAAACTTGTTGTCCATAATATTTTATCTGATTTATTGAAGGCTAATGATAATTTATTTTTCATTATCTTAGTCATAATATTCTTTACTGGGCTAGTTGAGCTAACCCTTTTCATCTATTGTCCTCTTCAGAGAATGAGAATGTTGTGGGGACTAGTCGGGGAACAGTGTGATGATCAGAGTTAGATCCGTAGAAGTCCTCACTATTCTATAAAATAGTGGGGTAATAATTGTAATGAATAAGGAATGAATTTGAGTGTTTATATTTCGTATTATATACGATTTGTATTGAAGCCCATAGTTTGTGTGGTCGTATTTTGCACGACCGTACGTTATAAAGATTGTATTTGGATTCTGTACCATGTATTTGGCAACTCAGAATGGGTTGGTATTGAACATATTTTGGGGGCGTCACACGGGAGATCTAGCCAAGCCCCGAAGAAGATCAAACCAACCTTCAGGAGATAGCCCCAAAGCATCAAATCATCCCCAGAGACAACCCTGGGATATCAAGTGTACCTCAGAGACTACCCTAAGGAAGAACAGAGTCAGCTGTTATCAAACCTTGGAGACAACCCCGAGAAATAGTCGAAAACCCTGTCAATCGTGGAGACAACCTACGGAAGGGAAAAATGATTATTTTACCAACTTGACATCAAATCAAGTCAAAATCAAGCCAAATCAATGCCATGAAGGTCATGTAGAACCATAACATCAATCCCGAGTAAAAACAGCGCAAGACATCTCCACGGACAGACTGCGAAGACTCAAAGATCTGGTCACAGACCCATCTTCCAAGATTCATAAAAGGTCAAATCCCATGTCATTGTGTAGCTCTCGAAAAGGGATTTCAAAAAGGTATAACACGCCTCCATCGAACTCCCGGATTGAAAGTTATGAAGGTTCAAAGCAGACAACGAGTTGGTTGGAGTGCACGTACTTCGAGACAACGGTACCCACGGGACCGGGGCCCACCCCGACTATTTTGGTTTATACATAGAGACCCCCACCAGCCAAACAGAAGAGAAAAAAAAGAGGAAAAGAGAGGAAATTCCGCCCATTTCAGCATTTAACCCTACCTACAGTGCTCCCAACTTCAATTTTACTCTTCCAATACACTTGCATACGTATATATGCTAACATATCCAATTTTAACCGGTGGAAACGGAGGTTTCAAGCCTACCAAGTGGTTTAAAGCCTCTAGCGCTATACATTATAAAATTTCTTGTGATCTGGAGCTTTTTACTACTTTAACATATATATATGAGTGTATATATATATTTATATCTTCTAGTTTCGCCTGGATTTTAAATTCGTGGCCTTTCTGGCTTTAATCTATGTATATATAAGTATATATACACACTTTTAAGTGCTATTTCAGCCTGAATTTCAAATATGTGACTTTTATCGCTTTAATATATATATAAGTATATATATATATATATATATATATATATATAATTGTAAGTATTATTTAGTCTAGATTGTTAAATTGTGGCATTTCAGCTTTAATATATATATATATATATATATATATATACATTAATTTAGTCATGCCTGAATTATAAATCTATGACTTTTTCTACTTTAATATATATATATATATATATATATATATTATACTAACTCGTTTGGCCTGAATTGGTAATCCGTGGCCTTTTCAGCTTCAATATATATATATATATATACATTAATCAGTCACGCCTAGATTGTAAATCTGTGGCTCTTTCAAGCTTTAATATATATATAAGTAATATATATTATTTATTCAATGTGATTAAATATTTGTTTTAACTGTTCATTTGATGTAAATCTGTTCTAATGTAGAGTTTATTGATTAGATTTATCTAAATCTAGCCATATCTCACTTTTAATCGGTTCAAAAGTTGTCAAACAGAAACCGTTGAGCTAGAATGGCTAAGACTTATTTAAATCTAGTTTTCTTTCTAGTTTTGTAAATATTAAAGCAACTACGCGACCCTAGATCCGTATCTAGAGGGAACGGGAAGTGTTGGCTACGCGCATGCAATTATTTAACTGATGAATCCTTTGTCTTGCGACGTCTAGATTTTAATTTTATTTTATTTCAATATCTCTGTCGTGCAGGCTTTTTGATAATATTCTGTTAGCCTAGGAATCACGGGATCTACGATTAACCACATGGATCTAGATCCGATTCCCACGATGGACAACTTTGCCCTGTAAATATAGCTTGCTTGCCTTTTTGTAAATGTAAATCAGAGGGACCTTAAAACGGTTATCTGGATTTAAGGTTTTAGCATAGTAAATTATGGTTTGTAGTGCTCGGGTCATTTCGATGGCTTTCAAGCCCATAAGGAGCCCGACACTTGTATATATATTATTTGGTCGAGGATGCTTCGCATTCTAACAATAAAATCAAAATCAGCCGAATGCAGAATAAAATAGAAGTATCAACAAGGCTTCAATTCCTATGCAAGCGAAAGGGTTTGAAAACCATCTTCCAAAACATCACTTTCATATCCTGTCTAAAAATTAACTTTTCAAATAAATCAAACCCTTCGTATATAGGTCCAACGAAGCACAGTACTACTTCCAAATAAAGCACTTAGGCCCAATTACTGCAAGCACACACATAAACACACACTGCAAATAAATTAGGGAAATTAAAAAGACGCGGTAACTGCGTTTCATGGAAGTCGGGGGGTGCCTAACACCTTCCCCCCGCTTAATTAAGCTCCCGAACTCTATGAATCTCGGTTTCCAAGGCCAAGTTAAACATAGTCCAGTAATTGGGCCTACTTGCAAAACTTTTCAAAATAAAACTCGGTTGAGTTGTTACAACAATTTCAAACATACCAACTAGCGACTCTGTAAAATCAAACTTTTCAAATCGTCGACATTATATGTCGGCCTTTTCCTAAAAATTCACCCTTCAGATCAAACAAATGGAAAAAAACAAGGGCAGAAACACATAAGGAAAGGGGGATTGCCAAAAAAAATTCCCGACGTCAAAATATATTATCTAGAAAGTCGTTGACCGCTAAGGGGGGCTTACCCTTATTGTAGAATAAATGTTATTTATTTAAATAAATTAAGTAGTTTAATTTATTTATTTAAATAAGATTAGAATTGTTCTAATTGATTTATTCATAACCGGTTTAATATGGAGAACCTAAAGGATCACACTATAAAAGGAAAATATGTATTTAAGAAGTAAATGACATAATCATAATAATAAGTTAAGTATATTTAATTTAATCTATGGTGATAGAATAAATTAAATAGCTTAATATTTATTATTTAATATTTTGGAAATATTAAATATAAATTATTAAGAGGAGTCTTATTATTATTATTTAATTCCTAAAGGGGTTTGGGAATTAATTAATAAAAGTACTCTCATAATTCTTAATTGGATTAGGAATACAATTAATTAAAAGAGTTTAGTTAATTAAAACAAAATCGTATTCCTAAATAGTTTAGGAGGGTTGCCTACAGCTATAAATAAGAAAGTCTTATTACGGATTAGGGTTACACACTAACGTCCAAGAGTTGGAGAGTGCTTACTAATTCTATAGAGATAGAAACTAGGGTTTAGCTAACACCCATCTTCTTTAATACATACTTCCTTGGTGGATCACCTCTAGAGGCCAAACACTTGGGTGGCTAACGTTGATCTAAAGAAGGAATCAAACCCGGTGAATTCAAGGAGAACTTGAAAGGAATTGGAGGAGAACTTGTACCTGAGGAAGCTCTTTTCTACAAGGGTATGAATCTGATTCTCCATCTCTTTTCTATTGATTTATAATTAAGCATAAGGTATGCTCATGGTGATGGTTTGTATAAAAAATTTAAAATTCGTTTTATCGCGCTTTTATTTTGTTTATGTAATTTGATTGCATCATCGCGCTATATACAAACCTAACAAATATAGAACTATCGAGACAAACAAACCTACGATGAATGGGTCAAGAAGGATCGTTGTGCAAAGTTCCAAGCTGGCTAAGTAAGAGAAGTTCCAAGCTGATACGGAGTTCGCCTTCCCAAGGAATTTCACTAATTTGAATCACCCGATGAAAGAGATACTGCAAATGCTGATCAATGAGGGGATGGTTACAAATTTGTTACCCCGATGAACCCTCGATCCAGAAAATTCAAACCTGACCGGATTTGTCAGTATCATTCCAATGCACCCGGTCATGACACCGAGGATTGTTGGGGACTTCGTCACCTAATTCAGAATCTAATTGAAAGTTGTGAGTTGATGAAAGGAAATCAAGATTGTGGTTATCCCGATGAGGAGGTACCTTTTATTCCCATGGCGTGGAATCAAGGAACAGTGGCTGTTATCTCCTATGAGAAGGATCTATCCATCACACCCATAATATTTTCAGGAAAGGGGTCGAAGAAGTACAGAATCCCGTAAAAGTGGCGGCGCCCGAGCCTCTAATATTGCCCTTCAGGCCACAATATCCTGTTGTCAGTCTGAAGAGAGTCCTATGGAACTATGGGAAGGATGAAGGTTCAATCTCAAACAACATTGCCATTGTATCAAAGAAGAATCCTTTGTACCTACCTCAGTAGGTGATCAATTCAGTCATTAAAGCTAAATGGAAAGTGGCTGAAGAGAAAATCAAAGAATTCCTCAGTAAAATGGGGCATAATGAGATCAAGATGGTGTAAAGCCTGAAAGATGCACCCAAACAGGTATCCATCCTGGATCTGGTCTTATCGTCGGTGGATCATCGTAACATTCTGGTGAAAGTACTGAAGGAAGCCCATCTGCCAAAGACGGTGGATACTGAGCAATTTCGTCACGTGACAGAGCACATTTTCAATAGCAATGTGATATCCTTCACTGACGATGATATACCAGCATAGAGGACGGGTCATTGCAAGTCATTGCACATAGCAGTGATGTAATCAGGGTATGTGATCGGAGGAGTGCTGATAGATGGAGGATCGTAACTAAACATCTGTCCCTACGATACCTTAGAAAGAATGAAGTTTAACCCAAACCGGATCCGTACCAGTCATGTAGTTATCCGGGCTTCTGATGGGTCTCGACGAGAGGTTGTGGGGGAGATTGAGCTTCTACTGGAAATTGGTCCCTATACTTTCTATGTTTCCTTCCAGGTACCCAACATTACCACCGGATATAATTTATTGTTGAGAAGGCCGTGGATCCACATGGCAGGAGCAGTTTCATCCACCCTTCATCAGCAGCTTAAGTACATTATCAATGGCAACCTAATCACGGTAAATGCCAAACCATAATACCCTGTCTGCATACAGGGAGACATGTCGGTGATTAGTCTAGATGAAGGGATTGAACCTGCTAGTTTTCAAGCTTTGGAGGTGAGCAATACTCAGTACCTACCTGTTGAGGCACCATCTTTGAAACCAAAAGTTTCTCCCGAAGTAATGATGGTTGGGCAGGAGATGGTATATTTGGGTTTCCACCCTAGAGAAAGGTTAGGAAAAAATCAACAAGGTAACAAGAATCCAGTGCAAATCCTGAGTCAGTCAGGGAAAGCCAGATTGGGCTTTTCATTCGGGTCAAACCATCGGAACCCACACAAGCATCCAAAGGTTTCTACTTCCACTATACTACTACCAAACCTCACTGATGCCGGATTTATGAAGACAATGAGGAAGATTCCTGCTGTTGTGTTAGCCATGTTGCTTCCTCCAGTCATACCGATAAGTGAGAGAAAAGCCCCAAAGCCTGATGGGGAGAGCAAAAAGGGAAAAGAAAAGTTCCTGCACGAAGGACGAGACCCATTTTCTAATATGTATTTTCTGATGCACTATGAGGGTATGAACGATGATATCCCAGACAGTGACGAAGAAGATCAGATCCAAATTCCTCGCATCAAAAAGGGGAAGGGTGGCAGTTCAAAGAAGAACCCCAGCTCTGATATGAAGGATGTCTCAGTCATCATCAGAGATGAAGCAGACGACTACAAATCCTTTGTCCTCCCTATTCACGAGGACCTGACATTGGATAACTAGAGCAGCGTCCCTTGCCTTATTCAAAAAGGGTAATAGGGCAGAAAGTCCATCTGCCCTAAAGCATGGTTTCATTTACTACTTATTTTATTGCACAGCTATAACAGTTACTTTTGTCATGCTTTTTCTAAATGCTTTTTATGTTTAAACAGTTTCATATATTAAAGTGGAAGCATTTTGTTTTTAGGACTCAAAAATTGGATTTGTTTGTCCCTGCTGATGAGATGCCAACCTGTCACAGTGACTACAGCTTTGATGTAGAACTGAACTTAGACTTGATGGAGATTGATCAATAGGAGATAGATGACTATGAGGTGCCCGAGGAGATCAAAGAATTGATCAAAGACAAAACCAAACCAAACCTCGACCAAACCACCACTGTCAATATCGGAACCGCAAAAAACCTTAAAGAAATTCAGATAGGCCTATACCTCACCTAAGACCAAAAAGCCAACCTGATTGAACACCTAACTCAGTTCCAGGATGTGTTTGCATGGTCGTATGAAGACATGATTGGTCTGTCCACGGACATCGTCATCCATCGTCTGCACATCAAAGATGTATTCAAGCCAGTCAAGCAGAAGCTCAGGCAATTGAAACCCTAATGGAGTGTGAAAGTCAAAGAAGAAGTTGTCAAGTAATTCAAAGTCGGCATCATCATGGTATCAACATACCCGGAGTGGTTGTCAAACATTATTCCCGTGCCTAAGCCCAGAGGGAAGGTACGAGTATTCGTGGATTACCAAGATTTGGACAAAGCTTGTCTCAAAGACAACTTCCCATTACCTTTCATCCACATCCTGATAGACAATACGGCGCAGTACGGCATATATTCTTTTGTGGATTGCTTTGCGGGTTACCATCAAATCATGGTCGCTGAAGAGGATAGGGAGAAGACAGCCTTCATCACGCCCTGGGGAACCTTCTACTACATATGTTTATTCGTCGACCTTATCAATGTTGGTGCCAATATCAACGAGCCATGATGGCCCTGTTCCACGACATGATGCACAAAGAGATAAAGGTTTATGTGGATGACATCATTATCAAATCCCGAAGGGGGGATGATCACATCAACCATCTCAAGAAGCTGTTCAACAGGTTGCGTAAGTACAACCTCAAGTTAAATCCGGCCAAATGTGCTTTTGGTGTTAAATCGGGCAAGTTGTTGGGATTTTTGGTGAGCAATAGAGGCATTGAGCTGGATCCCGCCAAGATTAAAGCCATCACGGAGATGCCGGTGCCCCGAACAGAGAAGGAAATATGGGGGTTCCTGGGAAGAATCAATTTTATAAGCAGGTTCATATCTCAACTTACCGTGATATGTGAACCTATCTTCAAACTGCTAAGGAAGAAATCCACCACAAAATGGAATAAAGATTGTCAAAAAGCCTTCTTTGCCATCAAGAAATAGTTGATCGAAGCACCGGTCTTGGTGCCCCCGAGGGATGAAGTTCCCCTGTTCATGTATCTGTCAGTCAATGCCAACGAAATGGGCTGTATGCTGGGATAGAAAGATGATAGTAGCAAGGAGAGAGCTATCTATTACATCAGCAAAAGATTCAGCAGCAGTGAGCAGAAGAACACCCTGATTGAGAGGACGTGTTGTGCATTGGCATGGGCCACCATGAGGCTACAGCATTATCTGCATGGGCACACAACCTATCTCATATCCCACATGGATCCACTGAAGTACTTTTTTAGCAAGCCAATGTTAAATTATCGATTGTCCAAATGGCAGTTGATCCTCCAACAGTTCGACATTGTCTACGTAACTCAGAAGTCCATCAAAGGTCAGAGCATTGCAGATCAATTGGTCAAAGCACCGTCAGGGGATTTTGAGCCCTTGGAAACTTATTTCCCGGATGATGGGATCATGACAGTTCATCAAGACCTTCAAGAGAGTACAGTCCAACCTTAGAAACTATATTTTGATGGAGTAATAAACATGGAAGGTGTCGGAGCTGGGGCCGTCCTTGTCTCTGGTACAGGGGAACAATATCCTGTGGCTACCAAGTTGCAATTTGTCAACACCAACAACACGGCGGGGTATGAAGGCTGCATAAGGGGTTGAAACTAGCCCGGTCCATAGGTATCTAGCGTCTACTAGTCTTTGGAGATTCTGAGTTGGTTATTAGACAAACCACAGGGGCGTATCACACCAAAGAATTGCATTTGCTGCCCTATCACCAGTCAGGTTATCAATATATCCTTGGATTTTGAAGATATAAATTTCATCCACATCGCTCGAGGTAGGAACAACTTTGCTGATGCATTGGCAACGTTGGCTTCCCTGATCCACATATCTGGTAGGAGGGGAATTCCTGATATCAAATTCACAAGCCAAAAAGCCCCGTCATATGGGAATTACATTAGAGAAATATCATCTGAAATACCTCCTATCAAACAGCCTTGGTATCAAGACATAAAGGAATATCTGCGAGATGGATCAACACCCGCTGGGGCAAGCCAAGCCGGACGAAAGCGAATTCATAAAATGCCTATGAGATTTTATCTGGGCGGAGACGCACTTAATAAGTGGGATACTGAATAGGCCTGTTAAGATGCCTCGACAAAGATCAAGCTCAGAGACTTATGGATGAAGTACATGGTGGAGTCTGTGGTCCACACATGAGCAGTCATTTGCTGGCCAAGAAGATAGTGAGAACGGGGAATTACTGGATCTCTCTCAAAGCTGACTGTGATGATCACGTCAAGATATGCTACCAATGCCAAGTCCATGGAAATGCCATACACGCTCCTCCAAACGAGCTGCACAATATGAGTTCGCCATGGACTTTTTCTATGTGGGGAATGGATGTGATTGGGCCCATAGTACCCAAAGCCAGCAATGGGCATCGATTCATCTTCACTATGATCGATTACTTCACCAAGTGGGTTGAAGTCTTTTCCCAAAGTTACCAAAGAGGTTATCATTGGTTTCATTAGAAATAATGTAGTCTGTCGATACGGACAACCGAAGGTGATCGTCTCAGATAACGCCAAGAATCTAAACAATCAGATGATGAGAGAGTTATGCAGTAAGTTCCATATCAAGCATCTCGATTTCGTCATCTATCGGCCCAAGATGAACGGTGCTGTTGAAGCGGCCAACAAGAATATCAAGAAGATCATGCAGAAAATGTCCGCCAATCACAAAAGATGGCATGACATGTTGCCTCTAACTCTGTTAGCATACAGGACGTCAATGCGTACATCTATTGGGGCCACCCCCTACTCATTGGTCTATGGCATGGAAGAAGTACTTTCCATAGAAGTAGAAATGGAATCCTTGAGAGTGTTAATAGACGCTCAGATGGAAGAAGAGAAGTTGTTGCAAGAGCGGTACCACCAGTTGTCCATGATAGATGAAAAGAGGGCTATAACCATTTTTCTCAGGTAGTTATATCAGCAAAGGATTGCTCGATCATACAACAAGAAGGTCCGAATCCAGCAATTCAAAGAAAATGACTTGGTATTGAAGAAAGTTTTGGCTAATCAAGAAGAAGCCAAAGGAAAGTTTGCCCCAAATTATGAAGGTCGTTTCATTGTCAAAGAAGTGCTGATAGGAGGAGCTATCAGATTGCAAGAAATGCATGGGACAACTCATCAATTCAGACACCGTGAAAAGGTATTATGTTTAAAATATCTGCCAGCCATCATCCTAGTCCTGCGAATCAAATCCAATAAGTTCGGGTTTTCATAAAAGTCGAACTACGAATGACCTGATCTCCCTCAACCCGGGAGTACGTAGGCAACCATTCTTGGTGCGGTCAAACCAAACAAAAAGTCCAAAAACCCATCAAACCAAACTCAAACCCAAAACCAACACTTCTCAAACCAATTAGACAAAGCCTGAACTACGAATAACCTGATCTCCCTTAATTCGGGAGTACGTAGGTAGCCATTCCTGGTGCGGTTTGACCTTTAAGAAAAATAAAAAACAAATAAAAAACCAGTCCCAAGACACTGAAACCCTATAAAACCTAAATCCTATCGAGCCTTTCTGGTTAACAGGCCCTTCTGAGGAATTCTCTGATATCTCAATGTCAATCCATCAAGGAAAAGCTTGTGATACATCAACAACAGCAAGTCATGAAAGAAGTGGTAATCACTCAGCAATGACAATACATATCCAATGTGGAAGTGAATCAAAATATATTTCTCTTATATATAATATTGTTTGATATATACACTGTGTCCTGTATATAACAAAAATGGCAGATCTAGTATGTGCAAGAAAAATAAAGCTAGCCTATGAACCCGTGGACAAGCGGGATAGCAGTGCCAACATGGCATCCCTCTCTAAAGATGAAGGAGCAGCTGCAAGCTCAATACCCTCAGTCTCTATATGAGCAAGAACATCCACAGCCATCTGCATAGTGCTGCTATAACCATTTATGAGAGTACTAATGTCTGCAACCAGGCTGTGTGTATGTGATCTGAGTGCAGTAATGTCTGTAATATAGACATCTCGGGTAGCTATGGACTCGTCCCTCTCCATATAAGCAGCATCCCGGGCAACCAAAACCTCCTCAATCTCAGCAAAAGTCGTGTCTCTAGTAGATCTAGCCTCGTCTCTCTCAATAAATGCGACATCCCTAGTGGCTCGAGCCTCGTCTCTATCAGTAAAAGTTGTATCCTTGCTAGGAAAGGGTTGTCAACATCAACGCCCTAGCCTGATCTCTCTCGAAAGTTATCCTAGCTAGTGAATCAATTATAGCTGGATCAGTCGCGGCCGGAAGGCTCGGAGGGTCACTAACTAAACTTGTGGTCAAATCGGTAAACAACTCATTCTCCATGGGAGAATCAGGATCCTTCATAGGCTCCTCCTCATCTGAATCAACACTCGGAGCTGACTGGATAACCGCAGTTGCTGCTATATCGGCCTCCAACCATGCCGAATACTTTGGAGAATGATCCGGAAGGCTAGTAGAGAAATCAGCTATCTCTGTGTGAGTCCAACACTCATAAGTCCTGATCAGGCCAGCTAACGACAAAGATGAAGCTGATGCCCGATGATCCATAGCTCCCTCAAAGTGGTGAAGGCTCTGAAACTGATCAAACTGACCCATGACTGCCAATGGATGGTAGGTGGTCACCCCTCTCAAACCCGCTAGGGGAAAATAATCCATGCCGACTGCATGAGTGATGAAATTATAAGGGGAGCTAAGCCCTGATCATGGCAAGATCGAAAAGAGGTGCTCGATCTTCGACAGAAAGGCCGACTATGATGCTGCATCTGAACACTCCGCTAGCTGGAAGGAGTATGACATGGCTATCTCATGGGTAAAGTAGTACCCATGGTATCTGAAGGTGCTGATCGGACTCAAATACGTTATAAACCATACATACAGCAGAACGGCGCTGCCTCTGAAAAATCCCCCTGGATGGGTACTGCAGAAAATAGCCGACCTCAGAGTCTCGGCTAATATCATCGGCAAAATTGTACAACCCTATTTGAGGGCACGAACCACTACCATCAAACCAGTATCTAAGTGGTCCATATACAAGGGAATGTATAAATAAGCAGTGATGCACATCAACAGAACATCCACTCGTACGAACTGCTACTCATCTGCAAGAATGATGAAATCTTCTGTGTATCACTTGTAGTTATCCACCTACCAAGGAGATCAATCAAAAAGTCCATGGACACTACATGGTCGGCAGTAACCTCTTCAGTGACAACTCTGCGCCTCAGACCTGTCATACCCATGAATGGTCGCGTCAAATCATTGATGGCTGTCCTGGCACAAGGCAGATCTAGTGCCAAACCTATAAGGCGCTCATACTCCTCCAAGGCAGGAGTCAACTCGTAAAGCCTAAACTAGAAAAACTGGCACTCTGGCATCCAGCAGGATAGCATACCGTCCATAAATCCCTGTGGTACCTCGAAAGTTAAAAGGTCTAGAGAATGCCCTAGCATCTGGTCCAATGTCCCTCTACTGTGAGAGGCAGACTATCATACCACGATCTCAACGAAGATGCTATCGAAGACGGCAGTGAATGCTCAATACCGCTGACTGTGGATGACGACATCTGTATAAACGTATCATGAGACCATCCAGAGGTCAAATCTAAACTCATTTGTCTAAATGGATATCCATGACATAATAAATGAATAATGACAATGATAAAAATGATGCAATGTATAGGAAATATCATGCATATCTAGAATAAACTATCTACTGCAAACATCATCTATGTTTGCTCATAAAATACAAAATAAAAAGTATAGGAAAATGGGGCACAAGTCGCCCAATTACTAATAGAGGCCTATCAAAAGATATAGCAAGAAATGGGGCACAGCCGCCCAATATCTAACAGAGTCCTATCAAAAGATATAGCGAGAAAAGCTATCCTAAGAGATCTAGAATATTTGCATCCAAGTTATCGACCTGATGCAGCTCCTTTTAAGTAACAAAATCTCGGCCAGTGGGAATGTACGGTCGATACAAGGGAGCATCAGCACCTGCAAAGTTGCTAGAAAATGGACCTGCTGAGAGGCCAGCTCCAGAGCTGGAATGATCAAAAGAATCTGCCTCGGAAGGATCACGGCCAAGATGTCTGATAAAGAAATGGGCCCTCTCCAACTGCTGGGTCAATCCTGTAATCAAGTCAGAATGAGTCAGCTCTCGGAGGCAAGCTATCCAGTCTATCATCATCACAGACCCTGGCACCATGTCTACCTTAAATTGGGTGTCACGAGTCTGAGCCCCAATGGTACGAGGACTCCACAAGCTGTAAAATGCTTCCTGGCTGTAAGGACCCTTTGACAGGGTGAAGCCATCTATGCCCACCAGTGGAATGTCTGTGAATGGCTGAGCTAGTGGCTAATGATGCCAAGCAGGAGGAACAAAGGTAATGCAGATATCTCCCATCACGCTTCGAATAACACGCTCTCCCAAGTAGAGATCCCAACCTCCCTCGGTCAAAAATAGAACCCGACGAGTGGACAATGCAAACTCCCGGCCAGTGGGAAAGCCATCGTCAAACTCGACTGTCAGAAAGTCTGAGGTGTAAGGGACCCACGAAATCAAATTGGCTATCAACAGCTCTAGCTACAAGAGAAAGTGGGTGAATCCCTCGGCTACAGGGACCTCCATCAACGTGGAGTGATGCCAACGCCATCCCCTCGGATAAGTCTCCAAGGCCAAAGTAGTGGCCATGCAAATATCAAAAGTCCTCAGTAATAAAGACTTACAAACACAAATGAGTTGATTAAAAAAGTGAAAGAGAAATGTACTCACCAGCAGGAATGGGTAAAAACCTAGCCAAGCCTCTGTTACGCCCTCCGAGCGCATGCGCATCCCTCAGAGAAAATAGGTAAAGGTGTAGGTACCCCAATCAAAATCACTGAGGCGCTCCATGTATCAAGTAGCGCTGACCAGGGCAAAAGACACCGTCAAGGAGTTGTTTGCAAGGAAACAACCCCTGATGATCACTAAAAACAATCGATAGAGGATGCGATATCTGGCCCTCTGATCATCAGGCAAAGGCTCAGTCAAAGCCCCACTTTAGGCATCTACGCTCAAGGGACTAGCACGGACAATCCGACCCTTGATGGTCATCGCAGAAACTCCCAAGAGGACCTAACGGCAGTAGGTGAAATATCAGCCACCACTGGCACTGGCTTGCCTGCAAACTCTATCCCGGTGATGAACCTCCAGTCCATAGGCGTCATCATCACCTCGCAGTCCAACAAATGAAGAGACTAGGGTCTGGTGGAACCAGCGCTAAGACAAAGACCTCAAATAACCCCAGGGGCAATGGCGGGGAGGGATAGAAAAGAATGCCTCAAAACCCCAGGTGTCGACAATGGCCGGATACTCCGGATGCAGAGTATGGTATAAGGAGTGGAAATTGAACTAGTTCCCCCTGGGCTACGTAAAGCCGGGAACCTGCATCAAATAGCCAACTTAGATCAAACCTGTGCCCTGAAATGGCAAAAGAAAGAAGGATAAAAAATCCAGAAGGAAAACTTCAGTCACCTCGTTGGCATAAAGCTATATCGTTGGATGGCATCTCAAATCGCCCAAAAGCTCCTGAATAGGAACCACAATGGCTGGAAGCTCCCTATGTGGAACATGAGCTAGGGCAGGATCGATAAATGAGACATCCTCATCGTCTACATCAACCGGCGGCTCAGCCCGGATGGGATGAATCACAGACTCAGCCAAACGGCGAGGCGGCCGGGCTGGACGTGGCTAAAGAATATCAGAAACTCTCCTCTGCCTCACTCCTGAAGTGACCCTGCTAGCACTACCAGGTCTATCTGGCTCCATAACCTGGACAAAGTCTCCAAATCACCTCAGAAAGGGTGAGGTAAGCCTTAAACATGTGGCTTATTAAATTAAAGCATTATTTTATATATTTTTAAGTCCTAAAGCATGCATGAGTCAACCAAAATTCCCTGTAGAGTCAAAATTGCATGTTTATTAAATGCTCATGGTTTTTGAAATTTTTTGGCAGAGTCTCCTTTGTAAAATGGACTGTCCCCATGCACATAGGCATGACTAGGTGGCCATTCAGTAGCACACCTACCAAAAAATAGAAACAGTTCATATTTATGAAAAAAAAAAATCAAAATGAAACTCCCTACGGCAGCTAAATTACCATGTGCATTTTTAGTTGAAAATCTAGGCTCATTTGGCCTCAAAAAAGATGAGTAAACTGATCAAAAAGGGCATTAATTGACTGTCTTAGGATTCAAATTTTTTTACATCAGAACATTCAGCACAGTAAAATATGCATATTTACTAAGTCTGAAAATTTTTATCAAGTCATATAGGCACGCCTATTCCATACATTGTGTTTAAAAGCATACTATGTGGTATGTAACATTCTAACGGTTAAAACTGGAAAAGAAAGGATGTAAACGTTACCAGAGATGGGCAGAACGCTTGTACGGTGATGAAATCTGACAAAAGCTGCCCGAACTCCGTAGATTTGAAGAAGAAAATCGGATTTTCTTTAGAACTCAAGTTTGAAAATGAATTTGAAAAGCCATGAAAGCCAAGTTATAAATCACAGGGAGGAGCAGCCCCACCTGCGGCTTCTATACCCTTACCCGCAGCTCCCTAAGGTGGGGCCCACCCCCTCCAGTTCGGTCTAGTTTGAGTGAAAATGATGTCTACAGAAGCTAAAAAGTCAAATCCAGAAAAAAAAAACTGCTACGCGATTGAGCAAATTGACCTGAAATCCTGCGTATAAGCGGCAAGTTCCTGACAAAGGGAATAACTTCATGTAAGCCATTGATTAAGACCCTGAAGTGATATTCAGGAGCCAATGATGAAAACTGTTGAAAAACTGCTAAAAACTGCAAAAAACTACTGAAAACTACCTATGTCTGGGAGTCAGGAAAGTCCAGCGTTGTGAACAGTAGTTTTTGAATGAGTCAGAATATCCAGGTGTGTCCGAAGGTTTGATTGCTCAGAAATACTATGGCCATGTCAAGATCAATCAGGTCTGACACTATCAACCGTTGGCGACAATCCCAACAAAGCATCGGGAATGATCCAGTGGTGAAGCTGTTGAAGGCTACTTTAGCGAAGGTCAGAGGGTCTGACACTATCTGCCGTTGGCAACAACCCCAGCGAAGCATCAGGAACGATCCGTGAAACCATTGAAGGCTATTTCAACAAAGGTCAGAATGAATGACATTTCAGCCGTTGGCGACAACTCCAGCGAAGCATCGAGAACGATTCGGTGGTGATGCCGTTGAAGGCTACTTCAACGAAGGTCAGAATGAATGACATTTCAACCGTTGGCGACAACCCCAACGAGGCATTGGGAACGATCCGGTGGTGAATTCGTTGAAGGCTACTTCAACGAAGGTCAAAATGAATGACATTTCAGCCGTTGGCAAAAACCCCAGCGAAGCATCGGGAACGATCCGGTGGTGAAGCTGTTTAAGGCTACTTCAGCGAAGGTAAGAGGGTCTGACACTATCAGCCAGTTAGCGACAACTTCAGCGTAAGCATCGGGAATGATCCAGTGGTGAAGCCATTGAAGGCTACTTCAACTGAGGGTCAGATTGAATGACGCTATTAGCCATTGGCGACGACTCCAGCGAATCATCGGGAACGATCCGGTAATGAAGCCGTTGAAGGCTACTTCAACGAGGGTCAAATTGAATGACATTGTCAGCCGTTGGCAATAACTCCAGTGAAGCATCGGGAATGAGCCGGTGATAAATATGGCATATAAGTTTATCCCCACAGAGGACAGATGATGGAATCTGTTATACAAATCCCCAGCGGTAACACCGAAAAGGATCGTTGATTCAACTGACCGTGAAAAAATACCATTTGAGTATGCACCGAGGAAGTTCGGTGACAGTCAAACTCTGTAATCTACCGTTCGAGTAGGAATTAAGTCCAATCGACCATTGAAAACTACCATTCGGGAAGGCATCGACCGGAACGTCGGCATCGACTGAACAGCAATTTAAACCATTGGCGACAACTCCAACGTAGCGTCGGGAAAGATCCGATGATGTAAACCAATGGAAGCTATCGTTAAGGTAGGCATCGGGAATCCCCAATGAGGTAACTCAGCAAAAGAGGAACATCCCCAGTGGAGGAAAAGTCAAAAAGCTAATTTGGAGACGCGAGACGATGGTGACAACCCTAACGTTGAGTTCAGAAATGTTCAATAGCTTCATCCAAGATAAAATCTTCCCCACAGATGATTATCAACTGACATGGTAAACAATTGGCTTCAAACCAGTGTAGCATCGAGAAAGATTCGGTGATGGTCGAGACTTTGCAAGCTACCGTTCGAGTAGACGGCAAGAGAATGCACTAAGGGCTATCACGGATGACGTTATCCCCAATAGAAAATGGCATAAATAGTCAGTGATAACCCCAACACCATAAAGGTATATAACATTTATAACATATCACACCATGTACTGCATTACATTTGCATATGTCATATTTCCAATGTCTAGCAGTCTTTATCCTGTTCATTCCATTGCATTGCATTAAACATGATAAAGAGGGGCATCTGTAGACACTCCAAATTTTGCATTCCTGTTACTAACCCTGTAAGAGGGCAAAACCATCTTTTACCTTCTGGAGACAACCCTGGAAGTTCAAACCAAAGACAACAGCCCAGACGACAACACCGGAGATCCAATTCAACCCCGGCGACAACACCTGGATGTCAAGTCAAGCCCCGACCACACCCCGCGAGGTACAGCAGCCCCGACGACAACACCAAAAGATCCAATTCAACCTCGACGACAACACCAATATGTCAAGTCAAGCCCCGGCCACACCCCAGGAGGTACAACATCCTCGAAAATAACACCGGGAGATCCAATTCAACCCCGACGACAACACCGGGATGTTAAGTCAAGCCTCGACCACACCCTAGGAGGTACAGCAGCCTCGGTGACAATACTGGGAGATCCAATTCAACCCCGGCGACAACACCGGGATGTCAAGTCAACCCCGGCCACAACCCGGGAGATGTAGTCACCCCAGAGACAACCCTGGGAAGCCAAATCAACTTCGGAGACAACCCTGAAGCATCACATCATCCCAGAGACAACCCTGAGAGACCAAGTAAATCTCGGAGACAACCCTGAGGATGAACAGAATTGGTTGAGTTCAAACCTCGGAGCCAACCCTGAGAAAATAGTCGAAAACTGTGCCAACACAGAAGAGAACCCCTGGAGGGGCAAAATGATCATTTTACCAACTTGAACCCCGTCCGGTCAAAATAAATCTGAATTGATGCAATGAAGGTCAGAAAGAGCCATAACATTGATCCCAAGTGAAAACAGCACAATACAGCTCAACGGACAAACTGTGAAAAAATGAAGATTCGGTTATAAACCCATCTTCCTGGATTTAGAAGAGGTTAAGTCCCATGTCATTGTGACGCTCTCAAAAAGGGCTTTCCGAAAAGGTATAGTACGCCTCAAATGGACGCTCTGATCAAAAGTTATGAAGGTTCAAACCTAACATCGCGTTGCTCGGAGTGCATGTACTTAGAGACGACGGGACCCACGGGAGTGGGCCCCACTTGGGGAGCTGCAGGTAGACCTGCGGCTGTTGCGATTACACCTGCAACCATCGGGTCTTTAAATATGAGACCCCCCCTTACCAAAAAAAATAAAAAAAATAGGAAAACGCTCTGAAACTCCGCCCATTTCGTCCCTTAGTCCTACTTCTTGTACTCCAAATTTCAATTTTATTCTTCTAACACGTTTGTATACGTATATTCTACTACATACCAAATATTAACCGGTGGAAACTATTGGGTTTGTACGAAATAGTGGCGCAATCAAATTGCAAAAATTAGCGGAAGCATGGTATATCAGAGTTTAAAAATTTTTACAAAACTTTTACCCCAGATCATCCTGTATGCAAATTATTAATTTAAAATGATAAATAAAAAGTTATAGAATCATTCCCTTGTAGAACGAAGCTTCACAGGTACAAGTTCAACTCCTTGTTCTTCATGATCTCTTTGAATTTCTGGGATAGATTCCTTCCTTTGATCAACGTTAGCCACCCAGGTGTTTGGCCTCTAGAGGTGATCCACCAAGGAAGAGGAATTATCAAGAAGGAGGGTGGTTGGCTAAACCCTAGTTTTCTATCCTCTATAGAAAAGGAGTACTCTCCAACAATTGAAATTGCATCAACTGATATCTATTATAAGACTCATCTTATATAGATATTGGTCAACCCTTCTAATCCTATTAGACATGTGGTTTCATTTAATTAATTAAACTCCTTTAATTAATTTAGGCTTCCCACCACATTGGGATTAATTAATTAAATTCATTTAATTAATTTTTCTCCTAATCTTATTAGAAATAAATGAGATTACTAATACTAAATTAATTCCTAAACACCTTTAGAAATTAAAATAATAATAATTGTAATAATATTAACAAGACTCCCCTTATTAATTTATATTTAATATTTTTAAAATATTAAATAATAAACATTAAGCTATTTAATTTATTTTATCACCACAGATTAAATTAATTACACTTAATGCATTATTACGATTATGCCATTACCTTCTTAAATAATTATTCTTTCTTTTATGGTGTTACCCTTTAGGTTCTCCATATTAAACCGGTTGTGAATAAATCAATTAGAACAATTCTAATCTTATTTAAATAAATAAATTAAACTAATAATCTATTTAAATAAATAATATTTATTCTACAATAGGGATAAGCCTCCCTAACGATCAACGACTTTTCAGATAATATAGATTTCAACATTAATAATAATAAAAAATCTGTAAGTAAATAGTTACCATACAATTTAATCATTCCACCATACAATGTTCAAATTAAATATAAGACATGAAATTACTGTCAAGTCTTATTTTATTTAATTATATGTATTTCAATTCGAAAATGCACAACTCCAAATAATGTAAATTAGAAACTTCTTTCTAATTTCATTCTTCCTTGGCCAAGGACTTCTGGGTACGAATCACATAGGACATATCTCTTCTTTTACTAAAAGTGGTAGATTCTTTATTGACTATTCATTATCTTCATATGTTACTTATTATACCCAAGCATACCCTTTGATATACCCTAAGGGTCTTAAGGAATAAGTCAAAGTATAATTCATTACACACAAGATACTATGATGATCTCAAGTTCAAGGTTCACTTGTACTATCACATTAAGAATTTCTATTGACAGACAAGTAAATCCGTCCAAGTTTCATCTTTTGATTTTGCCCGGAACTCAGTTCCGTGGCCATTTTAGCTAACATTTTAGTATATATTAGTATATATACGGTTTTCTTAGTTTGCACAACCTGGATCGTCAATCCGTGGCTTTTACTTGTTTTTATGTATATATATATATATATATGTATATGTACTAACTTGTTCGGCCTGGATCGCTGATTCGTGGCCTTTTTAACTTTATTATATATATATATATATATAACTGACTATATATATATATACTAACTTTTAATTCAGTTGGGCATGGATTACAAATTCGTGGCCCTTTTACTGCTTTTATATATATAACTATATTTTTTTTTCTGACTTCGTCTGGCCTGGATTGCTAATTCTTGGCCTTTCGCTTTAATATATATATATATACTAACTGTATATATTAACATTTATACTTTAGTTTGGCCTAGATTGGAAATTCGTGGCCTTTTTACCGCTTTTATAAATATATATATATATATATATATATATATATATTTACATTCTCTCGAGCCTGGAGTAATTCGTGGCTCTTTTACAGCTTTTATAAATATATATATTTACATTCCAGTCGAGCTTGATTAATTCGTGGCTCTTTTACAGCTTTAATATATATATACATTATGTCGAGCCTGGAGTAATTCGTGGCTCTTTTATAGCTTTCATATATATATATATATATATATAAGCTGTAAAGAGCCACGAATTGGTCCAGGCTCGACTGAAATGTATAGTAGTACAAGTGATCCAACCTTTCAAAACATCATTTTCATTTCTTATCTAAAAATGGACTTTTGCAAATCAAATCAAACCTTTCGTATATAGGTTCAACGAAGCAAGGCACTACTTTCAAATCAATCAAACGTATGCTAAATTACTTCCAGCATTCACACACACATTGCAAATAAAAAGAAAAATATTAAAAAGATGTGGTACTGTGTTTCACGAGAGTTGAGGGGTGCCTATGACCTTCCCCCCACTTAACCAAGCCCCCGAACGTTAGAATCTCGGTTTTAAGACCAAGTTTTGACAGTGTCCATTAATTGGTCCTACTTGCAAAAATAAATAAAACTCGGTTGAGTTGGTACAACCATTTCAAATCTACCAACTGGCGACTCTGTAGACCGTTCAAATCGTCGACATGATACATGTTGGTCTTTTCCTAAAAAACTTCACCCTTCATAAAACAGATAAGGAAAATAAGGGTAAAAAATAACAAAAATTTAGGAAAAGAGAAAGATCACGTCCAAAACGACCATATTTTTTCCTGACGTCGAAATTCCCGCAATACAAAAGACTAGCGTAAGAGACAAGCTAATGGCAACGATCAGGTTAAGGCTAACACACCAAAACAGAAGGTTAATGCTAAGCGTTGTAAGGGAAAAAGAGTTAAAAAAATAAAGATGACTTGCTATAATTGTCAGAAGGTTGGACATTTTCCTCGTGAATGTACTGAGTAAAAAAAGGTACAATTTATATTTCTTTATTGTGATGAATACATTGTGTGTTCACATATTTTTCTTGTTCAAACTGATCCTTCGTGGATTATTGACACGGGAGCAACCAAGCATGTAACTCGTGATAGGGAGGGATTCACTGAGTACCGACGAGTTTCCAAATGGGAGTCAAAGTTTGTTCATGGGGAACAGTTTAAAGGAGCAAGTTCTTAGTTTTGGTACTTATCAACTGACTCTGCAAAATGGTTGCACACTGATCCTTGAGGACATACTTTATGTACCAGGAATTCGATGGAACTTAATATCAGTTGTAGCTTAAGTTAGAGTATGGTATTCTTTTTCCTTCGACAGTAGTGGCGTATCTATTTTTTTTTATAATGATTTTTTAGGACATGGTACTTTATCAGATATTTTTTATGTTTTGAATAAAGGTGAATCCCATTTTTCTTATATTGCTTCTTATGATGATACTGTTAATGAATCATTGAAATGGCATGCTCGATTAGGTCATATTGGCTAATATAGGATGACTAGGCAAGCTCGAGAAGGCCTTTTAGGCTCACTCACTAAAGTTATCCTACCGGTATGTGAACCTTGTTAGCAGGGAAGGCAAAAAGAATATCATTTGGGAAGGCAGTGAGGGCCACTAATCCTTTAGAGCTAGTTCATTTTGACATTTGTTGTCCAATGAATGTTAGAGCACGACATTGTGGTAACTATTTCATCACTTTTATAGATAATTATTCGCGATATGGATATGTCTATTTGATTTCACATAAGTCGGAAGCATTAGGCTGCTTTAGAAGTTTCGTTGCTGAAGTTGAGAATCAAAGGGATAGATCCATAAAGGTTTTTAGGACCGATTGTGACGAATGAGAATTTGTAATTTAATTTAAATATTTATTGAATTAAATAAATATTTTTGATGATTTAATTATTGAGTTAAATAATTATGTGATGGAATTGTGGTAGATTAATCTAATTATATGTGTTACATTAGTTAAATTAATGTGGAGAATTTTATTATTAAAAGTATGTATTTAATTGAGTTTATTCGATTAAATAAATTATTTAATAAGCATAAGTTATTCTAATTAATTTAATAATTAATTAGAGATGTAAAGATTTCACATAATTAATAAATGAGAATTTTAATTATGTGATTTTGTGATTTAATGTGGATTGTCATATTTTATTTAATTGAATTTAAATAAGATTATGTGATTATTTAAAAGTGTGACAATTAACTATATACTAAATAAGTTAATTAAATTAAATGAGAAAGGAATAATAAAAGGTGCAAACAAACAAGGCCTTAATGGGGGTTGGGGGCAGTTAACCCATTTTGGGATTAATTGACGACCCATGATTCATCAGTTATTATAAATGTAGTTTATATCTTATATGCATATATTCATATATTATATATTATATATCCTATCTGAGAGAGAAGTTCGGAGAACTTAGAGAGAGATTGAAGAGAACTTAGAGAGAAAAGATTGAAGGAGAGTTAAGGAGTTTAAGTTTCTATCATCATCTTCACAAACTAGCAAGGGTAATTCCCTCCTCCTAAGTTTTCAAATTTAGTTTTTAGAGTTTTCCATTAACGTGTTTCAAAGTTTTCTGTGAAGAACGATTTTTATGATTAACTTAAGATATGATTATAAGTGTGTTATTATATGTTGATAACATGTTTTATATCATATATTCATGTGTTAGAGTAATCAATTTCATATAATTATACGTTAATTGGAGTTTCATGAACTACAGAGTATGAAAGTTATATATATGGCCCTTACGTAGAAATTGTATGCTTTGAATTGATTGTTTAACTTAAAATTGACAGTAGATTATGATTATACATGTTTAAACGAACAAAACGAACTTTGAACAGATGGATTCGGATTATAACGAATCCGTGACGTCGGAATTCATATTTTCTTTCAAAACTTTATAAAATACCAAGAACAATGAATTTATGTGATTTTATTTGAGTAATTACATGATATAAAGTGTTAAAAGCATGTTAGAATCATTATATGATGCTTCTATGAAGTTTATACTTCATGAGAATCACTTTGTTGGTTTAATTTGGATTTATTTGGCCTTAACTGTCAAAATTGCGAACTGGGGCTGAACTAGCCAAATCCACCCTCCCCAGCGGGCTCCATACCCGCCCCAGCGGGAACTATGCAATAGGTAGGCCCGCCCTAGCGGGCATAACACCCGCCCCAGCGGGTGTGGTGTAGAGGAAAATGAAATTTTTGCTTCATTTGTGTGTTTTTAAGCCATAGCATGATGAGTAACCTAACTTAATGAACCTGATGACATGATGAACATGTAATACTATGCTACAACATGTTGTTAACACATATTAGATAATTTGAAGTTTCATGTTAACAGACAAAGTTGTTGACATGTATAATATAATGTGAAGTTCATGTTAACAAACTAAGTGTGAACTTGGATATTGTGGCCGTAAAACTTGATTATGATTGTTTAAAGGATTATACATGTGTGATATGCATGTTGTGAGTTCATATTCATGTTATGTGGTTAGTCAACGAGTTAATATTATAAACCAAGTGGTAAGTTGAACTTAAGTGAGAAGTTCAACAGTTAAACATAATAGCTATGAAAACTAATCAATGTCATATACACAATGTAATGTGTAGGACGTTGAGGAATTGAATTGTAACTATATTTGTAGCTTGCACACAAGGCAAGTGTTCTATCCCTAACTTCTTATTGTTAAGCAAGTTTCCTTACCCTAACTCGTTTACGATTACGCAAGTTTTCTTATCTTCACTCTTTATGTTGAATAAGTGTTCTATTCCTTATTCTTATGTCAAGCAATTTTCCTGTGACAATCCGGATTTTCAAGAATTTATAAATGAGAATTTAATAAATAAAATTCTTATTTTAAGATATTCTAGTATGTGTATATGTGTTATATTCTGAAATGTGTGATTTGGTATGAAGAGAATTATATTTATGTAGTGGATTAATTTAATTAAGTGCAATATGATTAATTAAATCGATGTGTAAGTAATTGTGTAGTAAAATTCTAATTTAATTGAGAATAATTAAATTAGATGAATATTATGTGCTAAGTGTTTATAAAGATTTACTAATTTGTTACATGAATTATGATTAATAAGTAAATTACAATTGTGTAACAATTTAGTGTTATGTGGCTATTTTAATTAATTAATGAATGTTAGCTTGTATTTAATTAAAATAGAATGATAGGATTTAATTAAATAGAGTAACATTTAAGCTATGTGATTAAAAGAGTTATTAAAATAAAATAAAAGAGTTTTAAATTAGTTTTCCCAAACAAGGTCCTTAAATCTGTTTTAATTATGTTTTGCCAAACAATGCCCTTAAATCTGTTTTAAAGAGTTTTTACCAAACATGGTCTTAACTACTAAAAATCTATTTTTAAACAAATAATGAGTTTTGCCAAACAAGCCCTAGTGGCTTTTGATTTTCAAAAATAAGTAACTGATATATATTAAGTAGAAATATAATGTATATGTCAGTTACATTGTTATGTAATAATACGTATAATATATCTATAGTCAGTTATGTTATACTACGTTAGAAAACAAAACTACTCTGTGTTAGAAAGAAAAAGAAAGAACAAAGTAAACTAGAGAGAAAAGAGAGAAGAAGAAGAGAGAAAGAAAGAAAGAGGAGGAAGGAGTTTTGAGAAATCAAAACTAGAAGCCTATCATCATCATCATCATCATCATATGAATCATCATCTTCTTCTAAGTAAAAGTGTATAATCCAATTTTAATTGTTATTCTTCATTGTTTTTATTCTCTGTAAATAGGTTTTCATGATAAACTATAAATTGATGATCAATATGTGTTAGATTATGTATATAAACTATTATATATAAGTTATATGATTGTTTATGTGGTTTAATTCATGTAAATATGATGAACATGAAGAAATCATGTTCATAGCAATTTACAGTGAACTAGTTTGAAAAATAGTTTCTTAAATATCAAAAATTGTGTGTGATTATGCTATGATTATGAGAATTAAGTTTAGATTATGATAATATATCAAGAAACAAAATTAACATACTTTGAATCATGTGATTAGGGTTAAAAACGAACTCACAGTGTTAACTTTCTTCAAGAAAGCTTATCAATGGTGTTTTCTTCAAAATCATGAAAATTATTGTTTTGATTATGTTTTGTAGTGTTTATGTATGTTAAAATCATGTTAGAAGTTTAAGATTTTATTTTCATAAAGTTTCATATGCATTATGCTAGTTTAAATCGGACTTTGGTGCGAAGAAATAAGTCTAATTAGCTTATTTCTCTGCACAGTTCGCGAGCCGGGGAACCCACTAGCAGGGGGGCCCGCCCCAGCAAGGATTTTAGCCTAGAACTCCCACCCCAGCCGGGGCTACATGCTGTCCGGAGTGGTTTAAGTGTTGTAATGCAAAATTATTTTGACCTCCTGTAGTAAAACAAGCATAACTTTTTCATATAAACTCCGATTAAGGCGGTTCAGGATGATTCGGAAAGATAACGAGTAGACCTACAACTTTTATTCTTTATGTTTTTCGATTTAAAGTCATTAGAAAGGGTCAAAATGGTCATCTTTGTGACTGATGTATATTCATAGGCAATCGGAGGGTGTCGGACATGCACATACGCAAGTATAGTGCTGTCGATGATAAAAGATGTTGTTCTAAGTTATAAAACATGATTATTATAAAATATAATGATGCTTAACATTAATCAATGGTGTAATGACAATTATGTCGGCTTAAACAAACGTTAAGAGTCGATTAAAAGAGAAGTATAAAGAAATATGAAACGAAGGTTAACATGCTTAATGTTAATAAATATTATACATCTAATGTGATATAAAGACGAGGTTTAAGACTTAAACAAATTTTAAGTGTATTAAAAGAGAGCTTAAGGAGAAGTAAAAAATAAGTTTAACGTAAAATAAATCGAATAAGCGATGAGGAGCCCTAACAGGACTTAACCATATAAATGGAACATTGTGTATGAAACCTAAATAAGATGATAGTAGATCGTAAAGTAGAGTTACTTAAACGATTACTAAGCATTGCTATGTGACTAATAAATGATGTGCATGATTATGTATTGTGTAGGATACGTGAGGTGCAAATAGCTATAAGCTGTTTTTCGGTAATTGGTAATCTACGATCAAGGCAAGTCTTTTAGTTCCTATTTTCTTTATGAATTTGTAACTGATTGTGGTAATTTAGACTGTTGAATGTATGTGAAATTATAATTGATGCTTTATACTTTGAAAGTTAATTTATGACTAAACTGATTGGGTTATAGAACTCAATCTTTAATTGAGATGTGAAAATACAGCATGTATGATATGTTTAGTTAAACAATTATGATGTATGAACCGAGAATGATATTATGTGCTATGTGATGCAAGAAAATTGTTAGATCTTGCTGAGCTATCGAGCTCAATCTTGCAAATAATCATTTTTATAGGTTAAGGTTTCAAGGTAAGGCTATGTGCTACTTGAATGACATGGATCAGATTTAATGCATGAAGATTAAATATTTTAGCCAAAGTTGTTATTTCTATAAACCATGTTTAAGGTTTTGGAAGTGTACTTAATGGTTTATGATGTTTATTTTATGTTGAGTTGTAAAGTTTGAGTTATCCGAAGTATAAATGATATTGAATTGGGATGTGTAAGGTTTTATATTATAACTTTGATGTAACGATTCATGAAATAAATTTGAATCAAAGATACGTAATAGTAAAGGTTGTGATTCATGAAAATATAGAAAGAAAGATATAAAAGTTTTTAATTATTCTGTATTTTTATTAAAGTTTAATAACGATTAATGATGTAAAGTTAGAAGTTTGATGTATTGTTAATGACCGAGGTTAAGGGTTGTATTGTATGAATTTTGGGGTCGTTACATTTCTAAACTCAAACTTTACTTTTATTGAGCAAGTTTTCTATTCTTGAAATACTATCATGATGCAAGTTCTTCTCCTTGATTATTCAAGTTGAGATTTCATATGAGATGTTATAATACTTTTAAAGCATGATTCCAGTTATACAATACTTATTCGGGTGTATACTCTTGAGAAACTATTATTCGATTTGAATATCGTTTATTATGAAACCTTGTAAGACTAGCAAACTCTTATTGATTCGACTAGTCCATAGTTGATGAACGTTCTTGACAGGTCTCCAAATCTGAGTATTTAATTTTGATGATAACAAATTAGGATTAAAGGTCAAAAGGGTAGAATCCTCTCCATAGGATTAAATGTTAAAAATAATTTATTAATTACCTCTTATATTTTGACCAAAAATATTTATTTTCTTACTTGAATTTATTTTATAACCTTGATAATTTAATATCAAGTGTTATTAAAATAAGTTCATATAGTAACATTTCCTAATGCAAGGAGATTCCCATTTTAAAATTTGATTTTTTTAAAGGGCAAAAATTATTTCTAAAATATATATATACTAAAATATATTATATATGTAAAAGTATAATATATATATATATATATATATATATATATATATAAACCGTGTGTGTATGGAAGTGTGTACAAGTATTTTGTGTGTGTGTGCCGAACTTGGAATAGTGTTTGCATGGGAGTGAAAATTGAAAAATGCAATACTTGTATGGGTGTTTGTGCAAGTGTTGTGTGAATGCATGGAAGTATGCAAAAATGAGTGTGTCCTTGTATGGGTGTTTGTGTCGCAAGTCTAAAGTATGCTGCAATTGAATAAAGCATATGTCTTTGATAAAAACAATGGGCATATATAGTGACTCACATTGTTGGGCAATTTCAAATCCTATATATCCGGTCAAGCTCAAAGCAATCCAAGCCTCTCATTTTCCATCATGTAATCCGGACCTTCCAATTCAATTTTTTTTCAAAATTACGGTTATGCCCTAACCTCAAAATTCTATAAATAGGAAGCTTTTCTATCCATTTCAATTAACCAATTCTAAAAATCGAAAAGCTTACTCTCCTTGTCTACTGATTATACAAACAAGCTTTTACTCTCTTCGCTCAATCAAAGTTATAATTTCTTTTGGAAGAGAAAAATTGGTCCAAGTATTTGAGATAAGTTGTTATAATTATAATTGTTCATATCATCTCATACTTGCTCATATATATATATCTGTGATAAATTATCATACATATTCATATATCTATATATCCATGTTAGTAAAGAGTCAGTACTTGGACACCGATACACAATTTGGATGTTATTTCTTTTGAAATTCTCCAAACGGTCTTTAAAATCCCAAGTGACCCTTTACTGGTATAATCAATATATAGATTTAGATAATCAGATATAACATGCGATAAACATTTATATATGATCTATCATATCTAGTAAAGAGTCAGTACTTGGACACCGATATGCAATTTGGATGTTATTTCTTTTGAAATTCTCCAAACGGTCTTTAAAATCTCAAGTGGCCCTTTACTGATATAAATAATCGATATAAATATACTTTAATATTCTATATCCGATTATCAAGTTGTGAATTGAAAAATTTAGTCAGTACTTGGATACCGATATGCAATTCGGATGATATTTCCTCGAAATACTCTGGACGGTCTTTAAAATCCCAAGTGGCCAAATTATTCGCAACGTAGATCAAGTATAATATAATATATATATATAAGTGGGTAAAACAAGTTTGTTCAAGTATTATCTAAAGTGAATCATATTATCATACTTGATAAACTTTCATTAAATATACTGCTCACAAAATTGTTCATAAATTATTGTTGCATTATATAAGTGTGTGTGGTTGTTTAATTCAAAGTTATATTTATTTAACACCAAAGAAACACACTTTTTATAAAGAAAAATCTTTATCTTAAATCCATTTTAAAATATTCTTTAAAGAAAAAGAAAATCTTTATTACAAGTGCTTAAATATTTCATCTGCTTTCACAGAAGAACATCACATAAAAGTCTTTGAACTTTTATCATATACTTAAATTCAATATCTGTTTATCTGAGAAATATCTATTCTACTATTTTATCTGCTTATTGTTAGAATCAAATATTCAAACAAACTTTTGTAAAAGGAAAAAGGATTGAGTTAGTTTATTTTATATTTGTGAGAAATACAAGAATTCTTTGACCAAGACCAGAGTCTTAGAGAGGTTAGTTGGGAGTTGGGTCTCTAGCGTACTTGTGAGGTGAGGAAGAGATTGTTGTTTCAAGACCAAAGTATAAAATAGTACTAAGCTCAAAAGAAGATTTAACTAAGCTTGAGGAAGGAGCTGGAAGTTCGCTGTCCAAGATAGTTAGTTGAGATAGTTGTAAGTTTATATTTTAAACTTTGTACAGGCTTCTCCGCCTATTGAAGGAGTATTTATTACAGGGAGTAATATGATCTCAAGTCCTGCAGAGGAGCTTGAGACTGGACGTTGCAACATACCCGGGCTGTATGTTGTGAACCAGATAAATATCTATGCATTGTGTGATTGAATTTTAAATTGCTTATTAATTTGATAAAATTAACCTACTAAAATTCAAAAAGGCCAAAAATAATTTTTAAACGGTAATAATCTATTCAACCCCCCTTCTAGATTATTATTGGACTTTCAATTGGTATCAAAGCGGTGCTCTTCAACTTGTTTGGTAAGTGATTATAAGCATATCTAAGAGTAGATACATCTATGGACTACACAAATGCTACTGGTTGCGGTGAAGGACTATCAATGTCTAGACCTCCACTTTTTGATGGCACAAACTTGCCACATGGAAAAATAGGTTCAAAATCTACGCCAAGTCACAAGGAATCAAAATTTGGCTAACAATTGAATGAGGTGTAAAGATTCCCACAAAAGTCGAAAATAAAAAGCTCGTCGAAAAAGATGCTGGGGAATTCACCACCGAAGATGAGGAGATTATGAATATCGCCTCCAAAGCTGAACAAGTGCTAACCAGTGCTCTTATAGAAAAAGAATACAAAAGAGTTAGCAACTGCAAGAATGCTAAAGAAATCTAGAAAAAATTGATTGTAACCTATGAAGGAACTAGTCATATCAAAGAAATCAGAAAAGATGCTCTAATCCAAGAGTATGAAAGTTTCAAGTTGGAAGAAGGTGAAAAGATCATTAATATGGAAACTCGTTTTTCCAGAATCATTGATGAGCTAGAACAACTGGAAAAAGCTTACACAACAAATGAGAAGAACAGAAGGATTCTTAAAGCTCTTTCATCTGTGTGGAAAATGAAAGTTACAGCCATCAAGGAAAAGCAGGATCTAACTACTTATCCTCTTGATAGCCTCAATGGAAAATTTCGTGCCCACGAAGTCGATATGCTAGTCGAAAAAGCAGGATTAGACACAGACCTCAAAAAGAAAGGAATCACTTTCAAAGCCTTACTTGTTGATCAAGAAAGCGATGATGATGAACTGAATGAAGAACTCTTGAGTCTAGATAATAACGAAGTTACATTATTATCAAGACAACTAAGAAGAGTAATTCAAAACAAAGCAAAGAGATATGGCAAATACTTCATGAAAACAAATAACAACTTCAACAACTTCCGAAACAAGCAAGCCTTCAAGCCAAAAGTTTCAGGAGGGAATTTCAACAGCAACTTCAGAAATGCTGGCTCTAATGAAAATTCAAATAACTGTTTTGAATGCAACCAGCCAGGACACTTCGAAAAGGATTGTCCAAAACTAGCCAACAACAAAGTTCTAGTAGCTGAAGAAGGCTGGGATCTAAGTGATGAAGAAGAACCTACTGAGCCAACCAAAGAAACAGCAAATCTATGTTTAATGGCGGACAATGACTCATCATCAAAATCTGAGATAATTCGAAACACCATAATCTTCTATATAAAGACAATGAAATTATTAAAGAAGATTTTATTAAATTAAAAGCATCATTTAAAAAATTAATTGAAGCAAATAGAAATCTTGAAATAGAAAATTTTAATTTAATCATGAATAATGAAGTCTTAAAACATGAAAATGAGAAATTAGAACAAAACTCTTCAAGAAATCTTGTAGTAAAAGAAGAACTAGAAAAATTAAGAAAGACAAATGAAAATCTTGAAAAGGAAAACTCTACACTTATTATTTCTATGGAAAATCTTAAAAATGAAAATTCAGCTTTTACCATAATTATAGAAGATTCTCAAAAACAAGAAATAAGTAAAAAGGAAAATTCATTAGGAAAACAAAATGAAGAATCTATTCTAATGAGTCACATTAAAATGTTAACTCTAGAACGAGATGACTTAAGCTCTACAGTTATTAAATTTACAAAAGAAAAAGAAAATCGTGACGTTATGCTCTGTCAACAAAGATGTAGTTTTAATAAAGAAGGATTAGGATATATCGGAGAATATAGTAAGATAAAACATAAGAAACTCTATCATGTTAAAATCAAAGAAAAAGGTCATGCATCTCCTTTTGATAAATGCTCTTACTGTAACAGAAATGGTCATTCGATTTATTCATGTAATGCCAAGAATGGAAACTACACAGGAAGAATGATTTGGGTACCAAAAGGAAGTTACCCTGCACCCATTATCACAAAAAGAGAATTTCTTTATCATGAAAGACCATCTAGAAACTCTCATCAAAATCCTTCATTTAAAAGAGTTAGTAATGCATATTATAAATCTGCTACTCATAGAACATGTGTGCCTACGAGTGATTATTATCCTGTACCAAACTTTGTAAAGGAAAACACGACCAATCCTTATATAAATTAGAAAACTTACCCAAAGGACCCTTCTCATTAAAGGGTACCATTATGTGAATTTAATATATGTTGCAGGTATGTCTCACAGTTGATTCTAGTAAAAATAAATGGTACCTTGATAGCGGTTGTTCAAGACATATAACAGGCGACAAAACTAAATTAAGCAATCTACAAGCTAGAGAATGTAACGAGGTAACATTCGGAGATAGCAACAAAGGTAAAGTTATTGGAATTGGAAATGTGTACAGTAAACACATAACAATCTCTAACGTTCAATTGGTCACAAGACTCAGGTATAATCTTTTATCCATCAATCAACTATGTGATAGTGGTTTTAAAATAACATTCAGTCCTCATAACTGTTCAATATACGACCAAACTGGAAAATTAATTCTACTTTATCTTAAAAGTCAAAATGTGTACACGTGTGATTTAGATACCTACTCACACATGGACAATGTGTGTCATGTATCTGCAAATGACGATCCTTGACTTTTGCATCATAGATTAGGACACATTAACATGAAATGAATTAATAACATATCTTCTAAAGAACATGTTCGTGGTCTTCCTAAACTTAAATTTCTTAAAGACCATATTTGTGAAGCCTGTGAATTAGGAAAACAAATTCATGCATCTCATAAACCTAAACTCACAATTTCAACCTCTCGACCACTTGAACTCCTGTATATGGACCTAGTTGGACCTATCCTTAAACATAGTATGGGTGGTGCTGTCTATATTTTAGTTCTAGTTGATGATTATTCAAGATTCACTTGGGTTGATTTTCTAAAATTTAAAAATAAAGCGATAAACTCCTTTTCTGCACTATGTAAGAGAATTCAGAATCAACAGGGAAGCTCTATTATTTATATTCGGTCTGATCACGGAAGAGAATTTGATAATTCTGATTTCATAATATTCTGTGATGAGCACGGTATAAGTCATAATTTTTCTGCACCTTACACACCTCAATCAAACGGTGTTGTTAAAAGGAAAAATCGTACTCTACAAGAAATGACCAATACTATGCTTAATGAATATCGACTTCCTAAATATTTTTGAGCCGAAGCAATTGCAACTTCTTGTTACATTTTAAATCGTGTCTTGCTAAGACCAATTCTTCTCAAAACTCCC
Source organism: Panax stipuleanatus (assembly GCA_020205555.1). NCBI lineage: Eukaryota > Viridiplantae > Streptophyta > Magnoliopsida > Apiales > Araliaceae > Panax > Panax stipuleanatus. The sequence continues at coordinate 62,159,121 of CM035123.1, read as the reverse complement.
TATGAACTCTTTTATCAAAGAACTCCAAAAATAAATTATTTTCGTGTCTTTGGGAGTAAATGCTTTATTCTAAATACTAAATAATATCTAGTGAAATTCGAACCCAAATCTGATGAAGGAATTTTCTTGGGAGATTCACTAAATAGTAAAGCATATAGAGTCTTTAATAAAAGAACTCTAGTCATGGAAGAGTCAATGAATGTAACCTTTGATGAATCTAAACCTCCTCCAAAATACAAAAAATTGACAAAAAATAATACAGTTATTGAAGATATTCTCAGAAATATGGAAGAACTAAAAATTGATGATATTTCTTCTTCTGTCAATGTTAATCCTCTTGAAAATCCTAATTCCCAGCTAAATGACTTGCCCAAGGAATCACATGCTATAAGAAATCATCCAATAAAAAATGTCATTGGTGATATCGATAAAGAGATTCTTACTAGATCACAAGCACAAAATTTGGCCAGTCATCTATCCTTTCTGTCATAAATTGAGCCTAAAAATATAAAATATTCTTTGATTGATGAAGACTGGATAATAGCTATGCAAGAAGAACTTGAACAGTTCACAAGAAACAAAGTCTGGGAATTAGTTCCATCTCCAGAAGAGACCTCTATTATTGGTACTTGATGGGTGTTTCGTAACAAATTAGATGAAAATGAAACTGTTATACGTAATAAGGCACGATTAGTTACACAAGGGTATAATCAACTTGAAGGAATTGACTATGATGAAACATATGCTCCTGTTGCTAGAATTGAGTCTATACGTATGTTATTAGCTTTTGCATGCCATAAAGATTTTAAATTATTTTAAATGGATGTGAAATCTGCTTTTCTAAATGGTGTTATTGAAGAAGAAGTCTATGTTAAACAACCCCCTGGCTTTGAAGACTTTGATCATCCTAATTATGTGTATAGACTACACAAAGCTTTATACGGTCTAAAACAAGCTCCTAAGGCATGGTTTGAAAGACTGAGTAAATTTTTATTAGAAAATGGTTATAAAAGAGGCACAGTAGATACTACTCTCTTTATAAAATATAAAAATGATGATATTCTTATTTTGCAAATATATGTTGATGACATCATTTTTGGATCTACTAACATGACTATGTGAAATGAGTTTTCTGAAAACATGAGTAAAGAATTTGAAATGAGCATGATGGGAGAATTGAATTTCTTCCTAGGACTACAAATCAAGCAAGGAGAAAAAGGTATTCACATCTCTTAATCCAAATATTGTAAAGAAATGATTAAGAAATTTGGTTTAGAGTTTGTAAAACCTCTTAATACTCCTATGTTAACTACTGATAAACTAACTGCTGATGAAAATGGAGAAAGTGTTGACACAAAGAAATATCGAGGAATGATTGGCAGTCTCCTTTACATCACAGCTAGTAGACCTGACATTATATTCAATGTCTGTAAATGTGCCAGATTCCAAGAAAATCCTAAAAAATCTCACTTAGTTGTAGTAAAAAGAATATTTTGATACCTTAAAGGAACTACAAACTTAGGTCTATGGTATCCTAAAGGTCAACCATTCGACCTTGTGTGTTTCTCTGACTCTGACTATGTCGGTCATCATGTTGATCGAAAAAGCACAAGTGGCACTTCTCAGTTCTTAGGCGGATGTTTAGTTTCCTGTTTTTCTAAGAAACAAAAATCGGTATCTATTTCAACCACCAAAGCCGAATATATAGCTGCTGCACGATGTTGTGCACAGATATTATGGATGAAACAGACCCTTGTCAATTACAATATAAAATTTAACTTTGTGTTAATATTATGTGATAATACAAACACTATCAATTTAAGTAAAAATACAGTTTTTAATACTAGATTAAAACACATTGATGTTAGACACCATTTCTTACGAGATCATGTAAACAATGGTATTATTAAACTAGAACATTTTGACACAGAATTAAATATTGCTGACATATTTACTAAACCCCTAAGTTCTGATAGATTTTGTAAATTACGTTTAGACTTGGGAATGTTAGATATTGTTTCATAAAATATTAAGTATTTTAAAATCTATATTTTTTTAGTAATATATAAATATAATTTTTATTATTAATTCATAATTTTCTATATAATTATACATATTTGTTTCTCTTATATGTTAATACACTTATATTATGTAGTTAAGTATATATTTTTATATATAAGATTTTATATTGATAATCTTTCTCAAATTTCATATTATATATATCAAAAATTATATTAATATAATTATTAATATTATTAGTTTATAATTTTCTTCTAATATATATATATATAAACTCATAATTATAAATATATATATATATATATATATATTAATTATTTATATATGTTAATATATTTAAATATGCATTTTATACATTAAAATTCATATTCATTCTCTCTTTTAATTATCAGAAAATTATATTATTATAAATGTTTTTATTAAAAATTTACATATATTCATAATACTGAAAATTATTAATTTATAATTTTAATATAAATATTTAAGTATTCTTATTATCAATTATATGAAAAATTACATTTTATAACATTTAATATATAAATATATATCTGATTTAATCTAAGCCGCTGATCAAAGAAATCATCCAACGGTCAACCATAAGCTCAATCCGCGTCCATTTGACTCCAACCAATCAGAAACCAGATAGCCTAAGTACACGGATCACGCTCAATTACCGTTCGATCAACACAGGAAAAATACAAACTCATCTAAAGCGTTCGATCAAGGTCAACCGGTCAGCTGAACCGATCTCAAACACGCGCCTCACACCGACCGTTGATCAAATCTCAGGTTTGTTTTTAGCCGCACGATCACTCTAATTAAGCTAAATATAAAAACAAAAAATCAAAACAAAATTCATTTTTATTCTCTCTTTCTCTCTCTTCTCTCCGACTCTCTCCCTTCTCTCTCTCTCTACAACCAGACGCTCTCTTCTCTCTCTACCTCTCAAACCCTAACTCTCTCGGCCTAAATCAACAAATATATGTGAGTTTTCGTGTTCCTCTTTCAATTAAATGATTCTTCTGAGTCTTCTTAATCTTTCTGTTTTGTTGATTGTTATGTCTTCATGTTTCTGGAGTTAGTTCTGTTTTCTCTCTTCTTAAATTTTTTTAAATCATGTATATATTTTGTTTTTAGGTTCGATTGTGTCTAGAAATTTTTCTTAAAATATTTGAAACCCTAGATCCATATTTTTGTTTTCCTCTTCTTCTTCTGTTCATCTTCTCTGACAATGTTTTTCAAAACCCTAGATCCATACAAAAGGTATTTTTCGATAAAATTTCTTAAGGGTTCATATATATATATATATATTTAATGTGGTCCGAAAGTTTAAAATTTTTTATATCTTTAAAAAAAATTATATATATATATATATATATATATATATATATATATATATATATATATATATATATATATAAGGGAACTTTCTAGTTTCTGATAATTTCTTTCTCATATATTGTATATACCAAAATTTTATATAAGATATAAATATTTTTCAAACCTATTTTTATACATGTGTATGAAATACTAAAATTTTCTTAAATTTCTTTCTTTCTGATGTGTTTATTTTTTGTCAAAAATCTATGTTTACAAATATGTTTGTGTCAAAACATAATTTCTGTCAAACTAATTTTTTATAAAAAAAAATTCGTCTGTGTAGTTAAATTGAGTCTATAAAAAAAATCCTAAATATATATGTGTTCTTTTCTGTCTTTCTTTCTTCTTCTTTCCCTTCTGTTTAATTTTATTTATATATGTGAAACCCTAAATGTTCGTCTATATACATATATATCTCAAAATTTTAATTTTTACAGAAACTTGTAGAAGTTTATTTTTATATAAATATTTTCAAAAATATATATATATTTAAGTTCTTCACTGATAAATAAACTTTCGAAAACCTAAATGTTTCGGTCTAATTTTTAATTTTCAAATTTTTTTAAACCCTAATTTTTGTTATCAAAATCATTTTTCATATATATATATATATATATATATATATATATATATACACATAATTTTCAAAACCATACATGTCTCCGACTAAATATATATATGTTGTATACATATATACCTGGATTATATGACTCTGAAATTTCTGATCTATGTGTGTGTGAGTATGGTGTCTTTCCTTACTGATACACCTGTGCTATATTCTGGATCAACTTGAAAGGCTGCTAAGTTTGTGAATAGCTGTGCTAAGCATGAGTCAGTTATCCTTGAAGAATCAGTCTGAAATTCTGAGTCAGTTAGAGGCTTTAAAATTGTCTGTACAACACTTACAAGATATGGTGAGTCTATTGATGGAGCACCACAAGGTGTCAATCCCCCCTTACAACTTCACTGTCACTACAAGTTGTGCCCAGCCTGACCACTCTGGTCAGACCCCTCCTGATCTGCAACTCACAAACATGGGTATGAACTTCTCTCCACTCAACTTTGATGAACTCTGAAGAATGTAAACTAACTACTAACTATTCTGGATTACTGTAATAAACACTAAACACTAACTGATAATTAGAATTATTACTATCTGTTTAATTATTATGCTAACTTGCAGGTAATTTCTGAAATTAATAGTTTCTGCAAGTGTTTTGGTATTTTCTTTAAATCCCTCCATTTTTGTTAATGACAAAGGAGGAGAAGAAAAATATCATATGAGAAGAAAAATATCAGAAAAAGAAAAATATCAGATTATTATTAAGTAATAATTTGATATGAGAGCAGACATGGATCTTCTAAATATAAACTGTTATAACCCTACTATGATCTAAATGGTGTATGCTGGTTATAACTGTTATAGTAGAAATGAGTCTGATAGTTTGCATGAGATTGACAAGAACTGCTATTAACTGCTATGTCTGGACAGGATGGATGGTTTGTATGATGAAAGGTTTGCATGTTAGAAACAAATGTTATACAAACTGCCTGGATGGTTATAACTGTGTATGTCCGTCTGATAGTTTTTCAAAATTTTAAAAACTCGATTTATGATCTGAGGGGGAGCATTATGAATTAAGGGGGAGTTCTGAAAAATAAATATTTTTACTTATTGTCATCATCAAAAAGGGGGAGATTTATAGGTCTCCAAATCTGAGTATTTAATTTTGATGATAACAAATTAGGATTAAAGGTTAAAAGGGTAGAATCCTCTCCATAGTATTAAATGTTAAAAATGATTTATTAATTACCTCTTATATTTTGACCAAAAATATTTATTTTCTTACTTGAATTTATTTTATAACCTTGATAATTTAATATCAAGTGTTATTAAAAAAGTTCATATAGTAACATTTCCTAAGGCAAGGAGATTCCTATTTTAATTTTAAAATTAATTTTTTTAAGGGCAAAAATTATTTCTAAAATATATATATACTAAAATATATTATATATGTAAAAGTATATAATATATATATATATATATATATATATATATATATATATATATATATATAAACCGTGTGTGTATGGAAGTGTGTACAAGTATTTTGTGTGTGTGTGTGCCGAACTTGGAATAGTGTATGCCCGAGTGAAAATTGAAAAATGCAATACTTGTATGGGTGTTTGTGCAAGTGTTGTGTGAATGCATGGAAGTATGCATAAATGAGTGTGTGCTTGTATGGGTGTTTGTGCCGCAAGTCTAAAGTATGCTGCAATTGAATAAAGCATATGTCTTTGATAAAAACAATAGGCATATATAGTGACTCACATTGTTGGGCAATTTCAAATCCTATATATCCGGCCAAGCTCAAAGCAATCCAAGCCTCTCATTTTCCATCATGTAATCCGGACCTTCCAATTCAAAAATTATTTTTTAGAATTACGGTTATGCCCTAACCTCAAAATTCTATAAATAGAAAGCTTTTCTATCCATTTCAATTAACCAATTCTAAAAATCGAAAAGCTTACTCTCCTTGCCAATTTCTTATACAAACAAGCTTTTACTCTCTTCGCTCAATCAAAGTTATAATTTCTTTTGGAAGAGAAAAATTGGTCCAAGTATTTGAGATAAGTTGTTAAAATTATAATTGTTCATATCATCTCATACTTGCTCATACATATATATCTGTGATAAATTGTCATACATATTCATATATCTATATATCCATATTAGTAAAGAGTCAGTACTTAGACACCGATATGCAATTTGGATGTTATTTCTTTTGAAATTTTCCAAACGGTCTTTAAAATTCGAAGTGGCCCTTTACTGGTATAATCAATATATAGATTTAGATAATCAGATATAACCTGCGATAAACATTTATATATATCTTATATACGATCTATCATATCTAGTAAAGAGTCAGTACTTGGACACCGATATGCAATTTGGATGTTATTTCTTTTGAAATTCTCCAAACGGTCTTTAAAATCCCAAGTGACCCTTTACTGATATAAATAATCGATATAAATATTCTTTAATATTTTATATTCGATTATCAAGTTGTGAATCAAAAAATTTAGTCAGTACTTGGATACCGATATGCAATTCAGATGATATTTCCTTGAAATACTCTGGACGGTCTTTAAAATCCCAAGTGGCCAAATTATTCGCAACGTAGATCAAGTATAATATAATATATATAAGTGGGTAAAACAAGTTTGTTCAAGTATTATCTAAAGTGAATCATATTATCATACTTGATAAACTGTCATTAAATATACTGCTCATATAATTGTTCATAAATTATTATTGCAATATATAAGTGTGCTCATATAAATGTTGTTTAATTCAAAGTTATATTTATTTAACACCAAAGAAACACACTCTTTATAAAGAAAAATCTTTTTCTTAAATCCATAGAAAAATATTCTTTAAAGAAAAAAAGAAAATCTTTATTACAAGTGCTTAAATATTTCATCTACTTTCACAGAAGCACATCACATAAAAGTCTTTGAACTTTTATCATATACTTAAATTCAATATCTGTTTATCTGAGAAGTATCTGTTCTACTATTTTATCTGCTTATTGTTAGAATCAAATATTCAAACAAACTTTTGTAAAAGGAAAAAGGATTGAGTTAGTTTATTTTATATTTGTGAGAAAGACAAGAATTCTTTGACCAAGACCAGAGTCTTAGAGAGGTCAGCTGGGAGTTGGGTCTCTAGTGTACTTGTGAGGTGAGGAAGAGATTGTTGTTTCAAGACCAAAGTATAAAATAGTACTAAGCTCAAAAGAAGATTCAACTAAGCTTGAGGAAGGAGCTGGGAGTTCGCTGTCCAAGATAGTTAGTTGAGGATAGTTGTAAGTTTATCTTTTAAACTTTGTACAGGCTTCTCCGCCTATTGAAGGAGTATTTATTACAAGGAGTAATAGGATCTCAAGTCCTGGAGAGGAGCTTGAGACTGTACGTAGCAACATACCCGGACTGTATGTTATGAACCAGATAAATATCTGTGCATTGTGTGATTGAATTTTAAACTGCTTATTAATTTGATAAAATTAACCCACTAAAATTAAAAAAGGCCAAAGATAATTTTTAAACGGTAATAATCTATTCAATCCCCCTTCTAGATTATTATTGGACTTTCAGTTCTAAATTCTAGAATTGTTTGTGAGCTTATCCAAACCAAACTTCCTTTGGTGCAGACTCTGATGTCAAACTGAGATGAACAACCCTGTTATGGGGATTATTTATGCTTTAGCATTGAGATATTGTGCATAGTATGGTACTAAGGGCTGATCCCCCTAAGTATGAGAAGTAGAGTTCATATAGTCTTATGACTATTAAAGGTTTAAAGTATAAATACTTGACAACCTAGGACATAGTTCAAGGTCTTATAACCCTTAGATGTTCTTTTGATTCTTGTTATTCATTTTTGATTCAAAAGTCTAGTTTTCTTTATTCAGAAGTCTTTGATTCACTCGCATGTTATTATATTATTATATTGTTATAATTGTGGGCAATCGTGCTCACTCTTGCATAATAACATTGTAGTTAAGAACGAAAGGTCCGACGAGCCTTCCACTAGCAAAGGCAAGGGCAAAGTCAACAAGTGATGAAGACTTATTATTTTATTGAGAATATTTGTTAAGACTTATTTTGATGTTGTTTAAGACTTATTTAATTGTTTACGTTTTCGCACTTGAGATTTAAGGTTAAGTATGACCTGGATTCGGAGTTATAACGAATCTGTGACGTCGAATTTTATGTTTTCTTTCAAAACTTTGTAAAATACCAAGAACAGTGAATTTATGTAACTTAATTTGAGTAATTACATGATATAAAGTATTAAAAGCATGTTAGAATCATTATATGATGTTTCTGAAGTTTATACTTCATGAGAATCACTATATTGGTTTAATTTGGTTTTTTTATTTTGCATTAACTGTCAAAATCAAGAACTGGGGCTGAACTGGCCGAAGCCACCCGCCCCAGCGGGTACTATACAGCAGGTAGGCCCGGCCCAGCGGGTGTGGTGCAAAGGAAAATGAAATTTTGCTCCGTTTGTGTGTTTTTAAGCCATATCATGATGAGTAACCTAACTTCATGAACCTAATGGCATGATGAACATGTAATACTATGCTACAACATGTTGTTAACACATATTAGATAATTTGAAGTTTCACGTTAACAAACTAAGTTGTTGACATGTATAATATAATGTGAAGTTTATGTTAACAAACTAAGTGTGAACTTGGATATTGTGGCCGTAAAACTTGATTATGATTGTTTAAAGGATTATACATGTTGTGAGTTCATATTCATGTTATGTGGTTAGTTAACGAGTTAATATTATAAACCAAGTGGTAAGTTGAACTTAAGTGAGAAGTTCAATAGTTAAACATAATAGCTATGAAAACTAATCAATGTCATATACATAATGTAATGTGTAAGACGTTGTGGAATTGAATTGTAACTATATTTGTAGCTTGCATACGAGACAAGTGTTCTATCCCTAACTTCTTATTGTTAAGCAGGTTTTCTTACCCTAACTTTTTTACGATTACGCAAGTTTTCTTATTTACACTCTTTAAGTTGAATAAGTGTTCTATTCCTCATTCTTATGTTAAGCAAGTTTCCAAACTCAAACTTTACTTTTATTGAGTAAATTTTTATTCTTGAAATACTATCATGATGCATGTTCTTCTCCTTGATTATTCAAGTTGAGATTTCATATGAGATGGTATAATACCTTTGAAGCATGATTTCAGTTATACAATACTTATTCGGTTGTATACTCTTGAGAAACTATTATTCGATTTGAATATCATTTATTGTGGAACCATGTAAGACTAGCGAACCCTTATTGATTCGACTAGTCCATAGTTGATGAACGTTCTAAATTCTAGAACTGTTAGTGAACTTATCCAAATCAAATTTCTTTTGGTGCGGACTCTGATGTCAAACTGAGATGAACAACCCTGTTATGGGAATTATTTACGCTTTAGCGTTGAGATATTGTGCACAGTATGGTACTAAGGGTTGATCCCCCTAAGTACGAGAAGTAGAGTCCATATAGTCTTATGACTGTTAAAGGTTTAAAGTATAAATACTTGACAACCTAGGACATAGTTCAAGATCTTATGACCCTCAAATGTTCTTTTGATTCTTGTTATTCATTCTTGATTCAAAAGCCGAGTTTTCTTTATTCAGAAGTCTTTGATTCACTCGTATGTTATTATATTGTTATATTATTATACTTGTGGGCAATCGTGCTCACTCTTGCATAATAACATTGTAGTTAAGAACGAACGATCTGACGAGCCTTCCACTAGCAATGACAAGGGAAAGATTAACATGTGATTGAAGACTTGTTATTTATTTTGAAATGTTTATCTCCAAGACTTGATGTTGTTTAAGACTTAAGTCTTATTTGTTTACGTTTTCACTTTTGAGATTTAAGGTTAAGTATGACCTGTGATTTAATTATGTATTTATTATTCAGAAGTTGTAACCCCATAAGGGGAGATAATGGAGTTTTCTATTTATTTTATGGTTTGCCATTATTATGGGTAGATAGATATATGATATTTGTATAGTGAACACCAAATCCCATGGAAATTGAAGTATCCGGATTTGGGGGTGTGGTATCAGAGCTATAAGTTGAATCTTAGGTGGGGGAAAACCTTAGGGTAGTAGCCTTCGAGAATATAGTAATGATAAACTCTTATCGAGTTCTAAGAAAGATAATAACTTACCTTATGCGCTATATGTTTATACTTATGTACTCAAACATCACGTAATAACTAAGACTTAAAATTTGGTTTGTCAGGATGTCGGATGTTGGAGGATCTAGTCAGCCTAGGGAGGTTGTACCCCAAATGGCTATTGAGGAGGAGCCCCAAGACATTCACACAGTCTAGGAGCAGTTAATTCTTAGAGATCCATATCTTTTAATCACAGTTGTTGGTCGGGAGCATGAGCCAGTGTTCGATTCAGAGGAGGACTCTGAGGAGATTAAGATTCAGTCTGAGGCAGTCGAGGAGGAAGATAAAGACCCTGAAGAGTTCCCACCGAACTCTATCAGTGCTAAGATGTACGATGAGCTGTATGACTGTAACATCGAGTTACAGGATACTGTTCGGGAGTTGAAGGAACAAACGGCTACTCAGCAGACTACCATCGAGTAGAAGGACGGTGAGGTTGAGACTCTTTACACACGTCTTAGAGACGTAGAGTGGGAGTTGATCCATGAGAAGGGCCAAGGTGAGGAAAAGTCAGTTGAGATAGAAAAGCTGAAGAATGATTTGAAAGAAAAATCAACGAAGCTTGCCATAGCAGAGGATGCTTGGATGAGGGCTTCACGACGTACAGAGATTGCCGAGGATAATGATCGTGCAAAGAAGGCTAGGATTGAGGCGACGGGCTACACGTTTCAGAATGCAATTGACAAGGCCCAGGATCGGGTTATGATCTATCCAGTTCAGTTCCAGGTTCTACCTTGGTATATGCTAGATCGCATGACGATGTTCCGTATTATGGAAGAAGAGCGCAACAAAGCTGTTCGATGCCTTAGTAGGCAGTGATAGGAACAGTTTGATTATGTCAATACTTCTTTGAGTAGTTAATAATGTAAATTTTGATGTGATTATAAACAAAGGACTATTTCGTTGATTTAAATCCTGAAGATTCTTTATCTCGGGATAGTTGATGTAAATAGCAGTGATGCTATCTACTTATGTTTAAAACTTTTGATTAAATAAAATATCAGAATTTATTTGAGATGTTATGTGTTAAGTGTTATCTTATAGTATTTAAGTTCAACCTTAAATATTTAAAGAATTGAATAAAGATCTAATAAGCGTATATCTTAACAGAAATATGCCGCCAAGAAGAAGACGCAACCGTCAACCGGCCTAAGAAGAGTCAACGAATAACAACAATGATGCCAATGCTAACGCTAACCCCGTTCAATAGTTGGTGAATTTATTGACTAGAGCGATTAACAACCAATCGCAAGCTCCACCGAATACATCGTTCAAAGACTTCAAGGCGGTGGGACTGCCAGAATTCAAAGGATCTATAGGCCCGATTGAAGCACAAACTTGGGTCATGGAAATAGAAAATGTTTTTGACGTTGCTAAGGTCGGTGAGGACCAGAAGACCTCTTACGCTACATTTATGCTGAAGTCAGAAGCCAATTATTGGTGGCAGTCAAATAAAGTCCGGGGAGGAGAAGGTGTCATAACCTGGGAAAAGTTCAAAAAAATATTTTTTGAGATGTACTTCCCGACAAGCTCATAGAATCAGATGGAGGTACAGTTTCTGGAGCTTAAGTAAGGAAATATGGCTGTACCAGATTACGCTACAAAATTTAATGAGCTGGCTAGGTTCACCACATATCAAGTACACACGAACGAGAGAAAAGCAAGGAGGTTTGAACAAGGACTGAAGCCCTGGTTATATAACAAAGTGTCGATGTTCCAGCTGAACACCTTTGCTGGAGTGTTAGAGAAGGCCATCCTCGCTGAGGGTGGGAGCGATGCTGTAACCAAGTACAACCAGGATCAGATAAAGAAGAAGAGTGAAGGAGAAAGTGTTAAGGCTAGTGGTAGCAACGCGGGATGAAGTAACAGTCAGAAGCGGAGGTGGAATGATAGCCCATCGACCGGCAATCAACAGGGAAACCAGAAGAAAAGGGTTGAAGCGTGCCCGACCTGTGGGAAGAACCACCTGGAGGTCTGTATGAAGGGTAAAAGAGTTTGCTACAATTGTGGTTAGGAAGGCCACATAGCATCGAACTGCCCTAACCCTAAGAAGGGCGCCTGCTTCATATGTGGGTTAAAGGACCACTTGGCTAGAGACTGTCCCAAGAAAGTATCTGGAGGGGTAGGATCATGAGGGAATAGAGGAGGCAGCGGTGGAAATGCTCTGACTATCACGGGACCAACCACAACTAACGACCAATCTCCAGGACATTTAACATGACGGTGCAGGATGCTGTGCAGTCTCGCGATGTGGTGTTAGGTATCATTCTGATCAAGAAAGTTAATGTATATGTATTATTTGATTCGGGTGCTACTTTCTCATTCATATCCGATGATTTTTTTAAGAACTTAGGATTGCCTAAGGATAAGTTAGAATACCCTATGAACATAGAGATTGCGAATAGAGAAGTTATTCCTGTTAAGTATGTACACAAGAACTGTAGGGTGGATATTAAGGGTAATGTGATAAACATAAATCTTATCCCGATTAGACTTGGGGAATTTGACGTTATTCTGTGAATGGATTGGCTATTCAATTATGGAGCGATAATTAATTATCAAAGGAAGTGTATTAACCTTATGACTCCTTCAAAGGTAGTATTTTATGGCAACAAGTCGCCTAGATAAGCGAGTTGTCTGACGATGATGCAGGCCAGGAAGTTATTAAGACAAGACTGTGTAGGATATTTAGCCTACATAGTCGATAGTCGTAAAGAGAGTCTGAAGGTAGAGGAGATACCCGTTGTGAGGGACTTCGTAGATGTATTTCTGGATGATCTGCCAGGACTTCCGCCAGATAGAGAGGTTGAGTTTGTGATCGATTTGGCGCCAGGAACGACTCTAATATCAAAGGCACTGTATCGTATGGCTCCGATAGAAATGAAGGAATTAATGGTACAGTTGCAAGAGCTACTAGACAATAAGTACATTCAACCGAGCGTATCGCCATGGGGAGCACCGATATTATTTGTAAAGAAGAAGGATGGGACAATGCGGCTCTGCATCGACTACAGAGAATTGAACAAGGTCACAATTAAGAACAAATATCCATTGCCTAGGATCGACGACGTATTTGATTAGTTGAAGGGAACGAGGTACTTCTCGAAGATAAAACTGAGAAGTGGTTATCATCAATTGAAGGTGAGGCCAGAGGATGTTCCGAAGACAGCATTCATATCTCGATATGGTCACTACAAATTTCTAGTGATGTCATTTGGTATAACGAATGCTCCTGCAGCATTTATGGGCCTAATGAACAGAGTGTTCAAGCCATTTCCAGACAAATTCGTAGTGGTCTTTATCGACGACATTTTGGTGTATTCAAAAATAAAGGAGGAACACGTTGAACATCTGAAGGTGACGTTGGAGGCATTAAAAAGAGGGAAGTTATACGCCAAATTCTCAACATATGAATTTTGGATTGAAATGGTGCAATTTATTGGGCATGTGATTGATAAGGACTGAATTTCGGTAGATCCCTCCAAAGTCGAAGCTATAATGAACTGGGATCAGCCAAAAACACCGTCGGAAGTGAGAAGTTTTCTTGGATTGGAAGGTTATTATAGAAGATTCATTCAGGACTTTTCCAAGATCGCAACTCCGCTGACGAATTTGACTAGGAAAGCGATGAAATTCGTTTGGACGGAGAAGTGTGAGGAAAGCTTCCAAGAGCTTAAGAAGAGGTTGAGTTCTGTACATGTGTTATCTCTTCCGGATGACACAAGAAATTTTATGGTTTATAGTGATGCGTCGCATAAAGGACTTGGCTGTGTGCTTATTTAAAATGGAAAGGTTATTACATATGCGTCACGATAGTTGAAGGATTACGAGAAGGGGTATCCGACCCACGACTTGGAGTTGGCTGCAGTGGTATTTGCTTTGAAGATTTGGAGACACTATCTCTATGGGGAGAAGTGTGAGATATATACAGACCACAAGAGTCTGAAATATATTTTTACACAAAAAGATTTGAATATGCGCCATGGAAGGTAGTTGGAATTGATAAAGGATTATGATTGCGAGATCTTATACCATCCGGGTAAAGCGAATGTGGTTACCGATGCTTTGAGCAGAAATGGTCGGGAGAAATTGATGATGTTGACTGCTCAGGAGGAGCTAATTTCAGCAATGGAGAAGCTGGAATTGGAGGTGAAGTATCCTATGGAAGTCGATGAAAAGCTGTTCCAGATACAACCTGGTACAACTCTATTGGATAAAGTTAAAGAAGCTAAACTTCAGGACAAAGAATGTGAGAAGGTGAAGAAGAAGATATCCAAAGGGGATAAGCTGAAATTCAAAGTAGACAATGAAGGACTACTGAGATTCAAGAGCAGAGTTTGGGTACCGCCAGTACCAGAGATTAAGGAGGACATTTTGAGAGAGGCTCATAGTTCACGGTATTCGATTCACCCCGGAAGTACCAAGATGTACCAGGATCTCAGACAGCATTTCTGGTGGCCGAATATGAAACGAGATGTTGCCGATTGTGTTGCCAAGTGTCTGACATATCTGAAAGAGAAAGCAGAACATCAGAGGCCAAGTGGTTTGCTACAACCTCTAGAGATCCCAGAATGAAAATGGGAATATATTACGATAGATTTTATGGTTGGCCTTCCGATAACTCAGAAAGGCTACGACGTAGTATGGGTTATCGTTGACCGATTGACGAAATAAGCACACTTCCTTTCGATCAAGATCAGATTCAACTTAGACCAGTTGGCAAAACTGTATGTGAGAGAGATTGTTTCAAGGCACAGAGTTCCAGTGTCGATTGTTTTCGACCGAGATCCGCGCTTTACATCAAACTTTTGGAAGCGACTACAGGAATGCGTGGGAACGCAATTGAGAATGAGTACGGCATATGACCCTTAGAAAGACTAGCAGAGGGAAAGAACGATCCAGACATTGGAGGATATGTTGAGAGCGTGCATCATGTATTTCAAAGGAAATTAGGATGATCACTTACTGCTCGTGGAATTCGGTTACAACAACAGTTACCACGCTAGTATTGGCATGCCACCTTACGAAGCGTTGTACGACAAAAAGTGTAGAACTCCACTATACTGGGATGAAGTTGGCGAGAGATAGTTACTAGGACCAGAACTGGTACAGCAGACAGCAGAGATAGTCAAAGTGATCCGGACAAGATTGATAGCAGCTCAGGATAGGCAAAATAAATACGCCGATCTACACCGCAAGAATGTTGAATTTGAATCGGGTAACTTTATATTTTTGAAAGTCTCTCCCTGGAAAGGAAAGATCAAATTCGGTAAAAAGGAAAAATTGAGCCCGAGGTTCATTGGACCCTTTGAAGTGCTGCGAAGAATCGGAGAAGTTATGTATGAAGTAGCCTTACCTCCGGCACTAGAGCATGTCCACAACGTTTTCCATGTGTCAGTATTACGACCCTATAAACCCGATTACAAACATATGATTGAATATGAACCCCTACAATTTGAGAAAGACATATCTTACGAAGAAATTCCTGTTTAGATTGTTGACAGGAAATAGTAAGTTCTCAGAAATAAAGTAATACCTTCTGTTAAGGTAATATGGAGGAACCACAACGCTGAAGAAGCTATTTGGGAACTCGAAGAGCATATGATGAAGAATTACCCATATTTATTTACTTAATTTATGTGTAAGCGATTCTGGGGACAGAATCTTTGTAAGAGGGGAGAATGTAACGGGACGAAATTAATAAAATCGTGATTCTGGGGACAGAATCCTTTTAAGGCGAGAAAGATGTGACGAACGAGAATTTTATAATTTAATTTAAATATTTATTGAATTAAATAAATATTTTTGATGATTTAATTATTGAGTTAAATAATTATATGATGGAATTGTGATAGATTAATTTAATTATAGGTGTTACATTAGTTAAATTAATGTGGAGAATTTTATTATTCAAAGTATGTATTTAATTAAGTTTATTCGATTAAATGAATTATTTAATAAGCATAAGTTATTCTAATTAATTTAATAATTAATTAGAGATGTAAAGATTTCACATAATTAATAAATGAGAATTTTAATTATGTGATTATGTGATTTAATATGGATTGTCATATTTTATTTAATTGAATTTAAATAAGATTATGTGATTATTTAAAAGTGTGACAATTAACTATATACTAAATAAGTTAATTAAATTAAATGAGAAAGGAAGAATAAAAGGGGCAAACAAACAAGGCCTTAATGGGGGTTGGGGGCAGTTATCCCATTATGGGATTAACTGACGACCCAAGATTCATCAGTTATTATATACGTAGATTATATCTTATATGTATATATTCATATATTGTATATTCTATATCCTATCTGAGAGAGAAGTTCAGAGAACTTAGAGAGAAATGATTGAAGGAGAGTTAAGGAGTTTAAGTTTTTATCATCATCTTCACAAACTAGCAAGGGTAATTCCCTCCTCCTAAGTTTTCAAATTTAGTTTTCAGAGTTTTCCATTAACGCGTTTTAAAGTTTTCTGTGAAGAACAATTTTTATGATTAACTTAAGATATGATTATACATGTGTTATTATATGTTGATAACATGTTTTATATCACACATTCATGTGTTAGAGTAATCAATTTCATATAATTATACGTTAATTGGAGTTTCATGAACTACAGAGTATGAAAGTTGTATATCTGGCCCTTACGTACAAATTGTATACTTTAAATTGATTGTTTAACTTAAAATTGACAGTAGATTATGATTATATATGTTTAAACGAACAAAACGAACTTTGAACGGATGGATTCGGAGTATAACGAATCTGTGACGTCGGATTTCATGTTTTCTTTCAAAACTTTATAAAATACCAAGAACAATGAATTTATGTGATTTGATTTGAGTAATTACATGATATAAAGTGTTTAAAGCATGTTAGAATCATTATATGATGTTTCTATGAAGTTTATACTTCATGAGAATCACTGTGTTGGTTTAATTTGGATTTATTTGGCCTTAACTGTCAAAATAGCAAACTTGGGCTGAACTAGCCGAAGCCACCAGCTACAGCAGGCTCCATACCCGCCCCAGCGGGTACTTTGCAGCAGGTAGGCCAGCCTGACGAGTGTGGTGCCGAGGAAAATGAAATTTTTTCTTCGTTTGTGTGTTTTTATGCCATATCATGATGAGTAACCTAACTTAATGAACCCGATGACATGATGAACATGTAATACTATGCTACAACATGTTGTTAACACATATTAGATAATTTGAAGTTTCATGTTAACAAACTAAGTTGTTGACATGTATAATATAATGTAAAGTTCATGTTAACAAACTAAGTATGAACTTGGATATTGTGGTCGTAAAACTTGATTATGATTGTTTAAAGGATTATACATGTGTGATATACATGTTGTGAGTTCATATTCATGTTATATGGTTACTCAACGAGTTAATATTATAAACCAAGTGGTAAGTTGAACTTAAGTGAGAAGTTCAACAGTTAAACATAATAGCTATGAAAACTAATTAATGTCATATACATAATGTAATGTGTAGGACGTTGAGGAATTGAATTGTAACTATATTTGTAGCTTTCACATGAGGCAAGTGTTATATCCCTAACTTCTTTTTGTTAAGCAAGTTTCCTTACCCTAACTCGTTTACGATTACTCAAGTTTTATTATCTACACTCTTTAAGTTGAATAAGTGTTATATTCCTTATTCTTATGTCAAGAAAGTTTCCAAACTCAAACTTTACTTTTATTGAGCAAGTTTTCTATTCTTGAAATACTATCATGATGCAAGTTCTTCTCCTTGATTATTCAAGTTGAGATTTTATATGAGATGTTATAATTCCTTTAAAGCATGATTCCAGTTATACAATACTTATTCGGTTGTATACTCTTGAGAAACTATTATTCGATTTGAATATCGTTTATTGTGGAACCTTGTAAGACTAGCGAACCCTTAATGATTCGACTAGTCCATAGTTGATGAACATTCTAAATTCTAGAACTATTAGTGAGCTTATCCAAACCAAACTTCCTTTGGTGCGGACTCTGATGTCAAACTGAGATGAACATCCCTGTTATGGGAATTATTTACGCTTTAGCGTTGAGATATTGTGCACAGTATTGTACTAAGGGTTGATCCCCCTAAGTACGAGAAGTAGAGTCCATATAGTCTTATGACTGTTAAAGGTTTAAAGTATAAATACTTGACAACCTAGGACACAGTTCAAGGTCTTATGTGTAAGAACCCAAATTTCTAAGAATCATTATTAATAAGAATTTAATGAATAAAATTCTTAAAGCATGAGATAGCTTCATATATGAATATATATTTATGATATGAGGTTTGTAATATTGAATTACATAGGGTAATGTAAACTATGTAATACGTGATTCTTAGTGTTTAATAAATATATATTATTATTATATATTTATATAGATGAATTAGTAAGGGAGATGGATAATATTTATCTATCGATATTAAATAATTTATAGAATTATTTATCATGGTAAGTTGATGACATTAAATATTTTTAATAGTCACCAATTTCTGGAGTATATGTACGTGCAAGTATTAAGTTTACGACAATGCAACCGTAGCCTTTGATGGTTGATGTATAGGGGCTGGGCTAAACAATTCCTTCAGTGAGCGAAGGTATATACGAATTAGTAACCGATCTAACTCACTGTGAAAACAGTGTAGACGAGACGGAAACTAATTTGTTGGTTGTTTGTGGAAAACCACTCAGTGTACTATATAGAATACAAGTAAAGACACGGGGTGTGCTATGTTTAGACTTGTATATAAGTACGTTGTTAAAGAGAGAGAAGGAAATCAATATATCGTTAGAAATGTATTGGTCAGAGAATTATTAATTAATTAAATTCACGACAAGAAGTGAAGATTAAAAGAATGTATATATGTGTTACATATATATCTTGAATTATATGGATTGGTGGAAAGAGAATTAATTATTAGATATTTTTAATAAAGAATATTAGAATAATTTCTTATTAAATTATTTTAATAAAAGTGGGAGAGTTATTTAATAATATTAATAATACCTTGTATGTCTTTGACTAAGGTAATATGAATAAGGGTAGATATATTGAACATATTGGCTATATGTAATATATATTGATAGGAAATAACTTATGATTTATTTTCTATAAAGAAAGTATACATGTGTTGTACATGTAACTATTTTATCAATGCTTAGATATTATATTTAAATAATATCTTGAGGAAATGAGTAAGCCAC
The DNA here is from genome assembly GCA_020205555.1 of Panax stipuleanatus. Classification (NCBI taxonomy): domain Eukaryota; kingdom Viridiplantae; phylum Streptophyta; class Magnoliopsida; order Apiales; family Araliaceae; genus Panax; species Panax stipuleanatus. The sequence continues at coordinate 62,139,715 of CM035123.1, read as the reverse complement.
TTTATTAGGATTAATGCCACTATTAGAAATGATATAATATAATAAAACTTATTATATCATGTTTTGAAGAAATGATTAAAAGAGATTAATTAATATTATTATGAGAATTATTTCTATGTGCAAGTATACATGTTATGTGAGTTAGAGCCGATGCGTATAATTGCTAGGATTAATTAAAGGGAGTCACTAATGAGTTATTAAATTAGTGGACCAACCCTAAGGGTTTTATATCAGAGTATAATAGAAGCATTAGTATTTAAATATTCAATTTACTTGAATATAAGTAGTTAAACGTGATTGATTAATTGATACGTTGGGTAATTAATCGATAACGTGTGAATTTATTGTTGTTGAGAATAATAAAACATACGCATGTAAAGGATTAATTGTGATTACAAAGGATGGATGATTTACGAGTAATTGATTGATAATATGTCAATTAACTATTATTGTGAATAATATAATATATTAATGAGCAAAGGATTAATAAATATAATGCGATTATATTTATTTAATTAATTGTTTATGCAACCATGCGATAATTAAAGCTATAGTATATAGTGGTTCCCTCTATATATTATATAGGTGCAATGTGACACATTAATGTGGATATATATTATATAGTAAGATTTATGGCATTATGTGAGTTACATAATATTTATTACTCATGTAACATGATGTGTGTAGGAAGACTTTAATGTATATCCTATTATCTAATATTAATATCAATAAACAATTGTTAATTGATAATGATTTCAATAAGTTATTATAATTATTATAACAGTTATGATGAGTAATAATAATAATACTCAATTGAATTAGATTCGGTATTAAGAAAATATACATGGATTATATGTGATGTATATCTATGTGTAACCTTACTTGATACATTACAATTGGAATTTTCATTTGTAATTCATATATAACCTAAGTTATATGAAATGAAATTTGTATATATATCATGTACCCTAAGGGTATATATAAGGTGTATAGGTGTATAAAATTAGTGTATTACACTTGCTAGTTGCTTTTGCTGAGTTCTTTCCTTGTCCAACATTGAATGCTCATTTATTCTTCACGTGAACCCACGTGGCTACTCTACTCTTCTCAATTTCATCACAAGCTAGCTAATGATTGCAAGGGGTGTGGGATGTGACACTCCCAAATCCTGTGGAAATTAAGATACCGGATTTGGGGGTGTCACAAGTTAGTATCAAAGTCGTAGGTTATGAACCTTAGGTGGGGGAAACATAGGATAATAGCCTTCGAGAACATAGAAATGATAACTCTTGTTAAGTTCTAAGAAAGATAATAAAATTACCTTATGTGCTATGTGTTTATAATTATATACTTGCTCGAGTATCGATTAGCATCACTTAATAACTAAGACTTAAAATTTATTTTGTCAGGATGTCAGATACTGGAGGAGCTAGTCAGCCCAGGGATGTTGTACCCCTAGAGACTAGAGACGAGGAGCACCGAGACATACATATAGTCTGGGACCAGTTAGTATAGCCAAATCCATCTCTTGTGATCACAGTCATTGGTCGGAGAGCATGAGCCAGAGGTTAACTCAGAGGAGGACCCTGAGGAGTTTGAGATCCCGGCTGTGGCAGCCGAGGAAGAGGAAGAGGAAGACCCTGAGGAGTTCCCACTGAACTCTGTCAATGCTGATATGTACGATTTATTGTATGATCGCAACATAGAGTTACGAGATACGATTCAGGAGTTGAGAGATCTATCGATTACTCAACGGATTACCATTGCGCAGAAAGATGGTGAGGTTGAGACACTCCACACCCGTCTTGGAAATGTGGAGTGGGACTTGGCTCATGAGAAGGGCCAAAGTGAACAGAAGTCTGAGGAGGCAGAAAGGCTGAAGAATGAGTTGAACGAGAAATCAGAAAGACTCGCCATAGTGGAGGAAGCTTGGGTGAGCAATTCTCAACGTGCAGATCTGGCCGAAGATGATGCGGGTACAAAGAGAGTTAAGGTTGCAGAGACATGCTACACGTTTTCGAGGTCCATTGATGAGGCCCAGGACCGAGTTATGAGTTATCCAATTCAGTTCGAAGGACTGCCTGGGTATATATTAGATCGTAGGACTATGTCCCGCATCATGGAGGAGGAGCACAGCGAAGCTGTCCGACGTCTTAGCAGGCCGTAATAGGATAGTATGATTATGTGAATGCTTAACTAATAGTTAATAATGTAAATTCCGATGTGATTATAAACAAAGGAATCCTATGATGTTTTAAATCCTGTAGATACTTTATCTCGAGATAGTTGATGTACATGGCAGAAATGCTATCGTACTATGTTAAAACTTTTGATTTTAATAAAATATCAAAGTTTATTTGAGATGATATGAGTTAAAGTGATTATGTTAAATATTTGAGTTAAGTCTTGAGTATTTAAGAAATTGAATAAAGATCTAACAAGTGTATATTTTAACAAAAATATGGCGCCAAGAAGGAGACAAAATCGTTGACAAGCCTAAGAAGGGTCAACGAATAACAATAACAACAATGATGCCAATGCGAACCCCGTTCAGCAGTTGGTGAATCTGTTAGCTGGAGTGATGAATAATCAGTCTCAAGCTCCATCGAACACCTCATTTAAATATTTTAAGGCAGTAGGACCGCCAGAGTTTAAAGGCTCCACAAACCCGGTAGACGCTCAGACTTGGGTTATGGAGATAGAGAAAGTTTGAGTTTGCCAGAGTTAGGGAGGACCAAAAGATCGCCTACGCAACATTCATGTTAAAATCACAAGCCAGCTACTGGTGGCAGGAAAATAAGATCAGGGGAGGAGAAGGTGTAATAACCTGGGAAAGGTTTAAGGAAATGTTTTTCGAGATGTACTTCCCGACCAGCTCCCAGAATCAAATGGCGGTGCAGTTTCTAGAGTTGAAATAGGGAAATATGTCTGTGCCCGACTACACGGTAAAGTTTAATGAATTGGCTAGGTTTGCCCAATATCAGGTGCATACTGACGAAAGAAAGGCTAGACAATTTGAGCAGGGACTGAAACCCTGGTTGTATAGCAAAGTGTCAATGTTTCAATTGAACACTTTTGCTGGAGTTCTGGAGAAGGCCATCCTCGCTGAAGGTGGAAGCAAAGCGATGACCAAGTACAATCAGGATCAAAAGAAAAAGAAGAATGATAGTGAAGGAAATAATAAGGCTAGTGGCAGTAACACGGGAGGAACTAATAATCATAAACGAAGGTGGAATGATAACCCGTCGTCCGTAAATCAGCAAGGGAGTCAGAAGAAAAGGATAGAACCATGCCCAATCTGTGGAAAGACTCACTTGGAAGTCTGCATGAAAGGGAAAAGAGTTTGCTACAATTGTGGTCAGGAAGGCCACAAAGCACCTAACTGCCTTAACCCTAAGAAGGGTGCCTGCTACACATGTGGGTTAAAGGATCACTTGGCTAGAGACTATCCCAAGAAGGCATCTGGAGGGGCAGGGTAAGGTGGAAATAAGGGAAATAATTGTGGAAAGCTTCTTACAATTACCGGACCGACTTCGACAAACCGACCAACTGCAAGGACATTCAACATGACTGTACAGGATGATGTGTAGTCTCGTGATGTGGTGTCAGGTATCATTCCGATCAATAAAGTTAATGCTTATGTTTTATTTGATACGGGTGCTACTTGCTCATTTATATCCGATGACTTTGCAAACAACTTAGAATTGCATAAAGACGAATTAGAAATCCCTATGAACATCGAGATTGCGAATAGGGAAGTGATTCCTGTTAGGTATATACACAAGAACTGTAGAGTGGATATTAAGGGTAACGTTATGAATGTAGATCTTATTCCGATTAAACTTGGGGAATTTGACGTTATTCTGGGAATGGATTGGCTATTCAATTATGGGGCCGTAATTGATTGCCAGAAGAAATGTATTAACCTTATGACTCCGTCAAAGGTTGTGTTTTATGGCAGCAAGTCGCCTAGGCAAGCGAGTTGTTTGACGATGATGCAAGCCAGGAAGTTATTAAGACAAGGCTGTGTGGGGTATTTAGCCTACATAGTCGATAGTCGTAAAGAGAATCCAAAGTTAGAGGAAATACCAGTCGTAAGGGACTTTGTGGATGTGTTTCTAGACAATCTGCCAGGACTTCCGCCTAACAAGGAAGTAGATTTCGTTATCGATTTGGTGCCAGGAACGGCTCCAATATCGAAAGCACGGTACCCGATGGCTCCGATAGAAACGAAGGAATTGATGGTTCAGCTACAAGAGCTACTGGACAAGAAATATATTCAACCTAGCGTATCACCATGGGGAGTGCCGGTGTTATTTGTTAAGAAGAAGGATGGGACGATGCGGCTCTGCATCGATTATAGAGAGTTGAACAAGGTTACCATTAAGAACAGGTATCCGCTACCAAGGATTTATGATCTGTTTGATCAATTAAAGGGAGCGAGATATTTCTCAAAGATAGACCTGAGAAGTGGCTATCATTAGCTGAAGGTGAGGCCAGAAGATGTTCCGAAGACAGCGTTCAGGACACGATATGGTCACTATAAATTTTTGGTTATGTTATTTGGTTTAACGAATGCGCCTGCAGCATTTATGGGCCTAATAAATGGAGTGTTCAAGCCATTTTTAGACAAATTCATGGTGGTCTTTATTGACAACATACTGGTGTATTCAAAAACCAAGTAAGAATATGTTGAGCATTTGAAGTTGACATTATAAGTGTTAAGAAGAGAGAAATTGTACGCCAAATTCTCAAAATGAGAGTTCTGGATTTAAAGGGTGCAATTTCTCGGACACGTGATTGATAAGAACGGAATTTCGGTGGATCCCTCTAAAGTCGAGGCAGTGATGAATTGGGATCAGCCAAAAACACCGTCGGAAGTAAGAAGTTTTCTTGGATTAGCAGGTTATTACAAAAGATTTATTCAGGATTTTTCCAAGATCGCCATTCCGCTAACTAATTTGACTAGGAAAGTTATGAAATTCGTTTGGACGGAGAAGTGCGAGGAAAATTTTTAAGAACTTAAGAAAAGATTGAGTACAGCACCTGTGTTGTCCCTTCCGGATGACACAGGAAACTTTGTAGTATATAGTGATGCGTCGCATAAAGGGCTAGGCTGTGTGCTTATGCAAAACGGCAGAGTCATTGCCTACGCGTCATGACAATTGAAAGATTATGAGAAGGGATAACCAACCCATGATTTAAAATTGGCTGCGGTGGTATTCGCCTTAAAGATTTGGAGACACTATCTCTATGGGGAGAAGTGTGAAATATATACGGACCACAACAGTCTGAAATATATTTTTACTCAGAAAGACTTGAATATACGTCAGAGAAGATGGCTAGAGTTAATAAAGGATTATAATTGTGATATCTTATACCACCTGGGTAAAGTAAATGTTGTAGCCGACGCCTTAAGCAGAAAGGGTCGGGAGAAGTTGATGATGTTGACAGCACAGGAAGAATTGATTTCAGCAATGGAGAAGCTGGAATTGGAAGTAGGATGTCTAATGGAGATTGATGAAAAGCTGTTCCAGATGCAAGCTAGTACAACTCTTTTGGATGAGGTTAAGGAAGCTCAAATCCTGGATAAGGAATGTGAGGTAGTAAAGAAAAAGATATCTGAAGGGACTGAACTTAAATTTAAAATAGACAGCGAGGGATTGTTGAGGTTTGAAAGAAAAGTGTGGGTACCATCAGTACTAGAGATCAAGGAGGACATATTGAGCGAGGCTTATAGTTCGAGGTATTCTATTTATCCTGAAAGAACCAAGATGTATCAGGATTTACGACAACATTTTTGGTGGCCCAATATGAAAAGAGACGTTGTAGATTGTGTTGCCAAGTGTTTAACCTGTCAGAGAGTGAAGGTAGAACATCAGAGACCGAGTGGTTTGCTACAACTTTTAGAGATCCCAGAATGAAAATGGGAACATATTACAATGGATTTTGTGGTTGGCCTTCCGACGACCCAGAAAGGCTACGACGCAGTATGGGTTATCGTTTACCGATTAACGAAATCCGCACACTTTCTTTCGATTAGAATCAGATTTAACTTAGAACAGTTGGCAAAGTTATATGTGAAAGAGATTGTTTCGAGGCACGGAGTGCCAGTGTCGATTGTTTTCGACCGTGATCCGCGCTTTACATCAAATTTCTGGAAGCGACTACAAGAATGCATGGGGACACAGTTGAGGATGAGTACAGCTTATCACCCTCAGACTGACGGGCAAAGCGAAAGGACGATCCAGACATTAGAGGATATGCTGAGAGCATGCATCATGGATTTCAAAGGCAATTGGGACGATCACTTACCGCTTGTAGAATTCAATTATAATAATAGTTACCATGCTAGTATTGGTATGCCACCTTACAAAGCGTTGTACGGCAGAAAGTGCAGAACTCCACTGTACTGGGATGAAGTTGGCGAGAGACAGTTGCTAGGTCCAGAGTTGGTACAGCAAATAGCAGAGATAGTTAAAATAATTCAAACAAGATTAGTAGCGGCTCAAGATAGGCAGAAGAAATACGCTGATCCACATCGCAAGAATGTAGAGTTTGAATCGGGTAGCTTTGTATTTTTGAAGGTCTCTCCCTGGAAGGGAAAGATCAGATTCGATAAAAAGGGAAAATTGAGCCCGAGGTTCATTGGACCCTTTGAGGTACTACGAAGAATTGGAAAAGTAGCCTATGAGGTAGCTTTACCTCCGGCATTAGAGCATGTCCATAACGTCTTCTATGTGTCAGTGTTACGACCTTATAAACCTGATTACAAGCATGTGATATAATATGAACCCCTACAATTCGAGAATGATTTATCATACAAAGAAGTTCCTGTTCAGATTGTTGACAGAAAAGAACAAGTTCTCAAGAATAAAGTAATACCTTCTGTTAAGGTAATTTGGAGGAACCACAACGCTGAAGAAGCAACGTGGGAACTCGAAAAAAATATGTTGAAGACTTATCCACAGCTTATTTTTCTGAATAGGTGAACGCGATTATGGGGACAGAATCTTTGTAAGGGGGGAGAATGTGATGGGACAAAATTATTAATCGAACCGTGATTCTGAGGACAGAATCCTTTTAAGGGGGAAAAGATGTGACGAACGAGAATTTTGTACAGTTATTTGAATATTTATTGAAATAAATAAATATTTTTGATGATTTAATTATTGAGTTAAATAATTAATTCATAAGATTGTGGTAGATTAATTTAATTATATGTGTTACATTAATTAAATTAATGTGTACTAAGTTTACAGTTCAAAGTATATATTTAATTGAGTTTATTGGATCAAATGAAGTAATTAAATAAGCATAATGTTACTTTAATTAATTAAATAATTAATGAATTGACATAATTAATAAATAAAAATATTGATTAGGTGACAATATGAATTAATGTAAAGTTATTATATTTTATTTAATTGATTTAAATAAAATTAATTGATTTAATTAAAGTGTTACAATTAACTATATACTAAACTAGTTTATTAAAATAAATGGAAAATGAATAAGGAGACAAACAAACTAGGCCCTAAGAGAAGTTGGGTGGTTAAGTGAACTGGTGTTTATTAAATACGTATTATTAGACTTAGACGCATTTGTCATTTTCATATCAGAGAAAAACTAGAGAGTTTGTGAGAGGGGTTGAGAGAGATTGAGAGATCATTGATATTATCTTTGAGTGTATCATCTTCATCTACTAAAGGGTAATCCTTTCTTTTCAAGTTTTCAAAATTAAGATTTCTTAAATACGTACTTTAAGTTTTTCTGTGAAAAATTAGGTTTCATAATTAGGGATGATATGTATATGTATATATAGGTATGTGATCATAACATATTTTCTAACATATAATCATGTTTTTAAAGTAATCAATTTCATAGGAATAAGCCTTAATTGGAATTTTTGTGAATAATAGAGTTTTCAATTACGTATTTTCAAGAGTTCTCTGTTATGAGTTATTTTGAAAATTAAAGTGTGATGTGATCATATAGAGATCTGGGTATGTTAATATGATGGGCTATGCCATGTATATATGATTTACACTGATCACACCATGTAATTTTGTTAAGAATTAGGTTTATTAAAAAGATAGAGTATGAATGTTGTGAGTATAACCCATATGGGTTAAGTAAATGCTTAAATCATATGTTTTGATTAAAATTGACGTTTGATTACAATCATATATGTTTAAACAAAGAAAATAGAATTAAAATGAGTGGATTCGGTGTAGTAACGAATCCGTAGTGTTAGATTTTATATTTTTCTTCAAACTTTATAGAATTTTGAAGAACAATGAAATTAAAAGTCTTAAATTATGTAATTACATGACTTGAAATGTTAAAAACATGCTAGTAGTGATTTATGATGTTCCTATGAAGTTTATACTTCATGGATAACATTTCAAATCAGTGTATTGGTGTAAATTGGAGAAAATTGGCTGAGATCTGTGTTTATTCGCGAACTGCACAATCTGGAAATTCGTAGCCACACGGCCGCGCCGTTCCCAAGGGTTATTGCCTCGCGATAGCGCCTGCCTTGAAATTTCGAAAAAAAATTCTAAGTGTTAAATTTTGAGTAATGTGTTTTAAATCTAATAAACATGAAGGCATGTTGTGTATGTGATAAGATGTTAATACAAGATTAATAACTTATGTTATGTGATTAATTAATAAGTTAATTAAAATATTTAAACCATTATTTGAAAAAACTTAATAATGAGTTTGAAGAACACAGTTATAAATCGATAAACATATCGAACCTATGATTAATTGATATTGTGAATGTATTGATAGGTAAGAGTAATTAAAGAAGTGAGTTATAATTGTAGCTTGCGCACGAGACAAGTTTCCTAAACTCAAACCTTTAAATTGAGCAAGTTTTCTAACTATACTCTTTAAATTGAGCAAGTTTCCTAAACTTAAACATTTATATTGAGCAAGTTTTCTAACTATACTCTTTAAATTGAGCAAGTTTCCTAAACTCAAATCTTTACATTGAGTTGTTATGGTTCTTTTAAAAGTATCATTCAGTATACAATATTTAGTCGATTGTATACCCTTGAGAAGTTATTATTCAAATTGAATATCATATATTGTTGAATCCTTTAAGACTAGCGAACCCTTATTGATTCGACTAGTCCATAGTTAGTGAGCGTTCTAAATTCCAGAACTACTATTGAGTTATCCAAACCAAACTTTATTGGTGCGGACTCTGATGTCAAACTGAGATGAACAACCCTATTAAAGGGGAATTGATGATGCTTTAAGCGTTGAGGTAGTGTGCACAGTATCGGTACAAAGGGCTGATCTCCCTAAGTACGAAGTAATGTCCATAGTCTTATGACTGTTAAAGGTTAAAGGTTAATATACTTGACCTAGGACATAGTTCAAGGTCTTATGACTCTCAGATGTAATTTGATTCTCGATTACTATTCCTGATTCAAAAGTTGAGCTTTCTGTTATTCAGATTTCTTTAATTTCACTCGCATGTTATTATTGTCATATTTTTATACTTGCGGGCATTCATGCTCATTCTTGCATAATAACATTGCAGCTAAGAACGAACGATGTGATGAGCCTTCTAGTAGCAAGGGCAAAGGAAAAGCTAAGAAGTGTTGAAGGCTTGTGTTGTCATTAACAATGTTAAAGTTCAAGACTTATGTGTGATGATTTAAGACTTATTTATTTACGTTTTCGCAACAGATATTTAGGGTTAAGTATGACCTGGGATTTATTATGTATTATTATTTCAGATGATGGATTATTTATCTATTTAATGAGTTTCTATTATTATGGGTAGATAGTCTTATGATAATTGAACAGTGAACACCAAATCCTGTGAAAATTAAGATACCGGATTTGGGGGTGTCACATGGGATTCATGATGAGATTTACCAACTCTCAACCACCATTCCTTAACCATTATACAAACTTGAAATCCATGGGTTTAATTTGGAAGATAATTACATTGTATGGTTATTGAAATGTCTATAAGAGTAAGCTCTTCTCCTTTCATTTTCTTTTGCTAAGATTTTGATAAGAAGAGTTAGTATACTGAGTTTCCATTTGAGTTAAGGAAGAATTAGTATAGCAGCAATATAGGAATTGTTTAGCAGCAAGCCCATTTCTTAACAGAGGTATATTCTTATTCTTGTTCTTCAATGTCAATTACTTGATTTCACATTTTAGATGGTAATTGAGTTGTGAAGTATGATTATTAAGTGTTATATGAAGTTATAAGCATGATAGAATTGATTGGTTAAGAGAGTTATGCATTTGGGTTGTTAACGTTCCAAAGCAGCCTGTGTCTATTTCTGGCCGGAGCCCTGCGTAGCTGCGCTAGTTTTATACTGGCCAGTGGCGCAGCTGCGCCAGGCCTGAACCAGAGTTTCCTGTTTTCTGCTGCAAACTGTTATGTGATAACTTGTTGATATGGTTTAAGGCAAGCATGAAAACTTGTATAACTCCTATAAACATGTTCCTTGATACAACATGCATATTTATGGCCATGATAGCATACACTAATTGGTAAAAAGCTTTCTAGTTTAGAAGTGAACTTAGAATGGTTAAACATGAACCTTGTCATGGACGTAGCATGTGACCATTCTGATTTTATGAACATGATAGTATGGTTTATATTGACATGAAATGCATGTTTAAAGTGTTGAACACGCTAGCATACATGATTGATAGATTCAAGAGGTTTTAAAAAAAAACTTAAAGACATATGAAGTGAACTTGACCAAGACTTATGTCTTGTAATTTCTGACCATTTGAGTATGTGTAAATAACTTAGACATGCATGAAATCAGGTTTAACATGTATGAATAAGTACCTTGACATAGCATGAACATTCTTAACTTCGTTAGTGTGCGATTTCTAAAGAAAGTTATAAGTTTTTAAAATGAACCTTGACACATACTATTGATGCTTATGTTCTGACTTTTTGAGCATAATTGCATGGTCTAGATAGGTATGAAATGTAAATTTAAAAGTGTTGAGTTTACCCTAGCATTTATGGTTTAAGTCGTAATGGTTTCAAAAGTAAGATTCGGACTTTTTTGCAAACTAAGTTGCGTGATCATAGTGTATTAGTGTTCTAATACGTTTGAGCATACATGCTAGAGCTTTTAAATGTCATGTATGTGCACACACCTTACTAGACACTATAAAAGTTAGTTAAGCATGAATTAGATATGTTTTAAAGCAATTATCGATGCTAGTTGTGCGTATATGATAAAGGTAATTGTGAGCATGCGTATTAACGTTATTATGACATCTCACATGTATACATGAGGAACATAGTAGCCTTGCATGACTAGTTTAAGTGTGACAAGGATTTTGAAAGGTGAAACTTAGAAAGTTTGAATGTAATGGTTATATAAAACCGAAATTTATGAATAAGGTTTGAGATATGTAAGAATAATATAGATCATGTATCTATGAATTTTAAATATATGTCGAACACCTTTAGATAAGTGTGTGATACATATATATGATAGACTATAGTAAGTATGTATGGATAAGGTATACCTATACGTACATAGTTTTCTAAAAATATGATGAGAAAGTAAAACGAAGGTTCTAAGAACCAAGTTAGATAATAATGTAATCAATGGTTATTATATTGAGAATGTATGGATATGTATAACTGATATGTATGAATCCATAATTGTATGATTGTGTAGGAATACACGAAGCGCAAATATCTTTAAGTAGTTAAGTCGTAGTTGTTAAACTACGCATCAGGCAAGTCTTTTAGTTCGTATTTGATATATGAATTCAATAACTGTTAGATGAATTATATTATACCATGATGATGTTAACTTATATATGAACTATCTATGAGATATGTATGAGATTGAAAGTTGATCTTTGATGATATGATTGTTATGTGAGAAGTAATATGCGTAGTATATATCGGTTGATTATGAATGCATGAACTGAGTATGATATTATATGCTATGTGATACATGAAAACTGTTAGAATTGCTGAGCTGTCGAGCTCACTCTTGCAAATAACCACTTTTGTAGGTTAAGGACTCACGATAAAAGTTACGTGCTACGTGATAATGTTCGAAGATTTCAATTTATTTAAATATATATTCTTGAACCATGCTTAGGTTCTAGAAGATGTATACGATATTAAATTATAATGTTTTATACATGTTTAAATTGTAAGGTTGTGTTATGTAACACATAGGGGTTTCGAACTGAGATGTATACGTTTATATAGTAATTCGAACATAGTGAATCATACTTTATAATTGGTTCAAGGTTATGTAATTGATTCAAGATTATGAATTCAATGAAAGATTTTATTCAAGGAGATAGAAAAGTTTTAGTTATTCCGCATTTTTGTAACATCAATTGTGATGTATAGACAGGGATGGCATATGACCGAGATTTGAAAACTTATAAAAGGTTTAGGGTCATCATACAAGATCGTGGATATGAATAGAAATTATATTTCTATATTGTAATAAGTGAAATTTATTCATTAAGTTTTGAATAAAGATGTATAGTTCCGCGATAGATGTATTCTGCCGGACCGGATTCGAGGTAATCAAGAGACTCGGATTTGGGGTTATCACAGGTTGGTATCAAAGCTGTAGGTTATAAACTTTAGATAAGTGTACCTTAGACTATAACCTGAGAGAAGGAAAGATAAAGATTAATAAATACGTAGAGATTCAAAGAAGAATCTTGGAGTATCTAGAGATTGAGAATCAGGAGTTTCCTAACTCCGGTGATAAAAATGTTAAGACGATGTCTATAAAACGTTTACGAGAATGAACTCGAATGGAGTTTAGTTGATAATAGGGAAAGAACCCTAAGTTAAGTCAATGATCACGATGTGATCAGATTGAACAATGTAATGATAGATGGTCTGTATCGACTAAGTAATTATAGCTTGATGCTATAAGAGGAGGTACTATGTAATAGTACGAGCAGAACTCATGAGGAGTTGTATGTGACGAAATGTAGAAATTTCGCAACTAGCAAAGAGCAAGTTGAGAGTAAGATAGCTTCCTATACTGATTAGTGGCTGAGTTGACCAGTTCCTTGTATGGGCAGGGGATTGTGTTTGGTTCGACAACCACTTAGCTTCTTACATTGATAATCATTGGAATGTTGGTGTCGCGCTATCATTATACATATGGCGGAAAGGTGATTCTTTTCTCATGTTTATTTTGATAGATAGATATTAATCAGATTAGGTGCGAGTTCTTTAAACTCATACTTATGGTAAGTTCGTGACTCATAATCGTATGACGGAACCCCTCAGCGAATGGACGACTTTGGTCTGACTAGGATAAGTTCCTAAACACATATGATTGTGGAAAGTTCCTGAACTCCTAACGTGTGGTATGTTTGATGAACTGTACTGGGGTATAAGAGAGTTATGGATGATGAATTGAGGATTTTTAATAGATATTATTAAGCAATTGATCATTAAAGCAATTGAAGTTAATAATGGAGCATAGGTATTCCAAATCTTCTAGCTTTGCTAGACTTCGAATTTTTTTATATCAAGCTAAATTCGCACTAATGTGCCTTTCGAACAAAATAAATTTTTGTTATCCTCAAAACAAGGTGACAAGGGTGTGGAGATGGACTTCGAGCCATTAACACATCGTTACCTATTGCGACATGATAACATCAAAAATGATTTGTAATGATTTTTGAACGATTTAAAGAAGAGTCTACACTAATTGTTTCGGCTAGACAAAATTAATTTGAGATATCAAAATGTATTTTATATATCATCGATGCATCATGAAACCTGATGCGGAAATGATAAGCATGATGAAGTTATCAATGTAGAATTATCTAGTGTTGGATTTGATTTAAGCCCACTATGGTACGATGTAGTATGACAAAGTCATAAAAAATGAAAAATGATGAAGTTATCAATGCAGAATTACCTAGTGTTGAATTTGATTTAAGCCCACTATGGTACGATGTAGTATGACAAAGTCATAAAATGACAAAATCCTCAAACGGACTGTAAATACAGTACGGTATCATGACGTCATAAAATAATTTTTAGAACTTTAAAGAAAAGTTAGATGCCAAGTAATTTGGCCAGATACATGTTTCGATTGATATTCAAAATGTTGGTATACATCTAAGCTAATTGACTCAGCTAGACAAATGTTTATAAAAATTTAAGTATCTCTTTGAGAATTTATCCCGAACCAAATTATTTTGGAACGGACTCTGATAGTAAGACTGAGGTGAACAACCCTGAAAAAAGGGATATACTAGTTGGATGATATATTCCAATTTAAGAACTAAGGTACAATTGATTGACCACCTAACGTACCTATATTGGAAGTTTACCTTCTTCGTGATTGTAAACATACCAAGTTCAGCATGGTTAACAAATTTGGTTACGGTGAATACCGTAAGACCTAGAGTTCACGGTCTATATGACCCCTCAGCCAGATATGAAAAGTTTTAACTCTTTAGAGAGAAGTTATATGATGATAGAAGAGCTCCTCATGGAAGGAAGCAGTATGTAATCATTAAATTAAGCATGATATCAGTAAAGGTTTACTTGAAAACCTAGTTTTGATGAATAAAGGAGTAGAGATTTGTAGATTATAATTTCGAAGACGAAATTCTTAGAAGAAGGGGTGATTGTAAGAACCCGAATTTCTAAGAATCATTATTAATAAGAATTTAATGAATAAAATTCTTAAAGCATGAGATAGATTCATATATGAATATATATCTATGATATGAGGTTTGTAGTATTGAATTACATAGGGTAATGTAAACTGTGTAATACGTGATTCTTAGTGTTTAATAAATATATATCATTATTATATATTTATAGAGATGAATTAGTATGGGAGATGGATAATATTTATCTATCGATATTAAATGATTTATAGAATTATTTATCATGGTAAGTTGATGACATTAAATATTTTTAATAGTCACCATTTTCTAGAGTATATGTACGTACAAGTATTAAGTTTACGACAGTGCAATCATAGCCTTTGATGGTTGATATATAGGGGCTGGGCTAAACAATTCCTTATGTGAGCGGAGGTATATACGAATTAGTAACCGATCTAACTCATTATGAAAACAGTGTAGACGAGACGAAAACTAATTTATTGGTTGTTTGTGGGAAACCACTCAGTGTACTATATAGAATACTAGTAAAGACACGGGGTGTGCTAGGTTTAGACTTGTATATAAGTACGTTGTTAAAGAGAAAGAAGGAAATCAATATATCATTAGATATGTATTGGTTAGAGAATTATTAATTAATTAAATTCACGACAAGAAGTGAAGATTAAAAGAATGTATATATGTGTTACATATATATCTTGAATTATGTGGATTGTTGGAAAGAGAATTAATTATTAGATATTTCTAATAAAGAATATTAGAATAATTTCTTATTAAATTATTTTAATAAAAGTGGGAGAGTTATTTAATAATATTAATAATACCTTGTATGTCTTTGACTAAGGTAATATGAATAAGGGTAGATTTATTGAACATATTGGCTATATGTAATATATATTGATAGGAAATAACTTATGATTTATTTTCTATAAAGAAAGTATACATGTGTTGTACATGTAACTATTTTATCAATGCTTAGATATTATATTTAAATAATATCTTGAGAAAATGAGTAAGCCACTTTATTAGGATTAATGCCTCTATTAGAAATGATATAATATAATAAAACTTATTGTATCATGTCTTGAAGAAATGATTAAACGAGATTAATTAATATTATTATGAGAATTATTTCTATGTGCAAGTATACATGTTATGTGAGTTAGAGCTTATGCGTATAATTGCTAGGATTAATTAAAGGGAGTCACTAATGGGTTATTAAATTAGTGGACCAACCCTAAGGGTTTTATATCAGAGTATTAATAGAAGCATTAGTATTTAAATATTCAATTTACTTAAATATAAGTAGTTAAACGTGATTGATTAATTGATACGTTGGGTAATTAATCGATAACATATGAATTTATTGTTGTTGAGAATAATAAAACATAAGCGTGTAAATGATTAATTGTGATTACAAAGGATGGATGATTTACGACTAATTAATTGATAATATGTCAATTAACTATTATTGTGAATAATATAATATATTAATGAGCAAAAGATTAATAAATATAATGCAATTATATTTATTTAATTAATTGTTTATGCAAGCATGCGATAATTAAACCTATAGTATATAGTGGTTCCCTCTATATATTATATAGGTGCAATGTGACACATTAATGTGGATATATATTATATAGTAAGATTTATGGCATTATGTGAGTTACATAATATTTATTACTCATGTAACATGATGTGTGTAGGAAGACTTTAATATATATCCTATTATCTTATATTAATATCAATAAACAATTATTAATTGATAATGATTTCAATAAGTTATTATAATTATTATAACAGTTGTGATGAGTAATAATAATAATACTCAATTGAATTAGATTCGGTATTAAGAAAATGTACATGGATTATATGTGATGTATATCTATGTGTAACCTTACTTGATATATTACAATTGAAAATTTCATTTGTAATTCATTTATAACCTAAGTTATATGAAATGAAATTTGTATATATATCATGTACCCTAAGGGTATATATAAGGTGTATAGGTGTATAACATTAGTGTATTACACTTGCTAGTTGCTTTTGCTGAGTTCTTTCCTTGTCCAACATTGAGTGCTCAGTTCTTCTTCACGTGAACCCACATGGCTACTCTACTCTTCTCAATTTCATCACAAGCTAGCTAATGATTGCAAGGGGTGTGGGATGTGACACTCCCAAATCCTGTGGAAATTAAGATACCTGATTTGGGGGTGTCACAAGTTGGTATAAAAGCCGTAGGTTATGAACCTTAGGTGGGGGAAACTTAGGATAATAGCCTTCGAGAACATAGAAATGATAACTCTTGTTGAGTTCTAAGAAAGATAATAAAATTACCTTATGTGCTATGTGTTTATAATTATATACTTGCTCGAGTATCGATTAGCATCACTTAATAACTAAGACTTAAAATTTATTTTGTTAGGATGTCAGATACTGGAGGAGCTAATCAGCCCAGGGATGTTGCACCCCTAGAGACTAGAGACGAGGAGCACCGAGACATACATATAGTCTGGGAGCAGTTAGTATAGCCAGAGCCATCTCCTGTGATCACAGTCATTGGTCGGGAGCATGAGCCAGAGGTTGACTCAGAGGAGGACCCTGAGGAGTTTGAGATCCTGGCTGAGGCAGCCGAGGAGGAGGAAGAGGAAGACCCTGAGGAGTTCCCACTAAACTCTGTAAGTGCTGATATGTACGATTTATTGTATGATCGCAACATAGAGTTACGAGATACGATTCAAGAGTTGAGAGAGCAGTTGATTACTCAACGGATTACTATCAGCGCAGAAGGATGGTGAGGTTGAGACACACCACACCCGTCTTCGAAATGTGGAGTGGGACTTGGCTCATGAGAAGCGCCAAAGTGAACAGAAGTCTAAGGAGACAGAAAGGCTGAAGATTGAGTTGAACGAGAAATCAGAAAGACTCGTCATAGTGGAGGAAGCTTGGGTGAGCAATTCCCGATGTGCAGATCTGGCAGATAATGATGCGCGTGCAATGAGAGTTAAGGTTGCAGAGACATGCTACACATTTCTGAGGGCCATTGATGAGGCCCAGGACCGAGTTATAAGTTATCCAATTCAGTTCGAATGACTTCCTGGGTATATGTTAGATCGCAGGACTATGTCCCGCATCTTGGAGGAGGAGCGTAGCGAAACTGCCCGACGTCTTGGCATGCCGTAATAGGACAGTATGATTATGTGAATGCTTAACTAATAGTTAATAATGTAAATTTCGATGTGATTATAAACAAAGGAATCCTATGATGTTTTAAATCCCGTAGATACTTTATCTCGAGAAAGTTGATGTACATGGCAGAAATGCTATCGTACTATGTTAAAACTTTTAATTTTAATAAAATATCAAAGTTTATTTGAGATGATATGAGTTAAAGTGATTATGTTAAATATTTGAGTTAAGTCTTGAGTATTTAAGAAATTGAATAAAGATCTAACAAGCGTATATTTTAACAAAAATATGCCGCCAAGAAGGAGACAAAATCCTCGACAAGCCCAAGAAGGGTCAACGAATAACAATAACAATAATGATGCCAATGCGAACCCCGTTCAGTAGTTGGTGAATCTGTTAGCTGGAGTGATGAATAATCAGCCTCAAGCTCCACCGAACACCTCATTTAAAGACTTTAAGGCAGTAGGACCGCCAGAGTTTAGAGGCTCCACAAACTCGGTAGACTTTAGTAACTTGCTTGACATAAGAATAAGGAATAAAACGCTTATTCAATTAAAGAGTTTAGATAAGGAACTTGCTTAACGATAATAAGTTAGGGATAGAATACTTGCCTCGTGCGCAAGCTACAAATATAGTTACAATTTAATTCCTCAACGTCCTACACATTACATTATGCATACGATGTCGATTAGTTTTATAACTTCTATGTTCAATTGTTGAACTTTTCATTTAAGTACAACTTACAACTTGGTTCCAGGTGATAACTTATTAACTAATCATATAACATAAGTATGAATTCACAATATGCTTATCACATAGGTATAATCCTTTAAACAATCATAATCAAGTTTTACAATCACAATATTCAAGTTCGCACTTAGTTTGTTAACTTGAACCTTCACATTATCTCATACATGTCAACAACTCAGTTTATTAACATTACCTTCAAATCATATAATATGTGTTAATAACATGTTATAGCATAGCATTACATGTTCATCAAGTCCTCAAGTATGTTATAGCATAGTATTACACTTGGCACGACGTTTTGACGTTCATTCGTCGCACGCCCGATTCGTCCCTCTTGCGTTCGCTTAACATGCTTATATAACTTGTCTAAAACATCATTGATTAATGTTAAATATCATTATATTTCATAACATTCATGTTTTATAACTTAGAACAATATCTTTTATTGTCGAGAGCACTACACTTGCGTACGTGCATGTCCGACGCCCTCTAATTGCCTCCGAATATGCATCAGTCACAAAGATGGCCATTTTGACCCCTGTTAACGACTTCAAATCAAAAAAATTAAAGAATGAAAAATGTAGGTCTACTCGTTATCTTTTCGAATAATAATGAATCGCCTTAATTGGAGTTTGTATGAAGAATTTATGCTTATTTTACTACAAGAGGTCAAAACAGTCTCAAAAATTTTCTCGGACACCAAGAAAAGTCCCGGACAGCACCCACCCCCACTGGGGCGGGGCTTTATGCCTATGAGGACCCCTGGGGTGGGGCCCTCTGCTGGTGGAACTCTGGTTTGTGATTTTTGACAGATCGTAGGCCAATTACTCCAATTAAATTCAAATTAAACTAGTACTGTGATTTTAATGAAATATAAACTTTATAGAAACATCATACAATGTTATTAACATGTTTTTAACATCTTAAATCATGCAATTACTCGAATCAAATCACAAAATTTCACTGTTCTTGTTGTTCTTGAAGGTTTTGAAGAAAAACATAAAATTTGACGTCACAGATTCGTTATAACTCCGAATCCGTACGTTCAAAGTTTGTTTTCTTTGTTTTAATATGTATTATCATAGTCTACTGTCAAATTTAAGTTAAACAAACAATTCATGGCATACAATTATTCGTAAGGGCCATAAGGCCATATATACAACTTTTATACTCTAAAAGTTCAAAAAAAAAACCCAATTGAAACATAATTACATGGTGTTGGTCATTGTAATTCATGTATGCATAATATAAAACATGATATTTACATATAATAGTATACATGTGATCATATCTTAAGTAAATTATGAAAATCGTTCTTCACAGAGAACTTTTAAAACACGTTAATGGAAAATTCTGAAAACTTTTGAAAAACTTAATTAAAACATATTCACATGGATTTTATTGTTTTAAAATATTCATAGATGATGGAAACCATGTTATAATCATTTAGAATCACATACTTCATCAATCCATGGCTTAATCACAAAATAGACTTTTTACAGAGAACTTGAAAGAGAAAACATAGATCGTGAAATAGAACTTGGGATGAAGAATATACCCTTGCTAACTCTGTTTGGTGATGATATAGATTCTACTTCTCGATCTCTCAAGTTCTTTCTCAAACTCTCTCTAAGTATTTTCTCTCTAACTGATGAATGATATCAAAAGAGAAGACTGATTGTATATGATATATGTATAATGTGTATATAATATTACGTATGTATTATAACTGACAATATAGTGGGTCAGTTAATCCGTAATGGGTTAACTGGTGCAACTTCCTTTAGGGCCTAGTTTGGCTAGCCACTTACTAACTCATTCCCATTAATTTAATTAATCTCTTATAATATAGTTTAATAATGTCACACCCATTTAAGCAATTAATCAAATATTTTATTTAATTCAATTAATTAAAATAGAATAATTTCACATTAAATCACATAGTCACATAATTAAAATTCTCATTAATTAATTATGTCAAATAATTAAATCTCTAATTAATTAGAATAATATTATGCTTATTAAATAATTCATTTAATCAAATAAACTCAATTAAATATATATTTTGACTAATAAAATTCTCTACATTAATTTAATCAATGTAACACATATAATTAAATTAATCTACTACAATTCCATCACATAATTATATAATTCAATAATTAAATCATCGAAGAATATTTATTTAATTCAATAAATATTCAAATTAAATTACAAAAATCTTATTCGTCACATCTTTCCCCCCTTTAAAGGATTCTGTCCCCAGAATCACGGTTCAATTAAAAATTCGTCCCATTACATTTTTTCCCCTTACAAAGATTCTATCTCCAGAATCGATTACATATAAATTAAGTAAATAATTGTTAGAAATTATTCATCATATAATCTTCGAGTTCCCACGTAGCTTCTTCAGCGTTGTGGTTCCTCCAAATTACCTTAACAGAGGGTATAACTTTATTTCTGAGAACTTGCTCTTTCCTGTCAACAATCTGAACAGGAATTTCTTTATAGAATAAGTCCTTCTCAAATTGTAGGGGTTCATATTCAATCACATGTTTGTAATCGGGTTTGTAAGGTCGTAAGACTGAAACATGGAAGACGTTGTAGACATTATCTAGCGCCGGAGGTAAGGCTACCTCATACACAACTTCTCCAATCCTTCGCAGTACCTCAAAGGGTCCAATGAACCTCGGGCTCAATTTTTCCTTCTTACCGAATCTGATCTTTTCATTCCAGGGAGAGACTTTCAAGAATACAAAACTATCCAATTCGAACTCAACATTCTTACAGTGTGGATCGGCGTATTTCTTCTGCCTATCTTGAGCTGCTACCAGGCTTTTTCGGATTACTTTGACTATCTCTGCTGTCTGTTATGCCAACTCTGGTCCTAGCAATTATCTCTGAATCGTTCTTTCGCTCTGCCCGTCGGTCTGAGGGTGATATGCAATACTCATTCTCAATTGCGTCCCCATGCATTCCTGTAGTCGCTTCTAGAAGTTTGATGTGAAGCGCGAATCTCGGTCAAAAACATCGAAACTGGAACTCCATGCCTTGAAACAATCTCTTGCACATATAACCTTGCCAACTGGTCTAAGTTGAATCTAATTCTGATCGGAAGGAAGTGTGTGGATTTCGTCAATCGGTCAATAATAACCCATACTGCGTCGTAGCCTTTCTGAGTTGTCGGAAGGCCAATCACGAAATCCATCGTAATATGTTCCTATTTCCATTTTGGGATCTCTAAAGGTTGTAGCAAACCCCTCGGCCTTTGATGTTTTGCTTTCACTTTCTGACATTTCAGACACTTTGCAACACACTCTGCGACATCTCATTTCAGATTCGGCTACCAGAAATGTTGTCGAAGATCTTGATACATCTTGGTACTACCAGGGTGAATCGAATATCATGAGCTATGAGCCTTGCTCAAATCCCAGCAGTCCCTCACTGTCTATCTTGAATCTCGGTTCGGTTCCTTCAGATATCTTCTTCTTCACCTTCTCACATTCTTCATCCTAAAGTTGAGCTCCTTTAACTTTGTCCAGCAAAGTTGTTTCAGCTTGCATCTGGAACAGCTTCTCGTCAATCTCCATCAAATACTTCACTTCCAATTCTAGCTTCTCCATTGCTGAAATTAGCTCTTCCTAAGCGGTCAACATCATCAATTTCTCCCGACTCGTTCTGCTTAAGGTGTCGACAACCACATTTTCTTTGCCCAGATGCTATAAAATCTCGCAATCATAGTCCTTAATTAACTTCAGCCACCTTCTCTAGCGCATATTCAAGTCCTTTTGTGTAAAAAGATATTTTAGACTCTTGTGGTCTGTATATATTTCACACTTCTCCCATAGAGATAGTGTCTCCAGATCTTTAAAGCAAATACCACTGCAGCTAACTCCAAGTCATGGGTCGGATACCCCTTCTCATAGTCCTTCAATTGTCGTGACGCATACACAATGACCCTGCCATTTTGTATAAGCACACAAGCCAAGTCCTTTATACGACGCATTATTATAAATCACAAAATTTCCTGTGTCATCCTGAAGAGATAACATAGGTGCTGTACTCAACCTCTTCTTAAGCTCTTGGAAGCTTTCCTCACACTTCTCTGTCCAAACGAATTTCACTACTTTGACTTTTGAGGGATCTACCGAGATTCCGTTCTTATCAATTACATACCCAAGAACTCTACCTCTCTATCGGTCGGAAGTTCTGGCTAATCATCCTGAACTGCATCCATGAAATCTCTCACGACTGGTATTTCTTCTTACTTTGAGTTCTCTTTACGACTATTAACTATGTAGGCTAAATATCCTATTCAGCCTCGTCTCAATAACTTTCTGGCCTGCACATCGTCAGACAACTCGCTTGTCTAGGCGACTTGCTGCCATAAAACATAACCTTTGATGGAGTCATAAGATTAATATACTTTCTTGGGCAATCAATTATAGTCCATAATTGAATAGCCAATCCATTTCCAAGATATCGTCGATTTCCCCAAGTCTAATCGGAGTAATATCGACGCTCATCACATTAACCTTAATATTCACCCTATAGTTCTTGTGTACGTACTTAACATGAATCACTTCCCTATTCGCAATCTCTATGTTCATAGGGTATTTTAACTCGTCTTTAGGCAATCCTAAGTTCTTAGCAAAGTCATCGGACATAACTGAACAAGTAGCACACGAATCAAATAATACATAGGCATTAACTTTATTGATCGGAATGATACCTGACACCTCATCGCTAAACTGCACTACATCCTGTACTATCATGTTGAATGTTCTGAAGGTAGGTTGATTTGTTATGGTTGGCCCCGTTATCTTCAGAGCGTTATCACTGTTGCTTCCCTTGTTTCCTCCTGCTCCTGCCCCTCCTGACATCTTTCTAGGGCAATCCTTTGCCAGATGATCCTTTAATCCACATGTGAAATAGGCGCCCTTCTTAGGGTTAGAGCAGTTAGGTCTTATGTGGCCTCCCCGACCACAATTGTAGCAAACTCTTTTTGCTTTCATACAGACCCCCAGGTGATTCTTCACGCAGGTCGGACATGCTTCTATCCTTTTCTTCTGGCTTCCTTGCTAATTTTCGGTCGATGTGCTATCTCTCCTCTTTTAACTGTTACCTCCCTCAGTGTTACTACCACTGGCCTTGTTGTTACCCTCACCTTCACTTTTCTTCTTCTTCAGCTCTTGATTGTACTTGGTCATAGCATCGCTCCCTCCTTCAGTGATGATAACCTTTTTCAATACTTCCGCAAAGGTGTTCAACTAAAACATCCACACCTTGCTATACAACCAGGGCTTCAGTCCCTGTTCGAATCTCCTAGCCTTCCTCTCATCAGTATGCACTTGGTACGCGACGAACCTAGCCAACTCTTTAAATCTTGCAGCATAGTCTGGCACTAACATGTCACCTTGCATTAGCTCCAGAAACTGTACCTCCATCTGGTTCTGTGGGCTCATCGGAAAGTACATCTTGAAAATCATTTCTTTAAACCTTTTCCAAGTTATCACACCTTGTCCTCCACGTACCTTGTTTGTCTACCACCAATAGTTGGCTTCTGACTTTAACATAAACGTTGCATAAGCCGTCTTCTGATCTTCACTCACTCTAGTGACGTCGAAAACCTTTTCCATTTCCATAACCCAAGTATGCGCCTCAATTGGGTTCGTGGTTCCCTTAAATTCTAGCGGCCCCACCGCCTTGAAGCCTTTAAATGACATAATTGATGGAGCTTGCGGCTGGTTATTCATTGCTCCTGTCAACAAGTTCATCAACTGCTGAACGGGGTTTGCATTAGCATTAGCGTCGTTATTGTTCGTTGACCTTTCTCGGGCTGGTTGACGGTTAGGGCATCCTCTCGACGGCATATTTCTATTAAGATATATGTTTATTAGATCTTTCTTCAATCTTTAAATATCTAAGACTTAGCTTAAACATTTTAACATAATCACTTAACACATAACATCTCAAATAACTCTGATATTTTTATTTAATCAAAAGTTTTAACATAATACGATAGCATCACTGCTATTTACATCAACTATCTCGAGATAAAGAATCTACATGATTTAAATCATCAAAATATTCCTCTGTTTATAAACACATCAGAATTTACATTATTAACTACCAGATAAGTTATCACATAGTCAAACTGTTCCTATCATTGCCTACTAAGGTGTCGAATGGCTTTACTGCGTTCTTCCTCTATAATGTGGAACATCATCCTGCGATCTAGCGTATACCAAGGTAGGCCCTTGAATTGAACTGGATAGCTCATAACCCGATCCTGGGCCTTATCAATCGCATTCTGAAACGTATGGTCTGTCTTCTCTGCTGTGGCACGCTTTGCTGATTCTTCTTTAATGTCGTTCTTCAGTTTCATTATATTTAGCACACTTCGAGTCTCTAACAGTATTCAATATAGTATACTGAGTGGTTTCTTACAAACAACCAACAAACTAGTTTCTCGTCTCGTCTACACTGTCTTTCACAGTGAGTTAAATCGGTTGCTAGTTCGTATTAACCGCCACACTCTGACGGAATCATTTAGCCCAGATACTATATCGCTACCATTACAAACTACGACTGTAGTTAATTATAATCGAAACCTTAATTCTCATGACCAAAAACTGGCTCATGCTCCTGAACAGTATCCCGTAACTCTTTGTTACGGTCATACAGTTCATCGTACATCTCAGCACTGATATAGTTCGGTGGGAACTCTTTAGGGTCTTCATCCTCCTCCTCGGCTGCTTTAGCCTAAATCACAATCTCATCAGAGTCCTCCTCTAGGTCAAACACTGGCTCATGCTCCCGATGAACAACTTGATCAAAGGAGATGGCTCTCATTGATCTAACTACTCCCAGACTATATGAGTGTCTCGGGCTCTTCCTCAATAGCCACTCGGGGTACAACCTCCCTAGGCTGACTGGATCCTCCAATATTCGACATCCTGACAAATCAAATTTTAAGTATTAGTTATTAAGTGATGCTAATCGATACTCTCGCAAGTATATAAGTATAAGCACATAGCACATAAGTTAATTTATTATCTTTCTTACTCGATAAGAGTTTATTATTACTATGTTCTCGAACTCTTACAAAGGCTACTACCCTAAGGTTTTCCCCCACTTAAGGTTCATAACCTGGCTTTGATACCAACCTGTGACACCCTAAAATTTGGGTACTATAATTTTCACGGGATTTGGTGTTCACTATACAAATATCATCTATCTATCTACCATTAATAAATGCAAATCATGCAATAGATAGAAATAAATCCATCATCTCCCCTTATGGGGTTACAACATCTAAATAATAATACATAATCAATCCCAGGTCATACTTAACCAGAAATCTCTGTTGCAGAAACCTAAACAAATAATAAGTCTTAAACATTACACATAAGTCTTAAACAAATATTATCAATTAAACAACAAGTCTTCATCACTTGCTGACTTTTCCCTTGCCTTTTCTAGTGGAAGGCTCGTCAGATCTTTCGTTCTTAACTGCAATGTTATTATTATGCAAGAGTGAGCACGATTGCCCACAAGTATAATAATATAACAATATAATAACATGCAAATGAATCAAAGACTTCTGAATGAAGAAAACTCGGCTTTTGAATCAAGAATGAATAATCAAGAATCAAAATTACATCTGAGGGTCATAAGACCTTGAACCATGTCCTAGGTTGTCAAGTATGTTTACCTTTACACCTTTAACAGTCATAAACTATGGACTTTACTTCTCGTACTTAGGGGGATCAGCCCTTAGTACCAATACTGTGCACAATATCTCAACTCTAAAGCATCATCAATCCCCTATCAAAAGGGTTGTTCATCTTAGTTTGACATCAGAGTCCGCACCAAAGGAATTTTGATTTGGATAAACTCAATAACAGTTCTAGAATTTAGAACGCTCATCAACTATGGACTAGTCGAATCAATAAGGGTTCGCTAGCCTTACAAGGTTACACAATAAATGATATTCAAATTAAATAATAACTTCTCAAGAGTATATAATCGAATAAGTATTGTATAACTGGAATCATGCTTTAAAGGTATTATAATATCTCATATGGAATCTCAACTTGATTAACAAGTATAAGAACTGGCATCATGATAGTATTTCAAGAATAGAAAACTTGCTCAATAAAAGTAAACTTTGAATTTAGTAACTTGCTTGACATATGAATAAGGAATAGAACGCTTATTCAATTAAAGAGTTTAGATAAGGAACTTGCTTAACGATAATAAGTTAGGGATAGAATACTTGCCTCGTGCGCAAGCTACAAATATAGTTATAATTCAATTCCTCAACGTCCTACACATTACATTATGCATACGATGTCGATTAGTTTCATAACTTCTATGTTCAACTATTGAAATTTTCATTTAAGTTCAACTTACAACATTGGTTCCAAGTGATAACTTATTAACTAATCACATAATATAAGTATGAATTCACAATATGCTTATCACATAGGTATAATCCTTTAAACAATCATAATCAAGTTTTAAAATCACAATATTCAAGTTTGCACTTAGTTTGTTAACTTAAACCTTCACATTATCTTATATATGTCAACAACCTAGTTTATTAACATGAACTTCAAATCATATAATATGTGTTAATAACATGTTATAGCATAGCATTACATGTTCATCAAGTCCTCAAGTATGTTATAGCATAGTATTACACTTGGCACGACGTTTCGACGTTCATTCGTCGCACGCCCGATTCGTCCCTCTTGCATACGCTTAACATGCTTATATAACTTGTCATATCATTGATTATTGTTAAATATCAATATATTTCATAATATTCATGTTTTATAACTTAGAACAACATCTTTTATTATCGAGAGCACTACACTTGCGTACGTGCATGTCCAACGCCCTCCGATTGCCTCCGAATACGCATCAGTCACAAATATAGCCATTTTGACCTCTGTTAACGACTTCAAATTGAAAAACTTAAAGAATGAAAATTGTAGGTCTACTCGTTATCTTTTAGAATCATCCTAAATCGCCTTAATTGGAGTTCGTATGAAGAATTAATGCTTATTTTACTACAAGAGGTCAAAATAGTCTCGAAACTTTTCTCGGACACCGAGCAAGGTCCCGGACAGTACCCACCCCCGCTGAGGCAGGGATTTATGCCTATGAGGACCTTTGGGGCGGGGGACCCTGCTAGTGGAACGCTGATTCATGATTTTTGACAGATCGTAGGCCAATTACTCCAATTAAATGCAAATTAAACTAGTACCGTGATTTTTATAAAGTATAAACTTCATAGAAACATCATACAATGTGATTAACATATTTTTAACATCTTAAATCATGTAATTACTCTGATTAAATCACGAAATTTCACTGTTCTTGGTGTTCTTGAAGGTTTTGAATAAAAACATGAAATTTGACTTCACGGATTCGTTATAACTCCGAATCCGTCCGTTCAAAGTTTGTTTTCTTTGTTTTAACATGTATTATCATAGTCTACTATCAAAATTAAGTTAAACAAACAATTCATGGCATACAATTGTTCGTAAGGGCCATAAGGCCATATATACAACTTTTATACTCTGTAACTTCAAAAAAACCCAATTGAAACATAATTACATAGTGTTTATAACGCCCCGAAATTCGGCCTATTTTTCACACTAGAATTCTGTACGTTACGATACTTCGTATTCTATACATACATCATTATATCCTGAAGACACATGATATATTCATACATTCCCAGGTTCTATTACCTTAAAACGTTCATTCATTAAAAATAATGGTAATTACATTATTCTTATCACATTACAAGTGTGACTTAACTAGTCACCCTATCTATAGAATAGTTTTAATCTAACTATTCTCCGAGTCTTGGACTTGATCTTCACGCTTGTTTATTACATGAACAATACTTCATCTTGTGGTGCTAAAGGTACTCGCAACCAAAGCATCTCATCATCGATCCACTTGATCGTCATCAGGTATACATGATATACAATTTCGGGTTGTCACAGTGTTGGTCACTATAATTCATGTATGCATGATATAAAATATATTATTAACATATAATAGCATACTTGTGATCATATCTTAAGTAAATCATGAAAATTGTTCTTCATATAGAACTTTCAAAACACGTTAATGGAAAATTCTGAAAACTTTTGAAGAACTTAATTAAAACATATTCACATAGATTTACTTGTTTTGAAACATGCATAGATGATATAAATCATGTTATAATCATTTAGAATCACATACTTCATCAATCCATGGCTTAATCACAAAATAGACTTTTTTATAGAGAACTTGAAAGAGAAAACATAGTTCTTGAAATAGAAATTGGGATGAAGAATATACCCTTGCTAACTCTGTTTGGGGATGATATAGATTCTACTTCTCAATCTCTCAAGTTCTTTCTCAAACTCTCTCTTAGTATTTTCTCTCTAACTGATGAATGATATCAAAATAGAAGACTGATGTATATGATATATGTATAATGTGTATATAATATTACGTATGTATTATAACTGACAATATAGTGGGTCAGTTAATCCGTAATGGGTTAACTGGTGCAACTCCCTTTAGGGCCTAGTTTGGCTAGCCACTTACTAACTCATTCCCATTAATTTAATTAATCTATTATAGTATAGTTTAACAATGTCACACCCATTTAAGCAATTAATCAAATATCTTATTTAATTCAATTAATTAAAATATAATAATTTCACATTAAATCACATAGTCAAATAATTAAAATTCTCATTAATTAATTATGTCAAATAATTAAATCTCTAATTAATTATTAAATTAATTAAAATAACATTATGCTTATTAAATAATTTATTTAATCAAATAAGCTCAATTAAATACATACTTTGAATAATAAAATCCTCCACATTAATTTAATCAATGTAACACATATAATTAAATTAATCTATCACAATTCCATCACATAATTATATAATTCAATAATTAAATCATCGAAGAATATTTATTTAATTCAATAAATATTCAAATTAAATTACAAAAATCTTATTTGTCACAGTACCCATACTCTTCCTTTGAATCTCAAGATACCGTCTTTATCCATTCCAAATCTTTCTTGTTCATTTTCTACTATCCTTTTTCTTATTTTCTCGCATTCCTCATCCTTCTCTTGTGATTCCTTTATTCTATCCAATAATGTTAGACGAGCTTCCATTGCAAATACTTTCTCTTCAGACCTCCCAGGTCCCTATACCCCTATTTCCAATTTCTCCATATCTCTTTCACTCCTCCTGAGTCGTCAATTGGAACAATTTCTCCCTTCCTTTTCTGCTTAGTGCGTCGGCAACTACTTTTGCCTTTCCCGGGTGATAAAGAATCTCGCAGTCATAATCCTTAATCAATTCTAACCACCTTCTCTGTCGCATGTTCAACTCCTTCTGTGTGAAGATATATTTCAGACTCTTGTGATCAGTGTATATCTCACATTTCTCTCTGTACAGATAATGTCTCCAAATTTTTAACACAAAAACTACTGCCGCTAACTCTAAGTCGTGAGTAGGGTATCGTTTTTCATAATCCTTTAATTGCCGTGATGCATACGCAATGACCTTGCCATGTTGTATAAGCACGCAACCAAGTCCCTTGTGCGATGCATCGCTATACATCACGAAACCTCCCGTATCGTAGGGTAATGATAATACAGGCGCCTCCCTTAATCTCTTCTTTAACTTCTGAAAACTTTCCTCAAATTTTTTCGTCCATCCGAATTTTACCGGCTTCCTCATTAGATTGGTTAACGGGGTCGCTATCTTAGAAAAATCTTGGATGAATCTTCGATAGTACCCAGCTAACCCTAAGAAACTTCTCACCTCCGTTGGTGTCTTCGATTGTTCCCAATTACTCACTGCCTCTACCTTTGCAGGGTCCACTAAAATTTCATCCTTGCCTACCACGTGTCCTAAGAATTGAACCTTCTCCATCCAGAATTCACACTTTAAAAACTTTGTATACATTTTCTCCTTCATTAGCGCTTCCAAAACCATCTTCAGATGTTCGACGTGCTCTTCCTTTGTCTTTGAGTAGATCAAGATGTCGTCGATGAAAAGTACCACAAATTTATCCAAGTATGGCTTAAAAACTAGGTTCATCAAGTCTATAAATGCTGCCGGAGCAGTAGTCAATCTGAATAACGTTACCAAACACTCGTAGTGCCCATAGCGGGTTCGAAACGCCGTCTTTAGTATGTCCTCCTCCCGTACCTTCAACTAGTGATAACCTGTTCGCAGATCTAACTTTAAGAAACACTTCGCTCTCTTTAATTGGTCAAAAAGGTCGTCTATCCTTGGTAACGGATATCTATTCTTGATCGTTACTCTATTTAATTCTCGATAATCGATATAGAGCCTCATCGATCCGTCCTTCTTCTTAACAAATAATACCGGTGCTCCCCAAGGAGACACACTCGATCGTACGTAACCCTTATCCAGCAATTCTTATAATTGTATTTTCAATTCCTTCATTTCTACTAGCGCCATACGATATGGATCTTTCAAAATTGGTGCAGTTCCCGGTGCTAAGTCTATTACGAATTCAATTTCTCTATATGGCTGAAGACCAGGCAAATCGTTCGAAAATACATCTTGGAATTATCTCACTATAGATATATCCTTAATCTCTACTCTCTTCTTCCGAGTATCTATAATGTAAGCTAAGTAACCTACACATCATTTTCTTAACAATTTCTTGGCCTGCATCATCGTAAAATAACATGATTGTTTAAGCGATGAGCTACCATAAAACACTACCTTAGACCGATTTGGAGTCTGAAGGTTCAAACTTTTATTCTGACAGTCAATTATCGCAACATGGTTATACAACCAATCCATTTCCAGTATTACGTCAAATTCTTCCAATCTAATCGAGATTAAGTCTACGCTCAGTTCATGATCTCTAATATTTGCACGATAATTTCGGTATATGAATTCTATGGGGATTACCTCCTTATTTGCAACTTCTATGTTCAAAGAATTTCCTAATCGCTCTTGGGGTAAGTTTAACCGACTAGCAAATTCTTCAGACACAAATGAATAGGTGGCACCCTAATAGAATAATACATATGCATTTATATTATTGATTGGAATAATACTTGACACAACGTCCTTCGCAGCTACTACGTCCTGGACAGTCATGTTAAAGTTTCTAGTGGCTTGGCGGTTGGATTGCGTTGGTCCGCCAATCATTAGTTTGTTGCCTCCCATTTGCTGGCCGCTTCCTCCACTGTTCCCCTTCTTTGGGCAATCCTTGATCTGATGCTCAGTTGAGCCATAAGAGAAACATCCCTTGATCATCTTTGGCTTCAGGGTAGTTGGGTGAAATGTGCCCCTCTTGGCCACAGTTGTAACAGGTACTGCGCTCTTTCCAGCACTCTCCCTGGTGGTTCTTCCCACACTTCGGGCATCCTTCCGCTCACTTCTTAAAACCTCCTTAGTAACTTCCCGCTTGAGTGTTGTTTTTGTTATTGTTGTTGTTATTGTTGTTATTATCCCACTTTCTCTTCCCTAGATTACTTCCTCCGCTGCTGCTCCCTCCACGGCTTTCTCCTCCAGTGTTCTTACTCTTCTTCTCTTTGTTATACTGACTTAAGGCTTCACTACCTCCCTCTGCAATGATAGCCTTCTCCAACAGCGTGGCAAATAAGTCGATCTAGAGAACTGACACCTTGTTGAACAACCAAGATTTCAGTCCTTGCTCAAAATGTCTGTCTTTCCTTTCTTCATCCCCTACCTGGTGTTCTGCAAATCAGGCTAGCTCGTTGAACTTAGCCGCATATTGGGCCACCGTCATATCTCCTTGCTTAAGTTCTAGGAACTTTACCTCCATCCTATTCTTCATGCTCTTCGGGAAATAATTCTCGAAGAATAGAGTCTTAAACCTATCCCAGGCTATAATCCCTTCTTCCGCTCTTTCCTGATTTGCCTCCCACCAGTAGTTTGCTTCATCCCTCATCATATACGTAGCGAATACAATCTTTTGATCCTCGCCCACATGAGCAATAGTGAA
The DNA here is from genome assembly GCA_020205555.1 of Panax stipuleanatus. NCBI lineage: Eukaryota > Viridiplantae > Streptophyta > Magnoliopsida > Apiales > Araliaceae > Panax > Panax stipuleanatus. The sequence goes on along the minus strand of CM035123.1, from coordinate 62,107,054 downwards.
GGCCTTCTCTATCTCTTTTATCCATGTTTGCGCCATTATAGGATCGGTAGTACCCTCAAACTCTGGGGGTCTTACGCTCCTAAAGTCCTTGAAGTTCGTAACTGGAACCGCTTGGGGATTGGGGTGAACGAGTTCATTGTTCCTTCCCCAGAGGGCTTTTCATAATAGATCAACTAGTTTTTGAATCGGGTCTACTTACCCCCTCTCATTGTTAACCGACTCTTCTGGTGTAGCTAGTCTACGTCTGGGTGCCATTATCTGCATCACAAAATTTTATTTTTATTATCTAATTATATTATTTTAACATTTCTCAATGCAAAGGAATAAAATTTTTATAACACGTTTGTCGACGTCGGGAAAAAATCAGCGGGTCGGGTCACAACCCCGATCTTTTTCTCTTCTTAAGCTATGTCTACTCTTACTCTTTTTATTGTAAAAAAGGTTTTAAAGGATTTTTTAGGAAAAGGCCAACTTGTATCATGTTGACGATTGAATGTTTTACTGAGTCGCCAATTGGTAGAATTAAAATGGTTATACCAACTCAACCAAGTTTTGTTTGAAAAGAGGCCCAATTGCTGATCACTATCGAAACTTGATCTTTGAAACCAAAGTTTTGAGTTCGGGGGCTTGGTTAAGTGTGAGGAAGGTGTTAGGCACCCCACAACTACCATGTAAACACAGTACCGCATCTTTTCAATATTTCCTTTTTAAAATCTACAATGTGTGTGAATGCTAGAAGAAAATTGGGCCTATGCTTTGATTGGAAGTATGTTTATGCATCGTTGAACCTATATACGAAGGGTTTGATTTGATTTGCAAAAAAGTCTTTGATTTTATTTGCAACAGTGTTTGTTTTGATTTGCAAAAGATTTTCTTTTTGATAAGATTATTGAAGTGATATTTCGAAAGAAGGTTTTCAAACCCTTACGCTAACATAGGAATTGAAGCATATTGATACATCAGTCTTATCTTTTAAGCCTTTTGGCTTAATTTGAATGGTGATTGTCGGGTTACGAAGCATCATCGACCATAAAATATATACAAGTGTTGGTCTTCTCATGGGCAGGACAGCCATCAGAGTGTCTCCGACACGGCAAACTATATTTTCACTATGTTGAGACCTTAAATCCGGATAACCGTTTTAAGGTCTTTTGTATGTACATTTTTTACAGAGAAACTAGCAAGGGTACATTTGTAAAGTGGAGTTTGTCCATCGTGAGAATCAGATTCTGATTTGTTTGATCATAAATCTCACAATTCCTAGGCTCACATAGGGAAGTCAATAAACCTGCACAGCTCAAATATGCACAGAAAATATATATCTACATCCAGATGTCGCCAGAACCAAGGATTCATCTGTAAATCCTGGCTCGCACATGGCCAAAGCATCTCGTTCCAACTAGATAGTGATATAAGGGCCGCGATGTTGCTTTCATAACTGAAACTAAAAAATACTAGATTTAAATAAATCTCAGCCATTCTAGCTTTCTGGTTCTGTCTGAACCTATTGTGAACCGTTTGAAAGCTAGAGTTGGCGAGATTTAAAGAAATCTAGTTCGCCTGCAAAAATGTTAGTGCCGATTCATATCCAATGAATATTTACAGCATCAATTGAATATGAATGAGTAAAGTAATATATATATATATATATATATATATTATATATATACAAAAACTGTAAAGGGTGATGGGTTTTCACTCGCAAGCCCGTACTGGAATTGAAATATATATATGTATATTTATAAAAAGCTACAGAGTAATCCAGGCTTGACAGAATAGATATATATATATATGTGTATAAAGCGGTAAAAGGCGGTTGGTTTTCACTCCGAGGCCCGAACTGAAATAGAAATATATATATATATATATATATATATAAAAGCTGTAAAAAGTCACGGAATAATCCAGGCTGGACAGAATTGAAATATATATATATATATATATATATATATATATATATATATATATAAACTGTAAAGGGCCATGAGTTTTCACTCCGAGGCCCGGACGGATATATATATATATATATATATATATATAGAAGTAGAAAAAAGGCTAAAGAATGATCCAGGCCAAACTGGAATGTAAATATATATATATATATATATATATATATATAGTTGAATATAGACAAAAAATAGTCAAACCGGGACTGGGAAGATAACCTAGTCCGATGAAGGGTGCATATATATATATATATATATAAGTAGTAAACTACCTCGGATTTGACATCCGGGCTTGACAAAATTGAAAAGTTAGTATATATACAGTTAAATATATACAAAAAAAAGCCAAACCCGGACTGGGAAGATAACCCAGCCCTGCGAAGTTGCTCAAAACGAAGATGCAAGTATATAAAAGCTGTTAAAAGCGACGGATCGTCAATCCGAGTTGTAGAAATGCCAAAAAATGCGTTTAGGTATTAAAATATACCAAAAGTTAACAAAAAAAGGCACGGAACTGAGTTCCAAGCATATTTAGAAAACAAAATTTGATTTACAAGTGTATAACAGCGTGATGAAGGAATATAAACTTGTTGATCGTAAAAATACTCACAATGGACTGTTAAACGGGCTTTTTGCCAAATCGTAGGCTTTAAACTTTCGAAACTACCTGTTATTTTTTGATATGTGATAGTATGTGGGTATATCTACATGTTAAAATGAAATAATTTGGCTTTGGAAGACAAAACAATGGTTGAAAAACCAAACGGGCAGGGGTTCAGAGTGTTTTCAAATTTTTTCAATGAGCTGGGGGTGAGCTCATATATATAAACCCAGGAGAAGAAGCTATACCTACTGCTACCATAGGTAGAGGTGCGGCTCCACGTGGAAGGGCCCATGTGGCGGGTCCCATTGCATCGAAGTACGTGCACTCAAAGTAATGCGATGTCAGATTCAAAACTTTCTAACTTTTGATCAGAGCGTCCGTTTCAGGCGTGCTATACCTTTCCGAAAAGCTCTCGCCGAGCACATCGCAATGACATGGGAGAAAACCTTTTCCAAGTCCAAAAATATGGGTTCATAGCCGGGTCTTTGATTCCCCGCAGTTTGTCCGTTGAGCTGTCTTGCGATATTTTCACTCGAGATCATTGTTATGGTTCGTTCTGACCTTAATGGTATCAATTCGGCTTGAGTTTGATCGAATCGGCTTTAAGTTGGTAAAATAACCATTTTGCCCCTCCCGGGGTTGCCTTCAATGTCGGCATGGCCTTCGACTAACTTCCTGGGGCTGTTTCCAAGGTTTGGATCCCATTCAAGTCTGTTCATCCTCAGTGTTGTCTCTGAGGATGACTTTGATCTTTCCAGGTTTTGCTCTATAGATGTTGTGATCCTTCAGGATTGTTTCTGAAGTTGACCTGACTTTCCAGGTTGAGACCGTGGCTGACCTGTACCTTTTGGGTTGAGATCGGGGCTGACCTGTACCACCCGGGTTGAGACCGAGACTGACTTGTGCCTCCCAGGTTGATACCTGGCTGACCTGTACCTCCCAGGTTGAGATCGGGGCTGACCTGTGACAGTAGTGTGCATACAAGCCAATCATGTATGATGACAAAGCACATACTTTGTAAACAATCTTATTTATTTATTAATAAAATATTCATTTAAGGCATATAATTATTTACATGGTGCTGTTTTTATAATATGTAAATAACCCATAGTTTTAAGCAATACTTTTAGAATCATGATGAGATCATGATAATGAGATCTAAATTCTTAGAAAGCTTAAAAACTAAAATAGTTCCCAATTGTGGGATTACTAAAATGGGGATTAGTAAATCCGGATAGATTGGTACATATGTTGCTTGCTCATTGGATGAGGATGACTGATCTCATGGTCATTTGTGTGGAGACACTAAAGCAAGTATGTAGGTGCTTATTAGAGAATAAGTTCACTGAACGTGACTTGCTATGGAATACCTAATGAAGTTTTACTCGCCTGTCAATAGGAATTCCTAATGTGATAGTAGTACATGTGATCCTTGGACTTGAGATCATCATAGTATCTTGTATGTAACAAATTATACTTTGACTAATTCCTTAAGGCCTTTTAAGGCATATATAGGGTATGCTTGGGTGTAATGAGTTACATATGGAAATAATGAATGATCAATAAAGAATCTACCACCTCTAGTAAAAGAGGAGATATGTCCTATGTGATTCGTTAAATGACAACCCAGGAATCCTTGGCCAAGGTAGAATGAAATTAGAAAGAGGTTTCTAATTTGCATTATTTGGAGTTGTGCATTTTCTAATCGAAATACATATGATTAAATAAATTAAGACTTGACAGTAAATCCATGTCTTATATTTAATTGGGACATTGTATGGTGGAAGGATTGAATTGTACGGTAACTATTAACTCACAGGTTCTTTTATGATTAATGTTGAAATCTATATTATCTGGAAAGTCGTTGATCGCTAGGGAGGCTTATCCCTATTGTAGAATAAAAGTTATTTATTTAAATAGATTATTAGTTTAATTTGTTTATTTAAATAAGATTAGAATTGTTCTAATTAATTTATTCACAACCGGTTTAATATGGAGAACCTAAAGGGTCACACCATAAAAGAAAGAAGAATTATTTAAGAAGAAAATGGCATGATAGTAATAATGCATTAAGTATAATTAATTTAATCTATGATGATAGAATAAATTAAATAGCTTAATGTTTATTATTTAATATTTTAGAAATATTAAATATAAATTAATAAGAGGAGTCTTATTAATATTATTATTATTATTATTATTTTAATTCTAAAGGAGTTTAGGAATTAATATAATATCAGTACTCTCTCTCAATCCTAATAAAGATTAGGATATAAATTAATTAAAAGTAATTAATTAATTAATTAAATAAAACCCTATTCTAATTGGATTAGGAGGGTTAACCTAATATCTATATAAGAGAGTCTTATATCAGAAATAAGGGACGTGAATTTTTCAAGAGTTGGGAGTACACATATTCTATAGAGATAGAAACAAGGGTTAAGCCAATAACCCATCTTACTGAGTTCTTCATCTTCATTGGTGGATCACCGTTAGAGGCCAAACATTTGGGTGGCTGACATTGATCAAAGGAAGGAGCCACTACAGAGGAATCAAAGGAATCAAAGGAGTAGAACTTGTACCTGAGGAAGCTTGTATCTTCAAAGGTATAATTCTGTTTTTCTCCTTCTTCATTCACTGATAATTGATGCACAAGAATGATCATGGTAATGGGTTTGTATAAATTTTTGAAAACCTAGTTTTTTACGCTTCCGCCCTATTTATGTGATTTGATTGCATGATTGCGTTACGTACAAACCCAACAGTGGTATCAGAGCCAATCATGTGCTAATTATCAGTCTATGTGATTCCATACATGTATGATATGAGATTCGATCGAGTTCTGGGCAACAAAAATTTTTCAGATTCTGCGAAGCTGCGCCGGTACAAGGCAATATTGCTGCGCAGCTGCGCGCCGGTTCCCTTTACATTCTTGGCGAAGCTGCGCCACTGGACAGGAACTGAATTTTTTTTTGTTTTATTTAATTAAATGAATGGTTTATTTAATTAATAAAGGTTTAAAATAAAGATGTTTATTTTATATGAAATGAGATTTCAGAATTGCTAAAATTAAAGAGTTTAATTTGGAATTGTTTTTGAATGAAATAAAGGAGTTTATTTTTCCAAAAACAAAGTATAGCAAACTTTTGCCCATTAACTGATATTAATACATATATGGAATGAATTTATTTTTATGAGATGAATAAGTTTTATTGATACGTATGATGATATGTATGGTAATAAAAGGGATTGATTATGGACTATGACCAATGTGATTGGATTTTATTTTGGTTGAATGCTTGAATGAATGGATTTTATAAAATTGGGTCTGCGTACCTCGTCTTCTCTAGTTTTATTCTCGATGTAAATTTTATCTCCTTTCTATGTACTTCCCCTTGACTGCTGATCAAGGTTTCTATTTAATTTTAAATAGTTAATGTAATAGAGATAGTTAGAATTATTTTGAAGAAATTGGAGACCAAGGAGCAAGGAACGCGTGAAGACTCATTTGTATGGAGCCAGGGTTTAAATGTAATAGTTATATTTAAATTTAAATTCTTGCACTCCTAAGTTTGACCTTTTGGTTCACTTGGTGGCTCTAGTGAACCAAACTAGAATAAAAGTCCATAATCAATCCGGGTAGAATATAGTATTCTATATTGCATGCTAAATATTATATATATTATATTTTATACAAACATGCTTCGCATGTTTAATAAAATGACGCGTATTTTATATATATATGTGCATGCGCGCTTAAAAAGATGAGACAAATAATAACAAACCCCTCAAAGAAACATTATTAAGTCTGAAGCGTTCAAATGATATTTAGAATATCGAACGTCGCCTTCTAACATGATTAGTTAATAGAGTATTAAATATTTAATATGAGTTTGTTGTGCTATCCACAAGGCGAGTATTGAATATTTAAGATGTTAATTAATCACATTTGATGCTTATCAAGAAAATTGAACGATCTAGTCTTGTTGTGCTATCCACAAGGACGAAAATTTTTCTTTTTTGAATTTATGGAAGTGCTAGGCTGGACTTAACTTAAATCATTTTAGTTCGGATGTGCACATACATGACCATTATGATTTAAGAGGCAAAATAAAAGGAGTTACATGGTGATGTAATTGACAAGAGTTGTCTACCTATTTATTTGTATATCGCTTGTTGTGCTATCCACAAGGTTATATACATTTGAAATGGGATCCTTAATCTCACTAGCAAATCTTTAATTAGATGTTGCCGAACTATATGAGTGAGGGTAATATAGTTTGATGAAAATAGTGGGAGATACCAATTTAAAATAAAGACCTAAATTTATTTTGGTATGCAAAGTTAATAAAATGAATGTTTGCTAAAATGTTGTCTTTTCACATGCAGAATTTTAAAAATATCAAAATCACTAATCTCACTACGAAGCATACTTGATGTAAATAAGCTTACCGGCCCGAATTATAAGGACTGGTTAAGAAATCTGAGAATTGTTCTCACTGCTGAAAAGATTTCTTATGTCCTAAATTCCACTATCCCTGAATCTGTTTCAGAAACAGCCTCTGAGGAAGAGATTGCCACTTTTAATAAGTGACAAGATGATGCATCTGTGGCTCAATGCATCATGCTCGCATCCATGAATAACGAGCTTCAGCGTCAGCACGAAAAAATGGATGCTCTTGCTATGCTGCTTCACATCAAGGAGTTGTATGGTGAACAGAGTAGGACTGCTAGATATGAGATATCTAAGGAGCTCTTTCGATCTCGGATGACCGAGGGCACTGCCGTCGAGACTCATGTTCTAAAGGTAATCAATTTGATTGAACGCCTTGGACAGCTTAGGTTCGTCATGGATGGGGAGTTGAGTCAAGACTTGGTCTTGCAGTCACTCCCTGAGACCTTCTCGCAGTTTGTGGTTAATTTTCACATGAATAAGCTAGATGTCAGCTTACCTGAGCTGCTTAACATGCTGAAAACTGCAGAAGGTCACTTCTCATCCAAGAAGAACCATGTCTTGATGGTGGATTCTTCCAATAAAAGGAAGAGGCCAAAGGTGTCTTCTGAAAAGAAGAAATCTAAGAAGGCTAAGGGAAAAGGGAAAGAAAAGGAGCAAAAGAAACCTGAACCAGCTAAAGAAATGTGCTTTCATTGCAATGAGCCGGGACATTGGAAGAGGAACTGCAAGAAGTTTCTAGCAGAGAAGAAGCTTGGAGAAGCTTCGACTTCCAATCAAGGTTTGTTTATGATTGAAATTAATTTTTCTGAAAGTCATAATTCTACTTGGGTATTGGATACCGGCTGTGGTTCTCACATATGTAATACTGTGAAGGGAATGTCAGAAGTAGAAAGCTGAACAAAGATGAGGTGATCCTACGAGTGGGAAATGGAGCAAAAGTTGCTGCATTAGCAGTAGGAACTTATTGTTTAGTAATGCCTTCGGGCAAATCCATTTATCTTAATAATTGTTATTATGTTCTGAATATTATTAAAAACATTATTTCAATTTATGTATTGGATATGGAAGGTTTTGACGTTATTATAAAGAACAATGGTTGTTCTATTTATAAAGACGATGTTTTATATGGTATTGGAAATTTGCGAAATGGACTTTATACACTTGACTTACAAGAAAATATATTTCAAATTGAACAAATTAAGAAAAGGAAAAGAGATGATATTAATTATACCTATATGTGGCACTGTAGACTAGGTCATATCAATGAAACAAGATTATCCAAGTTGCATAAAGATGGGCTCCTCGAGCTATCTGATTATGAATCATATCCAACTTGTGAATCTTGTCTCATGGGTAAAATGACTAAATCTCCTTTTAGTGGAAAAGGAGAGAGAGTTACAGAGTTGTTGGCATTGATTCACACAGACGTTTGTGGACCTATGACAACAAGTGCACGGGGTGGGTGTTCTTATTTTATTACTTTTACTGATGATCACTCAAGATTTGGATATGTGTATTTAATGAAATACAAATCAGAATCATTTGAAAAGTTCAAAGAGTTCAGAAGTGAAGTAGAGAAACAAACGGGCAAGAGTATTAAGATACTTCGATCAGATCGAGGTGGAGAATACTTAAGCAGTGAGTTTCTCAATTGTCTCAGAGAAAATGGTATAATCTCACAATGGACTCCTCCAGGTACACCACAGTTAAATGGAGTATCTGAAAGGAGAAATCGAACACTGTTGGACATGGTTCGATCCATGATGAGTTTTACCGACCTTCCAATTTCCTTCTGGGGATATGCCCTAGAAACGGCTGCATACCTACTTAACAAGGTACTTACCAAATCCGCCCCAAAGACTCCATATGAGATGTGAAAAGGGAGAAAACCAAATCTTAAGCATGTTAAGACTTGGGGTTGTCCAACTTATGCCAAAAAGTTTGAAAATGATAAGCTACAGACTAAATCCGATAAGTGTAGATTTGTGGGATACCCTAAAGAAACCGTAGGGTATTATTTCTATCATCCAACTGATCAAAAGATGTTTGTTGCGAAACATGCTACCTTCTTCGAGAAAGAGTTTATCCATGAAGGGGTCAGTGGGAGCAAGATATATCTTGAAGAAGTTCAAGAACCACAAGTTACCACGGACCAAAGTCAGGTACCTAACCAAGTAGAAGAACCTACTGTACCACACCCTGTTCGTAAATCTGGAAGAGTACCGAAGATACCTGAGAGGTATGGATTCGTTATAGAGGATGACGATGAGGTACACATCATGAATGATGATGATCCATTGAATTACGAACAGGCTATGAGTAATAAAGACTCAGGGAAATGGCTTGAAACCATGAAATTCGAAATGGACTCCATGTATGAAAACAAAGTATGGTCTTTGGTTTCACCACCTGAAGGTATTAAACCTATTGGGTGTAAATGGGTTTTTAAGAAAAAGACTATAGCAGACAAAAAGGTACAGACCTATAAGGCCCGACTGGTTGCAAAAGGTTTCAAACAAAGACAAGGAGTTGACTATGATGAAACCTTCTCACCAGTAGCCATGCTCAAGTCCATTCGGATTTTGCTTGCGATTGCAGCTTACAACGACTATGAGATCTGGCAGATGGACGTGAAAACGGCCTTCCTCAATGGGAAACTTGAGGAGGATGTGTATATGACACAACCAGAGGGATTTATTTCAAAAGTTGGAACAAATCAAGTCTGTCAGCTACAACGATCCATTTATGGGTTGAAGCAAGCTTCTCGTAGATGGAACATTCGTTTTGATGAGACAATCAAAGAGTTTGATTTTATCAAAAACAAAGATGAACCATGTGTATACAAGAAGGTTAGTGGGAGCGCAGTATCATTCCTTGTATTATATGTTGATGATATATTACTGATAGGGAATGACATTCCTATGTTACAATCCATTAAAATCTGGTTATCTAAAAACTTCTCCATGAAGGACTTGGGTGAAGCATCCTATATTTTGGGGATAAAGATCTATAGAGATAGATCTAAAAGGATGCTCGGCTTATCCCAAGGAACGTACATTGATACGATGCTAAAGAGGTTTAGCATGGAAGATTCCAAAATAGGTCTCATGCCGATGAGCCATGGAATAAATCTCTCCAAGAAACAGGCCCCAAAGACACCTGAGGAGAGAGACCGTATGAGTAAGATCCCTTATGCTTCTGCAATAGGATCTATCATGTACGGTATGATATGTACTAGACCGGATGTTGCTCACGCACTTAGTGTAACAAGCAGATACCAGTCGAATCTAGGAGAAGAGCACTGGAAGGCAGTGAAAAATATCCTAAAGTACTTGAGAAGGACTAAAGATATTTTTCTTGTCTACGGTGGGTCTGAATTAAAACTTGAGGGATTCACGGACTCAAGTTTTCAAACAGACCAAAGATGATAGTAAATCTGTTTCAGGGTATGTGTTTACCTTGAACGGAGGTGCAGTGAGTTGGAAGAGTTCCAAGCAGCAAACGGTTGCTGATTCAGTGACAGAGGTAGAGTATATAGCTGCAAGTGAAGCTGCAAAGGAAGCTGTTTGGATGAAGAAGTTCATAACTGAACTTGGTGTGGTTCCTAGCATTGGAGAAGCAGTTCCCGTATACTGTGACAACACCGGAGCGGTTGCACAGGCTAAGGAACCCAGGTCTCATCAGAAATCTAAACACGTGTTGCGGCGATTTCACTTGATCAGGGAGATCATTGAAAGAGGAGACGTCACCTTGGAGCGTGTAGACTCTCAAGACAACATTGAAGATCCATTTACTAAAGCTTTAACACAACAGCAGTTTGATCGTCACTTAGAGAAGATGGGTATGAGATACCATGGCGATTGGCTTTAGTGCAAGTGGGAGATTGATAGTAGTGTGCATACAAGCCAATCATGTATGATGACAAAGCACATACTTTGTAAACAATCTTATTTATTTATTAATAAAATATTCATTTAAGGCATATAATTATCTACATGGTGCTATTTTTATAATATGTAAATAACCCATAGTTTTAAGCAATGCTTTTAGAATCATGATGAGATCATGATAATGAGATCTAAATTCTTAGAAAGCTTAAAAACTAAAATAGTTCCCAATTGTGGGATTACTAAAATGGGGATTAGTAAATCCGGATAGATTGGTACATATGTTGCTTGCTCATTGGATGAGGATGACTGATCTCATGGTCATTTGTGTGGAGACACTAAAGCAAGTATGTAGGTGCTTATTGGAGAATAAGTTCACTAAACGTGACTCGCTATGGAATACCTAATGAAGTTTTACTCGCCTGTCAATAGAAATTCCTAATGTGATAGTAGTACATGTGATCCTTGGACTTGAGATCATCATAGTATCTTGTATGTAACAAATTATACTTTAACTAATTCCTTAAGGCCTTTTAAGGCATATATAGGGTATGCTTGGGTGTAATGAGTTACATATGGAAATAATGAATGATCAATAAAGAATCTACCACCTCTAGTAAAAGAGGAGATATGTCCTATGTGATTCATTAAATGACAACCCAGGAATCCTTGGCCAAGGTAGAATGAAATTAGAAAGAGGTTTCTAATTTGCATTATTTGGAGTTGTGCATTTTCTAATCGAAATACATATGATTAAATAAATTAAGACTTGACAGTAAATCCATATCTTATATTTAATTGGGACATTGTATGGTGGAAGGATTGAATTGTACGGTAACTATTAACTCACAGGTTCTTTTATGATTAATGTTGAAATCTATATTATCTGGAAAGTCGTTGATCGCTAGGGAGGCTTATCCCTATTGTAGAATAAATGTTATTTATTTAAATAGATTATTAGTTTAATTTATTTATTTAAATAAGATTAGAATTGTTCTAATTGATTTATTCACAACCGGTTTAATATGGAGAACCTAAAGGGTCACACCATAAAAGGAAGAAGAATTATTTAAGAAGAAAATGGCATGATAGTAATAATGCATTAAGTATAATTAATTTAATCTATGATGATAGAATAAATTAAATAGCTTAATGTTTATTATTTAATATTTTAGAAATATTAAATATAAATTAATAAGAGGAGTCTTATTAATATTATTATTATTATTATTATTATTTTAATTCTAAAGGAGTTTAGGAATTAATATAATATCAGTACTCTCTCTCAATCCTAATAAAGATTAGGATATAAATTAATTAAAATTATTTAATTAATTAATTAAATAAAACCCTATTCTAATTGGATTAGGAGGGTTAACCTAATATCTATATAAGAGAGTCTTATATCAGAAATAAGGGACGTGAATTTTTCAAGAGTTGGGAGTACACATATTCTATAGAGATAGAAACAAGGGTTAAGCCAATAACCCATCTTACTGAGTTCTTCATCTTCCTTGGTGGATCACCGTTAGAGGCCAAACATTTGGGTGGCTGACATTGATCAAGGGAAGGAGCCGCTATAGAGGAATCAATGGAATCAAAGGAGTAGAACTTGTACCTGAGGAAGCTTGTATCTTCAAAGGTATAATTCTATTTTTCTCCTTCTTCATTCACTGATAATTGATGCACAAGAATGATCATGGTAATGGGTTTGTATAAATTTTTGAAAACCTAGTTTTTTACGCTTCCGCCCTATTTATGTGATTTGATTGCATGATTGTGTTACGTACAAACCCAACAACCTGTACCTCCCGGGTTGAGATCGGGGCTGACCTGTACCTCCCGGGTTGAGACAGGGGCTGACCTATAACTCTTGAGTGGAGACCGGGGCTGACCTGTACCTCCCAGGTTGAGATCGGGGCTGACCTGTACCTCCCGGGTTGAGACAGGGGCTGACCTATAACTCTTGAGTGGAGACCGGGGCTGACCTGTACCTCCCAGGTTGAGATCGGGGCTGACCTGTACCTCCCGGGTTGAGACCAGGGCTGATCTGAACCTCCCGGGTTGAGACCAGGGCTAACTTGTACCTCCCAGGTTGAGATCGAGGTTGACCTATACCTCCCGAGTTGAGACCGGAGCTGACTTGTACCATTCAGGTTGAGACCGGGGATGACCTATACCTCCCGGGTTGAGACCGGGGCTGACCTGTACCTCACGAGTTGAGACCAGGGCTGACCTGTACCTCCCGGGTTGAGACCGGAGCTAACATGTACTTATCGGGTTGAGACCGGGGCTGACCTGTACCTCCCAGGTTAAAACCAGGGCTGCCCTATACCTCTCGGGTTAACACCGGGGCTGACCTATACTTCCCGGGTTGAGATCGGGGCTGACCTGTACCTTCTAGGTTGAGACTGGGGCTGATTTGTCGGCCTGGTATTGAGATCGGGGTTGATTTAACGGCCCAGTATTGAGATCGGGGTTGATTTGACGGCCTGGTATTGAGACCGGAGTTGATTTGATGGCCCGGTATTGAGACCGGGGTTGATTTGACTGCCCGGTATTAAGACTGGGATTGATTTAAAAAGACAGTCTTGCCCTCCTACAGTGTTAGTAACTGGGAAATAAAATTACGAGTGTCTACAGATGCCCCTCTTTATTATGTTCATGCAATGCAATGGAATGAACAGGATAAAGATTGGTAGACATTGGAAATATGACAACTGAAGGATATGTTCTGAAAGTTAGATACCTTTGAGTGGAATGGGGCTATCCCTGATTGTTTACCCCGTTATTTGCTGGGGATGCCACTGATAGGCTATCTCAAAATGTTCTCGTCACTTTCTGCTAGGGATGACGTCAGTTATGATTGCCTAGGTGAATTCTTGGTTTGTGACCAAGGGTTTTCCCTCATCCGTTGATACTCTCCGTGGAGCATATTTCCTTTCGAGTGATATTGGTATGCCTTTCGGCAGGCTCCTCTGGTGGGGATACATCGTGGTTGTCGAGTTACCTCCATGATTTTTCTCGATGCCTATCTTGACGATAATCTACACCAGTAGTTTGCCACAGGAGATTGAATCACCAATCTTTCTTGGTACTCCATCTGAGGATGTGTATAACAGATTCCATCATCAGGGATGGATTATTATATTGCTTCTGTCACCGGATCACTTCCGATGCTTCGCGGGGGTTGCACCAACGGCTGAGACATCGCTGGGGTTGAGCCAACGGCTGATACTTCGTTAGGGTTGAGCCAAATACTGAACTGTCATTTGTCAGTACCCGATGCTTCACTGGGGTTATGCCAACTGCTGAACTGTCATCGGTCAGTACCCGACGCTTTGTTGTGATTGTGCCAACAGCTAAACTATCACCGGTCTGTACCCGACGCTTTGCTGGGGTTGTGACAACGGCTGAACTGTCATCGATCAATACCCGATGCTTCGCTGGGGTTGTGCCAATGGCTGAGACGTAGCTGGGGTTGAGCCAATGGCTGATACTTTGTTGGGGTTGAGCTAACGACTGAACTATCATCGGTCAGTACCCAACGCTTCGCTGGGGTTGTGCTAATGGCTGAACTGTCATCGATCAGTTCCCGACGCTTCATTGGGGTTGTACCAATGGCTAAACTGTCACTGGTCTGTACCCGACGCTTCGCTGGGGTTGTCCCAATGGCTAAACTGTCATCGGTGAGTACCCGATGCTTCGCTGGGGTTATCTCAACGGCTGAACTGTCACCGATCTATACCTGACGCTTCGCTGGGGTTGTGCCAACGGCTGAACTGTCATTGGTCAGTACCCGATGTTTTGCTGGGGTTGTGCCAACGGCTAAACTATCATCGGTGAGTACACGACGCTTCGCTAGGGTTGTGCCAATGGCTGAACTATCATCGATCAGTACCCGATGCTTCGTTGGGATTGTGCTAACGGCTGAACTGTCATCGGTCAGTACCCGACGCTTCGCTGGGGTTATGCCAGCTGCTGAACTGTCATCGGTCAGTACCTGACACTTTGCTGGGGTTGTGCCAACGGCTGAACTGTCATCGGTCAGTAATCGATGCTTCGCTGGGGTTGTGCCAATGGCTGAACTATCATCGGTCAATACCCGATGCTTCACTGGGGTTGTGCCAATGGCTGAACTGTCATCGGTCAGTACTCGACGCTTTGCTGGGGTTGTGCCAACGGCTAAACTGTTATAGGTCTATACCCGACGCTTTGCTGGGGTTGTGCCAACGGTTAACTGTCACCAGTCTGTACCCGACGCCTCACTGGGGTTGTGTCAACGTCTGAATTGTCATCCATCAGTACCCGATGCTTCGCTGGGGTTGTGCTAATGGCAGAACTGTCATCGGTCAGTACCCGATGCTTCGCTGGGGTTGTGCCAACGGCTAAACTGTCACCGGTCTGTACCCTACGCTTCGTTGGGGTTGTGTTAATGGCTGAACTGTCATCGGTCAGTACCCGATGCTTCATTGGGGTTGTGCCAACGGCTGAACTATCATCGGTCAGTGCTCGATGCTTCGCTTGGGTCTTGCCAACGGCTAAGCTGTCATCGGTCAATACCTGACGCTTCGCTGGGGTTGTGCCAACGGCTGAACTGTCATCGGTCAGTACCCGTTACTTCGCTATGGTTGTGCCAATGGCTAAACTTTCACTGGTCAGTACCTGACGCTTTGTTGGGGTTGTGCCAACGACTAAACTGCCATCGGTCAGTACCCGACGCTTCGCTGGGATTGTGCCAATGGCTGAACTGTCATCGATTTGTACCCAACGCTTCGACAATGTTGATTTTTGGCAGTTTTGTGCCGTTTTTCGATAGTTTTTTAGCAGTTTTCATCACTAATCCCTGGATATTTCTTTGGGATGATAACCAATGGTTTTCACAAAGATTTTCCTTCTGTCAGGAATTCGCAGCTTGTACGCAGGATTTCAGGACAATTCGCTCAATCGCGTAGCAGTTTTTTTCTCATATTTGACTTTTTAACTCATATAAACTCCGTTTCAACTCAAACTAAACCAAGCCGAAAGGGGCGGGGCCCACCCTGGGGAGCCATAGGTAGAGGTGCGACAACCGCAGGTCGTCCCGCTTCTACCTACTTTTTTAAAATAGGCAACAGTGGGCTCATAAACTCATTTTCACTTCGAGTTTCAAATGGAATCTGATTTTCTTTTTCAGATCTACGAAGTTCGGGCAGCTTTTTTCAGATTTCGTCAGCGGCTGTGCATTCTGCACATCTCAGGTGACGTTTTACATCCTTTTCTCTCAAGTTTTGACCGTTAAAAGCATGTGAACCACGTAGGGTGCTTTTATACGCAATGTATGAAAAATGTATACTTATATGACCTGCTTAAAATTTTTTAACTTTATAAATATGTATATTTTACTGTAATGCACGTTTTGACGTAAGAAAAATCAAATTCTGAGACAGTCATATTTTGCTCTTTTTGATCAGTTTACTTGTCCTTTTTTGGGCCTAGTGAGCCTCGATTTTTAACTAAAAATGTCCATGATAATTTGGCTACCATGTGAAGTTTACTTTTAAATTTTTTTATAAATATGAATTGTTCCTGTTTTTGAGAAGGTGTGCTACTGAATGGCTACCTAGTCATGCCTGTGTGCATGCGGACAGTCTATTTTACAAAGGAGACTCTGGCGAAATTTTTCAAAAACCCGAGAATTTAAAAACATGCAATTTTGACTCTACTGGTGATTTTTGACTGACCCATGCATGTTTTTAGGATTTAGGAATGCATAAAATAATGGTTTAAATTAATAAGCCACAGGTTGTAAGCTTACCACACCCTTTCTGAGGTGATTTGGAGACTTTGTCCAGATGATGGACCGAGACAGACCCGACAGTGCTAGCAGGGTAGTTTTAGGAGTTAGATAGAGGCGAGTGTCCGATGTTCCTCAGCCACATCCAGCTCGGTCGCCTCGCAGATTAGCAGAGTCGGTGATTCGTCCAGCCTAGGACGAGCCGTCGATTGATATAGATGATGAGGAGGCTTCTTTTACTGCTCCCATCCTAGGTCAGGCCCCACGTGCGGAGCTTCCAGGAATTATTATGCCAACCCATGAGCTGTTGGGAGATTTGAGTCGTCATCCTTCGAGGTTTCTTCATGCCAATGAGGTGACTTGAAGTTTTCTTCTCTCTAGATTCTCTTTCTTTCTTTTGTCATTTTTGGGGTACAGGTTTTTGACATGCGTTGGCTTTTGATGCAGGTTCTTGGCTTCACGTAACCTCGAGGGAACTGGTTCAACGTGCACTCCCTTTACCACACTTTGCACCAGGAGTACAGGGATATCGTTGACGGCTGGGGTAGGCCTTCTTCTCTATCCTTCCCCGTCGTTGCCCCTGGGGTTATATGAGGGCTTTGTCTGAGCGCTGGTTCCACCAGACTCAGTCTCTTCACTTTTGGACTGCGAGGTGATGATGACGCCTATGGACTGGAGGCTCATCACCGGCATAGAGTTCGATGGTGAGCCCGTGCATGTTGTGGCCGACATTACGCCCACTGCCGTTAGATCCCTGCTGAGAGTTTCTTTATCGACGCTCAAGAGTCGGACGGTCCGATCTGGTCCCTTAAGCATAGATGCCCAGAGTGGATCTTTACTTGAGCCTCTACCTGATGATCAGAGGGTTAGGGATCGCATCTTGAGGCAATTACTTCTGGTGATCATCAAGGGTTATTTTTTGGCCAACAACTCATCGACTGTGTCCCTCGCCCTGGTCAGTGCTACCCGACATGTAGAGCACCTCAGTGACTTTGATTGGGGTTCCTACACCTTTGCCTATTTTCTCCGGGGCATGCGCAAGCTCTCGGAGGGTTTGACAGAGGCTTGGTTAGGGTTCTACCCATTTCTGCTGGTGAGTGCATCTTTCTTGTACCTTTTTAATTTTTGCATTTACATTTGTCAGTCTTGGTTACTGAGAACTTTTGATATTTACATGGCCAGTTCTGGGCGTATGAGAGGCTTCCTTGCCTACGGCCCGCCACTGCTTTAGGTCTGGAGACCTATCCCCGGGGACAGCGTTGGCATCACTCCACTCTGACGGAGGTCCCTGTTGTTGAGGGCTTTACACATTACTGCCTGTAGTTGGAGCTTTTGACAGCCGGAGCGATCTCATGGATCCTATATACCTTTGAGTTTTTGACTGTTAGATTTGAGGGAGGCTTCCCTACTGGTCGGGAGTTTGCATTGTCGACCTGTAGAGTCCCATTTTTGACAGAAGGAGGCTGGGAGCTCTATCTAGGAGAGTGTGCCATTCGAAGTATCATGGGTCAGATCTGCATTCCCTTTGTTCCTTTGGCTTGGCATCATTGGCCATTAGTCCAACCACTGACAGATATCCCTATGGAGGGTATGAACGGCTTTACCCTATCAAAGGGCCCTTACAGCCAGGAGGCATTCAGCAGTTAGTGGAGCCCTTGCATTATTGGAGCTCAGACTCGTGCCACCCAGTTCATGCCAAATATGCTGCCTGGGTCTGTGATGATGACAGACTGGATAGCTTGCCTCAGGGAGCCTACTCACTTGGACCAGATTACAGAACTGACCCAGTAGTTGGAGAGAAGTCATTTATTCATTAAGCATCTTGGTCGAGATCCGTCAGAGGCATCTTCTTTTGACCTTTCCAGCTCAGGAGCAGGCCCCTCATCAGGTCCATTTTCCAGCAATTTTACAGGGGTTGATCCTCCCTTGTACCACCCAGACATGCCTGATGACCGCGACTTTGTGTCCACAGTGGAGATGGAGCAGGTTAACCACCTGAGTATAGATATTTTAGATCTTTTTGGATAGCTATTATAGCTATATCTTTTGGTCGGCCACTGTTTTGGCTGTTGGGTGGCTGTGCCCCATTTTGATAGACCACTGTTAGTAGTTGGGTGGTGGTGCCCCATATTCCTAGTACTTTTTATTTTATTTTGTATTATCAGACAGGGATGATGGTTGCAGTAGATAGTTTATTGTAGATATGTGTGATATTTCCTTTCTATCACATCATGTTTATCATTGTCATTATGCATGTATTATGTCATTTATATGTATTTAGACAGAAGAGTTCAGATTTAACCCTGAATGGTCTTGTGATACGGTGATACAGATGTCGTCGTCCACCGTCAGTCGTATTAAGCACTTACCACCATCTATGGTGGCGTCATCCCGTATGGGTTCGTGGATGGCGTCTTATCCTGTTGGATACTTGAGAGGCAGGTTTTTCGCTTTGGGCGACACAAGCTGACTCCGACTTTAGAGGAGTATGAATGATTTACTGGTTTGGCTTTAGACTTGCCTTGCGCTTGTACTGCGATCAGCGACATAAGGAGACCGTTCTTACGGATGTCTGGACTACGTCAGAGTGTAGTTTTGGATGATATCGTTTATGGACATGTGATTTTATAGATTTTATGATCGATTGTTTTGGCCGGCTGGATAGCTACGATAGTCATACTGGAGATTTTATTATTTCGGCAGAGGTATGGCATTTGACTAGGATAGATGTTTTGTTGATGTGCATAGTAGCCTACGTCTATATGCCACTTCACTTGGACTACCTGGATGTCGAATTGATAGTCGTGGTTCGGGCCCTTAGACAGGGTAGCACCATTCTTCCGATGATATTGGTTGAGACATTGAGAGCAGCCACCCACTGCAGTACCCACCTGGAGGGGTTTTTTAGAGGCAATTCGGTCTTGCTGTATGTATGGCTTATATCCTATTTACAACCGATTGGCTTCTTCAGACACCAGGGGTATTGTTTCACCCGTGAGATAGCCATGTCTTATTTCTTTCAGCCAGCAGAGCGTATCGACGTAGATACATGGTCAGCATTTTTGTCCAATATTGTGCATCCACTCTCGATTCTGCCATGCTCAGGGCTAGTTTCTCCCTATAGCTTCATCAGCCACGCATCTGGCATGGACTACTTTCCCCTAGTGAGATTGAGGGGAGTGACTACTTACTATCCTCTGGCTGTTATGGGCCAGTTCGATCAGTTTCAGAGCCTGCATCAGTTTGAGGGGGATATTGATCAGAGGATGTCAGCTTTGTCTATGTCATCTACCGATTTGATCAGAGTGTATAAGTGTTGGACTCATAGGGAGAGGGCTGATTTCTCCAGTAGCCATCCGGATCGTTCTCTAGAGTACTCAACATGGTTGGAGGCCGATATATCATCAGTTATATTCATCCAGTCAGCCCAGATAGTGGATTCGGACGAGAAGGAGCTTATGGAGGATCCTGATTCTCCCACTAAGGACGAGTTATTTATGGGTCTGACAGCCGCATTAGTTAGTGATCCGCCGATCATTCCTATCAGGGACAGATCCAACTTTGGCAGGCTCACTAGCTAGGATGACCTTCGAGAGAGATCAGGCTAGAGCACTAATGTTGACTGCCCTGTCTGGCAGAGATATAGCTCTTGCGGAGAGAGATGAGGCTCGAACAACTCGAGATATGATATTGGTTGAGACAGACAAGGCTCTATCTTCTCGAGACGCTGCTCTTGTCGATATTGAGGAGACTTTGATTGCCAAAGACGCAGCTTTTGCGAAGAGGGATGAGATTCGATCTGCCAGAGATGCATCCCTTGAGGAGATTGAGGAGGTTTTGATTGCCAGTGTTAGAGTTTATGCCCTAGAGGCCAATTCTTTGATGTAATTGCTTAACATTTTTGATATTATATTTGATTGAATAAATGAATTATTTTATTATAGTTTTATTTACTGCGTTATATAAATGTTAACATAATAAAAGTCCTTAGAATAGTGATACAAATTATATGGCTTCAAGTGTGTGACTTGAACATGAGATCATACAATTACAATTAGTATCATTACTCTTAAATGTCCTTAGTCGAGTGTCATTGTTAATGGGACAACAATGATACATTGAAACTAGTATTGGCCAAATCTCATTGGTCATAAATATATAAGATATTGAGTCAATGCATAGGTACATGTTAGAGAACAATGTACTGGACAGACCCACCATGAGAATTCTACATGGAGCATTATGCAGAGTGTCATAAGCAATTCTCATAGTGACAATGATGTAATGATCCTCCGACCTGAAATCACTATATTACTACACAAGAATTAATGTACTTTGATATCATCAAAAGTCACCTTTAATAGGGTCAACAATAAAGGTGATTATTGGGTACATCATGAATCGTGTGAGGAATATGAGTGATCTAGATGGAATTTAACCCTCCTATATATTAGGGGTGATATTCATAGGCCTCTTGATTAAGTAGGACTATGAAATGCATGGCCATGCTCAAATAGTGATTTGTTTCATATAGTCTACTGATCGATCAAGAAAACTCTGATTAAATTATGAAGAGGATGACACATTCCATGCCTCGAGTTTAATCTAGGATGTCAAGGTTAAAAGGATTAAATTACATTGAAACATTGGTCACGAAAAGGTTGTATCAAATCACCGATCTTATTATTATTTGGGTAGCAGTGATGCATTACTAGATGCCGCTCACTGTTTATAATTTTATAATATGATTTTAAAATTATTGCCAACATAATAATAACCTATAGGGTCACACACTAAGAACGTAATTAAAAAAAATAATTTAAATTGTAAGGATTTAAATATATCAATATGATTGATAGTATTTAAATTACGAATTTAAATTAATAGGATAGTTTGTATATATATGTATATTAATTAAGTAAGACTTAATTAAGATATAATATATATAAATTCAAATTTTATTTTTCTAATTGGATTAGGTTTTGGTTAATTCCTTTAACTGCTATATACATGATATATCAGCCATTTTTAGGGTATTGATTAAAAACCAAAACCCTAGCCGCTCTTAGAGAGAGACTAGAGAGAAAAACTTCGAAAGTCCAGATCCTTGGCGGCTAGTACCGTAGCTTTTATTGCTGCAGATCGTGTGACGATTCGTGGGACGTTCGTGTGGATACCGTAGAGACACAGTTCCTTTGGATTGCGTTGAAGATTTGAAGCTGTTCCAGAATCTCCATCGTCTCCGTTCAGGCTTGAATAATTGGTAAAACAGATCTAAACCTCTGAATTAATATATTTTCGCATGGATCCTATTTTAGGGTTTCAAAAAAATTTTAATTTCCGCTGCGTTTATGTGCCAAAATCCCTACAGCCAGGGATGTTGCTCTTGTGGAGAGGGACGAGGCCATAGCTTCCTAGGATTTCCACATTACCGACACTACTGCTCTCCGATCTTATACTCATGGTCTGGTTGTTGAGATGAGTGTTTATATTGATGATATAGCGAGACTATGCAGATGGCTGTGGATGTTCTGACTCGTATGGAGGCTGAGGGTATGGCACTTGCAGCATCTCCTCCCTCTTCAGAGAGAGATACCATGTTGGCATTGTTGTCCCGCTTGTCCTTGGGTCCGTAGACTAGCTTTGTTTTTCCAGCACATACTAGATCAGCCATTTTTGTCATGTACAAGACACTGTGTACGTATATATCAAACAGTATTATATATCAGAGAAATATATTTTGATTCACTTCCCTGTTTGGATATGTATTGTCATTGCTGAGTGATTACCACTTTTTTCATGACTTGTTGCTGTTGATGTATCATGAGCTTCTCCTTGATGGAATGACATCGAGATGTCGGAGAATATCTCAGATAGGCATGTTGACCATGGAGGCTTGATAGGATTTAGATTTTATATGGTTTTTTGTATTTTGGGATTGGTTTTTATTAGTTTTTGTTTTTTCTTGAAGGTTAAATCGCACTATGAATGGCTGCCTACGTACACCCGGGTGTGGGGAGATCAGGTCTGTGTGAGAGAGGCTTGAGAAGTATCTCTTTTGAGTTTGGTTTGATGTGTTTTTGTTTGGGTTGACCGCACCAGGAATGGCTGCCTACGTACTCCCGGGTTGAGGGAGATCAGGTCATTCGTAGTTCCGGCTTCTAGTGAAAACCGAACCTGATTTTATTTGCAGGACCAGGATGCGGGTATGCATGTGTTTCAGACATAGTACCTTTTTTATGGTGTCTGAGTTGATGAGTTGGGGAAATTTGGTTCCTTCCATTTCTTGCAATCTGATAGCTCCTCCCATCAACACCTCCTTAACAATGAAAGGGCCTTCCTAATTAGGGGCGAACTTTCCTTTGGCTTCGTCTTAATTGGCCAAAACTTTCTTTAGCACCAAGTCATTTTCGTTGAATTATCGTATTTGGACTTTCTTTTTGTAGGATCAAGCGATCCTTTGTTAATATAACTGCCCGTGAAAAATGGTTGTAGCCCTCTTTTCATCTATCAGGGACAGTTGGTGGTATCAGTCTTGCAACCACTGATCTTCGTCCATCTGAGCGTCGATTAGCACTCGCAAGGACACCATCTCTACTTTTATGGGAAGGACTGCTTCCATGCCATAGACCAATGGATAGGGGATAGCCCCAGTAGAGGTACGCATTGATGTCCTATATGCTAACAGGGTTAGAGGCAGCAGGTCAGGCCATTCTTTGTGATTGGCGGACATTTTCTGCATAATCTTTTTGATGCTCTTGTTAGCCGCTTCGACAGCACCATTCATCTTGGGCCGATAGATGATGGAATTGAGATGCTTAATATGGAACTTGTTACATAGCTCTTTCATCGTTTGATTGTTCAAGTTTTTGGCGTTGTCTGATACGATCACCTCCGGTTGTCCATATCGACAGACGACATTGTTTCTGATGAAACCAATGATGACCTCTTTGGTGACTTTGGGAAAGGAGGCAGCTTCAACCCACTTGGTAAAGTAATTGATCATGGTGAAGATGAATCTATGACCACTGCTGGCTTTTTGGTTCCACTGGACCGATCACATCCATTCCCCACATAGAGAAAGGTCATGGTGAACTCATGTTGTGTAGCTCATTTGGAGGAGCGTGTATAGCATTTCCATGTACTTGGCATTGAAAGCATCTCCTTACATGATCATCACATCCAGCTTTAAGAGAGATCCAATAATGTTCTGTTCTTAATATCTTCTTGGCCAGTAGATGACCGCTCATGTGTGGACCATAGACTCCACCGTGGACTTCATCCATCAATCTCTAGGCTTGCTCTTTATCAAGGCATCTTAACAATCCTATTCTAATATCCCTTTTGTATAGTGCATCTCTGCTTAGATAGAACTTCATAGCCATTTTGTGAATTTGCTTTCGTTCAGATTAGCAGCGGGTGTAGATCTATCTCGGAGATATTCCTTGATGTCTTGATACTAAGGCTATTTGATAGGAGGTATTTCATCTGATATGTCTCCAATGTAATTCCCCTATATCGGGGCCTTTTGAATTGTGAATTTAATGCAAAGAATTCCACTCCTATCGGATATGTGGATCAAGGAAGCCAATATCACCAATGCATCAGTGAAGTCATTCCTACCCCGAGGAATATGGATGAAGGTTATGTCTTCAAACTCCATGGATATTTTGGCGACCTGCCGATGATAGGGCAGCAAATGCAGTTCTTTGATATGATATGCCCCAGTGGTTGGTCTGATGACCAACTCAGAATCTCCGAAGACTAGTAAATGTTTGATACCCATGGATTGGGCTAACTTCAACCCCATTATGCAGCCTTCATACATGACTGTGTTGTTGGTGTTGCCAAATTGGTAGCCACAGGATATTGTTCTCCTATACCAGAGATAAGGACTGCCCCAGCTCTGGCACCCTCCATGTTTACTGCTCCATCGAAATACATTTTCCATGGTTGGACTGTATTCTCTTGTTGGATTTATTGAATTGTCATGATCCCATCATCCGAGAAATAAGTCTCCAGAGGTTCAAACCTTCCTGATGGTGCTTTGGCTAATTGATCTGTAATGCCTTGACATTTAATGGACTTTTGAGTCACGTAGACAATGTGGAACTGTTGTAGGGTCAACTGTCATTTAGACAGTCAACAATTCAACATTGGCTTGTTGAATACATATTTCAGCGGATCCATGCTGGATATTAGGTATGTCGTGTGCCCATGGAGGTAATGTTGTAACCTCATTGCGGCCCATGCTAACGCAAAATACGTCTTTTCGATTAGGGTGTACTTTTGTTCACCACTGCTAAATCTTTTGCTGATGTAGTAGATGGCTCTCTCCTTGCTACTATCATCTTTCTATCCCAGCATACAGCCCATTGCATTGGCATTGACTGATAGGTACATAAACAGTGGAACTCCATCCCTTGGTGGTACCAATACTGGTACTTCGATTAGCTGCTTCTTGATGGCAAGGAAGGCTTTCTGACAATCCTCATTCCATTTGCTGGAGGAATTCTTCCTTAGTAGCTTGAAGATGGGTTCACAAGTCGCTGTGAGTTGAGAAATGAACCGGCTTATGAAATTAATCCTTCCCAGGAACCCGCGTATCTCCTTCTTTGTTCAAGGTATTGACATCTCAGTGATGGCTTTGATCTTGGCAGGGTCTAGCTCGATGCCTCGATTACTCACCAGGAATCCCAACAACTTGACTGATTTGACGCCAAAAGCACACTTAGCGAGATTTAGCTTGAGGTTGTACTTACACAACCTGTTGAACAGCTTCCTGAGATGGTCAAGGTGATTATCCTCCCTCTGGGATTTGATGATGATGTCATCCATATAGACCTCTATCTCTTTGTGCATCATGTCATGAAACAGGGCCATCATGGCTCGCTGATAAGTGGCGCCGGCATTAATGAAGCCGAAGGATAGTCGTCTATAGCAGAAGGTTGCCCAGGGAGTGATGAAAGCTATTTTTTCCCTGTCCTCATCAGTAACCATGATCTGGTGGTAACCAGCAAAGCAGTCCACAAAAGAATACATGTCGTACTGCGCCATGTTTTCTATCAGGATGTGGATAAAAGGTACTGGGAAATTATCCTTGAGGCAGGCTTTGTTCAAATCCCGGTAATCCACGCATACTCGTTCCTTCCCTCCAGGTTTAGGTACGAGAACTATGTTTGACAGGCACTCTGGGTATTTTGATACCATGATGATGCCGGCTTTGAATTGTTTAACGACTTCTTCTTTGACATTCAGACTCCACTCAGGTTTTAAACGCCTGTGCTTCTGCTTGACTGGCTTGAATCTATCTTTAATGGGCATTTGATGGATGACAATATCAGTAGATAGGCCAATCATGTCTTCATGTAACCATGCAAACACATCCTGGAACTGTATTAGGAGTTTGATCAGGTTGGTTTTTTGATCTTGTGTAAGGTCTAAGCCTATCTAGATTTCTTTGATGTTTTCGAAGGTTTCTATGTTGATAGTGGTGGTTTGGTCGAGGTTTGGTTTGGGTTTGTCTTCGACCCATTCTTTGATCTCCTCGGGCACCTCATAGTCATCTTCCTCCTCTTGATCAATATTCATCAAATCAAAGTTCAGTTCTACATCAAAGTTATAGTCACTGTGACAGGTTGGCATCTCACCAGCAGTGACAAACAAATCCAACTCTAGAGTCCTGAAAACAAAAATGCTTTCACCTTAATATATGCAACTGCTTAAATATACAAAGCATTTGGCAAAGCATGACAAAAGTTACTGCTATAGTTGTGCAATGAAAAGTAAGCAGTAAATGAAAGCATGTTATAGGGCAGACGGACTCTCTGCCCCTTTACCCTTTTTGACTGAGGCAAGGTACGCTGCTCTAGTTATCCAGGATTAGATCCTCATGAATAGGGAGGATCAAGGAATTGTGCTTGTCTGCCTCGTCTCGGATAACGACTGAGACATCCTTTATAATAGAACCGAGGTTTTTCTTTGAACTGCCCCCTTTTCCCTTCTTGATGCGAGGAATTTGAATCTAACACTCGTCGTCACTGTCTGGGATCTCATCATTCATACCCTCGTAGTTTATAATAACCCGTATGTTAGCAAATGGGTCTCGTCCTTCGTACAGGATCTTTTCTTTTCCCTTTTTGCTATCACCCTCAGGCTTTGGGGATTTTCTTTCACTAGCCGGTATGATTGGAGGAAACAGCATGGCTAATACAACAGCAGGGATCTTCCTCCTTGGCTTTACAAAGCCAGCATCAGTGAGGTTTGGCAGCAGTATGGTGGAAGCATGAGCCTTAGGGTGCTTATGTGGATTCCGGCGGCCTAACCAGGATGAATATCCTAATTCAGCTCTCCCTATCTGGCTCGGGATTTGGACTGGACTTGCAATACCTTGTTGGTTCTTTCCTAACCCTTCTCCAGGTTAGAAACCTAAAGATACCATCTTTTGGCCTACTGTCATCACTTCAGAGGAGACTTTAGGCTTCAAGGCCGGTGCCCCAACTAGTAGATATTGAGTATCACTCACCTCCAAGGCTTGAAAACTAGCAGGTTCAATCCCTGTATCCAGGCTAATCAACGGCATGTCTCCCTATATATAGACAGGGTATTCCGGTTCGGCATTCACCGTGATTAGGTTGTCATTGATAATGCATTTGAGTTGTTGATGGAGGGTGGATGGCACTGCCCCTGCCATGTAGATCCATGGCCTTCCCAGCAACAGGTTGTATCCAGTGGCAATGTTGAGCACTTGAAACAACACATAGAAAGTATGCGGACCAATCTCCAAAGGAAGGTCTATTTCTCCCATAGCATGTCGGCGAGATCCATCGAAAGCTCGGATGACCACAGGACTGGTTTTGATCCGATTCTGGTAAATCTTTATTCTCTCCAAGGTATCGTAGGGATAGATGTTGAGGGATGATCCTCCATCTATGAGCACACCTCCGATCATATATCCAGATGACATTACAGCTATGTGTAGTGATTTATGATGACCCGTCCCCTTTGCAGGTATATCATCGTTAGTGAAAGATATTACATTGCTATTAAAAATGTGTTCCACCATGTGACAAAATTTCTCGGCATCCACGGTATGTGGCAGATGGTCTTCTTCTAGTAATTTCACTAGAATGTCAAGATGCTCCACCGATGATAGGACCAGATCTAGGATGGACATTTACTTGGGTGCATCCTTAAAACTTTGTACCACCCGAATTTTATTGTGGCCTATTTTGTTGAGGAACTCTTCGATTTTCTTTTCAGTCACCTTTTTTTGGCTTTGATGACTGATTTGATCACCCGCTGAGGCAGGTACCATGGATTATCCTTTGGTACAATGGCAATGTTATTTGAGGTGGAACCTTCGTCATTCCCTTAGTTCCATGGGACCCTCTTCAAACTGATAACTGGATACTGAGGTCTAAAGGGCAAGATTAAAGGCTCGGGTACGACCACCTTCACAGGATTTTGTGTTTCTTGGACCCCTTTCCCTGGCAGTACTAAGGGTGTGAAAGATGACTCCTTATCAAAGGAAATAACAGCCACGGTATCCTGATTCCATGCAGTGGGAATAAAGAGATTCATCTAGGAGGCCATAATCCCAATTTCCTCTCATCAATTCACCGCTTTCAAT
The DNA here is from genome assembly GCA_020205555.1 of Panax stipuleanatus. Taxonomy (NCBI): domain Eukaryota; kingdom Viridiplantae; phylum Streptophyta; class Magnoliopsida; order Apiales; family Araliaceae; genus Panax; species Panax stipuleanatus. Next base: position 62,078,753 of record CM035123.1, on the reverse strand, counting down.
CATATTCTGAATCAGGTTATGAAGTGCCCAGCAATCCTCAGTATCATGGTCGAGTGCATTGGAGTGGTACTTACAAGTTTGGTCAAGCTTGAATTTCATGGATCGCGGGTTTAATGGAGGTAATAAATCTGCAACCATTCCTTCGTTGATTAACATCTAGAGGATTTCCTTCATCGACTGGTTTAGGTTAGTGAAATCCCTTTGGAAGGCGAATTTCCTACCAGCTTGGAAATTCTCCTCTTTGGCCATATTGTCAGCCCAGGGTTCATGCTCATGAGGCCTTTATTGATCCTTCATGGGGAGGGGACTGATCTCCGATGTGGGAGGATTTGCATCAGATTGGTTGGTATGGTTCATCATCTGTCTGGTGATCTGAAGTTGGTATACGACCAGTTCTGCTAACTGTTTAATTTGTTCTTTGATAGACTTGATCTTCAGTTCTATCAGGAATCGCCTTTTTGAGACTTCCCAACTGTCTGGGCTGTTATTGCTAGACGAAGTCGACTCTCCTATATAACGGAGGTATTTAGATCCTTCTCCATTTCCTGTGTTGATCATGTTGACATTCTCCTCTTTGTGTTGAGGGAGGGGATTATCCTGCACGTGCGGTTGCTCGGGCTTTGTCACCAAAATCTCTCCGTTGTCAATCAAGTCTTGAATTTTGTGCTTGAGAGACCAACAGTCTTGTGTTTCATTGCCCGGAGATCTAGAATGGTAGGCACACTTCTTACTTGGGTCGAAATTCTGCCCCCCAGTGTTGGTTGGTGGAAGGAGTTGCACAATCTTTTTCTAAGCGGTTAACAATTTGAGCACATTTTCGAGTGAATCCCCTAAGAGGGTGAACGTTCTTTGATGCTTGGCCTCCATAGTCTTCTGAAATGGAGGGTTTGAAGGCTGTGCAGGAGCTTAAAAAGGGGTATAATTCCTCCTTTGAATGGGAATATTGTTTGAATCACCCCTTGGATTCTGTCCTTGCAATACTAAGGACACTTCTTCATCTTTCTTCTTATATGCCCTCCGGGGATTACTCCCATAATTTTTGGATTGTATATGCTCGGCAACGGCTTCTAAGACAGTCAGGTCTTTTATCTTCCCAGACTTTAGCCCTATTTTGGCCATCTCTCTGTGTTTGATCATCTCAGAGAATGGTTTTCTTATGCCTGCTAGGACCCTCTCGTAATATAAAGTGACTTGAATATCGATAAAGGACATGACTATCTCAGACTCATTCATAGATGGGTTAACTTATGCTGCAACCCGCCTCCACCGTTGAGCATACTCTCTGAATGACTCAGTACTTTGTTTCTTGATTTTGGTTATTTGGTATCTGTCTAGAGCCAACTGAGATTGGAAACTGTACTGACTGAGGAAAGCATGGGCCAACTCTTCCCAACTGTGAATTTTGGAGTTGTCTAGACTGGCGTACCAGGCTCTAGCCTCTCCGGTCAGACTCTTCTGAAATAACTGCATTCGAAGTTTCTCGTCCTCAGCATAGGATCCGAGTTCTCCAATGAATACTTTCAAGTTAGTGTAGGGGTCTCCCAATCCATCATATTTCTCAAAATCAGGAGTTCTAAATTTTTCGGGATAACGAACCCAGGGAAAATGCATAAATCAAAATAATTGACACTGCCAAATGCCCCAGTTCCTTTGATAGACCGAATGGTTTCTTCCATCTGTTGTACTTTCTTCAGAATGTCACCAGCTTCCTGTTCTTTGTTGAGGGTGGTGATTTCAGGGATTTTGTTGGTTGTGTCCTGGTTTTGTGGTCCAGGAATTTGAGTATCTGTCTCTTGATTGCCACCACTACCACTAGGTGTTCCTGGTTTTGTGTGAGATTGGGCTTGCTTCCCTTTAAGAGCCTTACTTTGTTCTTTTAGGAAACTGGCCAATTCAGCTATCTGGTTCTTCAGTCCTTCAAACTCTTCCCTAGATACAGGGGTAGGTTCTAGCTGAGCATTTGAAGTCATATCCGTGGATGGACTTAGTGCTTTCTTAGCCTTAGATCTAGTAACAGGATCAATTTTTCCCCTACAATAAAATGTGGGCGTGTCAATTTCCTGAAATAGGTAGGGATAGGATGCATGCATTGATATATTTTTGTGGTTTTTTAATCTTATCCTGTAAAACAGAGGTTAGTTGTTCTGATGACAGGATGACATGATATATATAACAAGGAATGTAAAATTTTATTATGATATTTACATTGTGCTCCTATACATTTGGAATTTAAAACTTGACATTGAATTGAAAAAGGAAGGTATGAAGAAGCTTCTCATCGGATTTGGTTAATCAGGGGCTGACCTATCTTAGGCTACTCTCGCGGCTTTTTTGGCATGAAGGTCCTCAGATCATCGCAATCTACTAGAGGAGAAATTAATCCGATCTTTCAACTGGAGCGAATCTGAGTGGTGCTTTTTCATGAGCCCCAAAGACTTATTCGCCCTCGAAGACATTACTTATCACCAACGTGTTTGCCTCCTGGTGGAGGAATCACACAACATACATTCACATACATCGTGCCTCACCGTTATGCATGTGATGACATGGGTGCGAAGCACTAATATGGGTGCGAAGCACTAAAAATGCAGGAAAACATTCATTCACATTTATTTAATGTAAAGACGCAGCATTCACACAGTCATTCAATGTAAAGACGCAACATTCACGCATTCATTCAATATAAAGACGCAGCATTTACACATATGCAAATATGAAAGGCAATTTTTGAAAAGATTTGAGCGCGGCCTAAGCCCTCTACTGTCCCCATCAGAGTCGCCACCTATCGACTTTGGGAAAAAATCCGCGGGTCGGGTCACAACCCGGATCTTTCTCTCTTCCTAAGTTATGTCTACCCTTACTCTTTTTATTGTAAAAAAGGTTTTGAAGGGTTTTTTAGGAAAAGCCCAACCTGTATCATGTCGACGATTGAATGTTTTACAGAGTCGCCAGTTGGTAGATTTGAAATGGCTGTACCAACTCAACCGAGTTTTGATTGAAAAGAGGCCCAATTGCTGGAAACTGTCGAAACTTGATCTTTGAAACCAAAGTTTTGAGTTCGGGGGCTTGGTTAAGTGTAGGGAAGGTGTTAGGCACCCCACAACTCCCGTGTAAATACGGTACCGCATCTTTTCAATATTTCCTTTTTTTAATCTGCAATGTGTGTGAATGCTGGAAGAAAATTGGGCCTATGCTTTGATTGGAAGTATGTTTTTGCATCATTGAACCTATATACGAAGGGTTTGATTTGATTTGCAAAATGTCTTTGATTTGATTTGCAAAAGTGTTTGATTTGATTTGCAAAAGTATTTGATTTGATTTGCAAAAGATTTTCTTTTCGATAAGATTATTGAAGTGATGTTTCGAAAGAAGGTTTTCAAACTCTTACGCTAACATAGGAATTGAAGCATATTGATACTTCAATTTTATCTTTTCAGCCTTTTGGCTTAATTTGAATGGTGATTGTCGGGTTACGAAGCATCCTCGACCACAAAATATATACAAGTGTCGGTCTTCTCATTGGCATGACAGCCATCAGAGTGACTCTGACACGGCAAACCATATTTTCACTATGTTGAGACCTTAAATTCGGATAACCGTTTTAAGATCTTTTGTATGTACATTTTTTACAGAAAAATTGGCAGGGTACATTTGTAAAGTGGAGTTTGTCCATCGTGGGAATCAAATTCTAATATGTTTGATCATGAATCCCACAATTCATAGGCTCATATAGGGAAGCCAATAAACCTGCACAGCTCAAATATGCACAGAAAATATATATCTACATCCAAATGTCGCCAGAACCAAGGATTCATCAGTAAATCCTGGCTCGCACATGGCTGAAGCATCTCGTTCTCACTAGATAGCGATCTAAGGGCCGCGAGATTGTTTTTATAACTGAAACTAAAAAATACTAGATTTAAATAAATCTAAGCCATTCTAGCTTTCCGGTTCTAGTCTGGACCTATTTTGAACCGTTTGAAAGCTAGAGTTGGCGAGATTTAAAGAAATCGAGTTCGCCTACAGAAATGTCAGTGCCGATTCATATCCAATGAATATTTACAACAGCAATTAAATAAGAATGAGTAAAGTAATATATATATATAATTATATATATACGAAAGCTGTAAAGGGCGATGGGTTTTCACTCGCAAGCCCGTACTGGAATTGAAATATATATATATGTATATTTATAAAAAGCTGTAAAAAGCCACAAAGTAATCCAGGCTTGACATAATGGAAATATATATATGTATAAAGCAGTAAAGGGCAGTGGGTTTTCACTCCGAGGCCAGAACTGAAATGGAAATATATATATATATATATATATATATATATATATATGTATATGTATATATTTATAAAAGCTGTAAAAAGCCACGGAATAATTCAGGCTGGACAGAATTGAAATATATATATATATAAACTGTAAAGGACGGTGCGTTTTCACTCCGAGGCCCGGACGAATATATATATGGGGAAAATGGGTATGCATAGCTGTGCAATTTTTTTGTTTACACAGTCGACCAGAAACGACGTCGTTTTGGCCGAAAACAAAAAAAAACACGGCTTTCATATATGGCTTCTCTCCCACGTTGTTTTTTCCCCCAAAACATAACTCCCGTTCCAGACTAAAACAAAGAAGCTGTAGAGGGGGAAAATACGAATCCAACTATTTCATACCAAATCAAACACCTAGCTCATCAGTTCGATCCCGACTTCTTCGATCTCGACTTCCTTGATGTACCTCATCTCCGATTCGGTAAGGATTTCTAGATTTCAGTATAGTGATTTTTAGGTTTTATGTGAATGGATTTCTAGGTTTTAGTATAGTAATTTCTAGTATTTCTAGATTTTAGTATAGTAGATTCGGTACTGATTTCTTGATTTCAGTATACCTCCTTAATTTTAATTTATCCAAATGGGTTTCCTCCAACAGAAGAGAAAGTATTCGGGGCAACAGGGGATGCAATTTAACTGTTGAATATAGCCATAGTAAACACAAAATATACCATAATTCATTGTCGGAATCCCATGGTTAAATCATCTTCAAATGGAAAATACTACCTCCGTGTTCCACAAAATTGGTTAAAGACAAAGATTGGAATTAAGGAATGGGGCGCCAAGAATTATATGTGGAGTTTCATGGACCCAAAAATAGTATATATCTTTCATCTCTCTGCTGCTTTGTTTATCTATTTTAAGATGTTTCTAGATATTATTTTATGGGTATTTGATAAATTTTTGACATTTTGACTTTACCCCTTGATTTAACTGAAAACATGGTAGCTGTTGTTGTACTTCTCTTACCTCTGAAACAGGAGGTTAATTTTTCAATTTCTATTTAATATGGTTTTTGGGTTTTATTTATGGGGATTTCATTGAATCATTTGTCAAAAAATATTTAAAAAGTTAAGTGCTTTGATTTTTTTTACCTAATATGTATTTAGGATCAAGTGATCAATGTAATTTTAAGTGATATATTCTTTACGAGTGAGCTGTCAAAATGTTGCTCACTGATTTTCCTCTGAGGATAAAGTAGTTTGCTGGATTGGTATAATGTTGAACAAAGGTTTTTTTTTTCCTTTCCAATTTGATATGGCATGTCCTTATCATGAAGGTGTGTGGAGGGTAAGTGTGGAGCTGCCGGATGCTTATCCATATAAATCTCCTTCTATTGGCTTTGTTAACAATATTAATTTAACTTGTTTTAGTGGTGGTACTATCTGCTTATAACTTATGTAATACACACTCGATTTATAATGCTTTTCTTGTTTTGTCCCCGCCAAAATATTCACTAGAATTCATTAAACCTTCACTAAAATGTTCATAAGGCTCTGATTGGGGACCATGAGCCTAGCTAGGTAATGATTTAATTAGCTTAACAAAGATTGGAAAATAAATAAAATGAGGAACCCACAATACACTTATTACTAGTAATGGAATAATGTACTACTACTACTACTTTTCTTGATTTCCACCATGTTTGATAAATTGGCATTAATTTAATTTGAGCAGATGCATAAGAAACATAGTGTTTCAAGCATTGTGTTGGGAAACGACACGTTCGCGGTGACTGTCTATCCACATGTGGATTACGCCTTCATCATTGCTCTGGTAATTACATTCCACAAAAACAAGAAGTTGTATAGCTGAAAAGAAAAGATTGGTCAATTGTCATCTTATTTTGATTGGGTTTATTGTACTTTGCTTAGGTCATGAAGAAATTTGCTGATGGAAATGCAATTTTAATCTTGGATCCAAGACTGGAAAGATCTCCAGCAAATATTTTTGCTCTAGAAAAGATTCTTGAATTAGCCTTGCAGTGGTTGGCACCTCATAGAAAAAATCGGCCAAGGATGAGAAGATGCGCATAAATTCTATGGAGCATTCGGAAGGATTACAGGGACCTAGTTACTTCAAATATCCATGCACTCTCATCGAATTCCCAAAGGAGCATTTCAGTCAGAGAAGAATAGCAAATGTAAATGTTCCGGGAAAGCAATCTAACACTGGTGAGATTGATGTTGCATAATTGCACTGGTTTCAGTTCTACAAAGGACAAATTGAGTGGAATACTTATTTACAGAAACAAAAGGTTTTCTATGGTATCCCAATAAACAAATGCAAAGGAGACTGGGGCACTTCGAGTGGGGTAATAATATTGTTGCAAGTCTCCAAAGGGATTTTGACATGGGGTTTGGCTTTTATGTATATGATATTCATTTTAGATACAGATTTACTATATTGTTCCCCCTTTGGTTGTATTTTGCTTATTTTGGGAAGGGTTACTGCGACTTTGGTATTTTATTTCCAATTGTACCATTGTGTGGGGTATATATAATATCTGCTTATTGATTCTTTTTACCACTTGGTATATTTTTCTTTCTAATACATATTTGCTATTCTGCAATTAGTAGTTTATGAGAATTTTTACCACATGAAGGGGATTTATGAACAATTATTACAAGAAACCTCAGCAGAAAACACTCATTAAAGTAAAAGCATCAGCTATTCAAGTACATGCTCAAAATCTTATAACCAATAATGTCATTATATAGCCATGCTTTATATTTTACAGCATAATTTATCCATAAAAACATAGGGTTTTAAGTACATCAAAAAATTGCCTTCTTGTATCAACTGCAATCACAAGACAATATTTAAAGCTATACTATTAAACGGGTAATTGAGGTCCTTAATGTCAATTACATTCCACAAAAACAAGAAGCTGTATAGCTTACAACATTCAAATGTTATAAAAATTGTACCAAAATAAAATATCAAACTGAGATAATAATCAAGGATTTCAATCCTGAATTCTCATATGGATTAATAATCTTTTGTAATAGAATACAACAATCTCATTTATGTTACAGTATTCTACAACAAATTAATCTATCAAATTTGTGGCTTGCAAGTCAAACTGATAAAATTTTGTCAACACTACAAATTCCCAATAACACTTACTCTATACAATTATAATATCTAGTTTCTATGCTAGCAGATACTATCAGTGTTACTGACAGCCTCAAAATTCTCTTCCCAAAGTTATTTAATTTCAGCATGTATTATGCCCAGTAGCATCCTCCACCCCGTTTTTATGTTCATCCATTGCATTCCTCATCTCCTTGATCAAACTCCATGTCTGATTGATAACATCTAAACAAACAGATCCTGACCTAAAACTTAAATAAAATTAAAAAACAAGAAAAACATTATGAATCGAGTGTGTATTATTATATGAGTTCTAAGGTAACTAATGCATATAGTACCACCACTAAAACAAGTTAAATTACTGGTATTTTTCATCCATCCACTCACATTTCATCAACATTTGGATGGTAAATCTTGTTGACAAAGCTAATAGAAGGAAATTTATACGGATAAGCATCCGGAAGCTCCACACTTACCATCCACACACCTTCATGATAAGGACCTGCCATATCAAATTGGAAAGGAAAAAAAAACCTTTGTTCAACATTCTACCAATCCAGCAAACTACTTTATCCTCATAGAGGAAAATCAGTGAGCAACATTTTGGCAGCTCACTCGTAAAGAATATATCACTTAAAATTACATTAATCACTTGATCCTAAATACAGATTAGGTAAAACAAATTCAAAACACTTAACTTTTTAAATATTTTTTGACAAATGATTCAATGAAATCCCCATAACTAAAACCCAAAACCAGATTAAACAGAAATTGAAAAATTAACCTCTTGTTTCAGAGGTAAGAGAAGTATAACAACAGCTACCATGTTTTCAGTTAAATCAAGGGGTAAAGTAAAAATGTCAAAAATTTATCAAATACCCATAAAATAATATCCAGAAACATCTTAAAATAGATACACAAAGCAGCAGAGAGATGAAAGATATGTACTATTTTTGGGTCCATGAAACTCCACATATAATTCTTGGCGCCCCATTCCTTAATTCCAATCTTCGTCTTTAACCAATTTTATGGAACACAGAGGTAGTATTTTCCATCTGAAGATTATTTAACCATGGGATTCTGACAATGAATTATGGTGTATTTTGTGTTTATTATGGCTATATTCAATAGTTAATTAAATTGCATCCCCTGTTGCCCCGAATACTTTCTCTTCTATTGGAGGAAACCCATTTGGATAAATTAAAATTAAGGAGGTATACTGAAATCTAGAAATCAGTAACGAATCTACTATACTGAAATCTAGAAATCCTAGAAATCACTATACTGAAACCTAGAAATCCATTCACATAAAACCTAAAAATCACTATACTGAAATCTAGAAATCCTTACCAAATCAGAGATGAGATACATGTTGTCCGATTTATGTAACGACAATTAACGCGCAAGTATACGCGGTCAACAAGTAATATAAGAAGTAGGGTGTCGTACCCACGAGGACGAAGTCTTAAATGCAAATCAAATACTCAAGTAAGTACTATACTGTCTTATCTAAACAAATGATTGGTGGTGGATTTATAAACTATGCGATTATAACTAAAGGTAACGGGAGAAATAAAAGATGTAATAGGGAGACAAGCTAGGATTACAATTCCCCTAATGCGTCGCCTAAAATCCTAACTCTCCACATTACAAACAAATCAAGGAATGGCCAGCCGAGAAATGAACTACGCATATGCTTCTGTCGAAGGCCAAATGCACACCCCTAGCTAGATGAATCACAATATGTCTATCGATGAAAATAACTAGACTAGGGTCAATAAGATTAGTCTCAAGACTACACAAGGCAAATAGAGATATGTCTATCCTATTTAGCAGTTTATGCATACATTCCTTTAGACAAGGGCATAACAAGTGTTATTGTATTTTAAAAGCCAGATATTAATGTCCAATCTTCAATATCCATTAATATCACTACCAAAAACTCTGTCAAGCATTTAGTCAATAAGCAAGAAATACAACAACCCATTCCCAAAATGATTCATTAATATAAATAGGAGAGAAAGTTAATTAGGCTAAACACTAGGTTACATTGCAATCCTAAAAAGGTATTAGTTCATAACCATGGTGCTAATACACATTTCTATCACATTCAACATTGCTCAGTAATACACAAATAACTTAGAGATTTGGAATAAGAAAACTCCTGTTGTGGGTTTTCTGTCTCCAAGTCTTCTCTTCTTCGTGGAACTCCTGAGCTGTCTATGATGCAATGACTATTCTCCCAAAAAATAATACTTGTTTCTGCTCTAGAATCTCCAGATATCTACTCTGTCTTTTTTTTTCTTTCCTAGCCGCCTTGTTTGTCTACTTTTTTCCTTTCTTTTAGGTCATTAAAAACGAACCAGTCTAGACACCGGAGGCGACGCTGCGGCGCGGAGCGCACAACTACTTGGCGGCGCTGCTGCGCCACTCACGCTGCAGCGCGGGCTAAAGGCTAGGCACTGGCGCTGCGGCGCCAGAGTGTAGAAAATGACACATTTGCCCCTTGCAAGCTGGAGATGACTCAAAAAGCCCTGCATCAAACAGGGAGAGCATAATAACAACAAAATATAGGCAAAAGCACAATAAATAACAAAAAACAAGCAACGTCTGAAGCTTGAGCGAATCTGATATGTGATATAAATACCACATATCAAATACCCCCAAACTTAAGCTATTGCTTGCCCTCAAGCAAACTATCTATCAACCACACCCACACTACCGGAAGACGCGAATGGAAACTACAACTATAGAGTAATACCACGGCTTCAAAGCGTACTTATAGAGCCTCTCTCAGAATAGGACAATCAATGACATGAAAGGGGCTTTAAATCGAATTTGCAAGCATGAGACTGTACTCGATCCACTCTATGCGTGTGAAGATCAACCATCCTAACTAAACATAGCTCAAAAAAAACTCGCACAGTCGATTGCTAAAAACAATATACACACTACGCAACTTAAACAATCAACAAGCATTAAGACTAGGATGCAAGCACAGGAAAAGATCAAAAGGCCCTAGCATGAAGACAACAAAAATCTGACTCGGACAGTCCTTAATTACCTTAGGCTAGACAGAGCTACCCATAAATGAGCTTTTGATCAGTGACTCCCAAGCCAGACGGCTTTAGGGCACTAGGTGTAGAACACCCCTCTGAATCTAATCACTCGAGCAGCAAAGGCCACGTAATCAACATAAGCCAAATTAGACTTTAAGAAATCAGAAGATTATTTGACGAGTGCATTTTATGCTCCATCTCAACATCGGTCCTGCGTTTATGGGCGAGTGCGTTTTACGCTCCAACTCGACCCACCGCAAGACTTTCGATATTCAATCTCCTTTCAATAATTTTTATTATATTTTATTATACAACATGCCAGAGCCCAAGATCCAAAACTGAAAAGAATACACCCAAGCCCTTTATTACCTTGCAGAAATGAAAGTTTATAAGAATGAACATACTCCCAAAGCAATAAACGCGCGACGTAAAATCTAAAAATAATTGGTTAAAATAGTTGATCGGCTCTTGTTAAGAAGGACGGATCAAAAACAGTCTCGACTTATCGATTCACAACCCCTAACTCATGCATGCTTGACACAACTCTAAGAGACAGCCATAACTACATGGCGCTTGTCATTAGCCACGATCAAAAAAAAATGACAGCTAAAACACCCTCACCCAGCATAATCACAGTTACAGAACGGGGTTAAAAAGGGGGGAAAACCAACTACAATAGGCATGACCCTGCCCAAATAAGGAGAAACCATAACACATGGCATCAAGTAAACCAAAAATCTGCACACTACCCAAAATATGCACATGGCATAAGGCTATAAACAATACAACCAAAAATTTACAAGAAAGCTAAAGCGAAAGCAAAATACTATATACAAAAATAAAACACAAGCAAATAAATATTATAAACCAAACATTCATTAATATACCTAATAAAACCAATGCACCACTGCATCATAACATGCATCCCAAAATAAATCGAAAACATCCACAAACATAGCATAAAAGAAAAAAAATAGATAGTCAGGGGCTAAACCGCCCAAAAGAAACATGACAGCAATTCATATATAAAAAAAAACTTAAAACAGGAAATCTCCCCCAAACTTGAAATTTGCCAATGACCTCACTGGCCTTCACCCTCTGGAGCACCATCACCACCGCCATCATCATCGGCTTCAACATTGGCATCCGCTGGCTCCTCCTCGCGATCCTCTCCTGTGGCTGGAAATGGAGGAGGATAAGGCGCAAAGATGGGAGGCTCTGGAAATTGAAAGGGCATGGACTCTGCGTCGTCTCCTCCTTGAGCATAATAGATACTGGACACTGTATTTGCGAACTCCGCATGATAGTGATTGAATTGGCTCTGCCATTGAGCCACTGTATCAACCTTGCTGTGGAGAAAATTAAGACTGCTTAAGATCTCTGCCAAGGCCCCGGGTGGCATAGCCTCAGAAGATGGGGGCTTAGGCACTTGAGCGGAGGTACCAGCTTCCGATGAGGGAGGCGGCAGAGGCCCCAGTAAATATCCTTGACCCTTTGGGTGTGACGGAGGTCCCCCATCCCATACTCCATAACGGGCTATAACGTGATGATCAATGACAGCCATAGGCGGCTGAGTGATGTCGTCTTTCTCCCATACCACACCCGTCCTTTTGCATAGGCGTGTGATCAGAGAAGGATGAGGGAGGCCGGAATTGACGTTGCTCCTAATGGCCTTTTTAATTGAATCCTGGATAAGAACCCCCACATCAACTTTCAGCCCCATGACAATTGCATAAAGCAGTACTGCCCTCTCCCTTGTTACATCGCTCAGGTGGTGTGTTGGCATGATATTGGCACAAATAAAAGAGTACCATGCCTTACCATAACGGCTCAAGGCTTGATGGGGGAAAGAGGTCTTTTCACCGTGGAATTCATTGGTTTTCCACACGGTACCAGGCTTGCAGAGCTTTGCTATAATCTCATCAGTATTGTAACTCCGCATCCCAGACTCCAGATAATCCTTACCCTCGTAGTTTGGAGTCCCATACACAGCATTGATTGTTCGACTGTCATATTTGATCAACTTACCCCGAACTGGCACCGAAGCAGGACCATCGGCAGTAGCATTTGCATAGAATTCCTTTACTACTGAGATAACTGCAGATTCGGGCGGCTTGGTGAAGTGAACCCATTTCATAGTTATAATCATTGAATTCATATGGCCGTCCATCTTGTCATCTGGCCTTAGTCCTCTCTCTGGCACCAAACTCCTCTTTGAGAAATTTTGGGCATATCGCTTCCATGCTTCCTCACTCGGGAATTTTACAGCATCCCAAAGAGGGGGAGGAGCTCTGGAAGACGGAGGAGGACCTATACTAGTGCGAGGACGCTTGGAACCCATAGCCAACAAAACAAAAGGATAATAGAAAGATAAATCACAAACGAACAAAACAAACTCTGCGAAATCCTTTACCTTGGCTTGCTTATTAATAGAATGAAGGAGAATAACTGCACGACGGTTGAAGGCCCCAAACGCTCGGAAACCGAATTGGGAGTGACGGTTGATGTGCCGCACTCGTTGGGAGAAAGGGAGATGTGTGAGAGAGAAAAGAGGAACACTGCAAACTGAACCCAAAAGCCTCAATTAAACGTAAAAATACGGTGATGGCGCTGCGGCGTGGTGCATGGCGCTGCGGCGCGGGATAGGGTCTTCTTGGCGCTGCGGCGTCATTTTCGGCGCTGCTACGTTACAGTGAGGCTTCTTGGCGCTGCGGCGTCATTTTCGGCGCTGCGGCGTGAAATATTGACGCTGCGGCGGGACATTCGGACGCTGCGGCGCAACTCTCCAGTAGCTTCCAGCATATGTCGGCGCTGCGGCGCAAAATTTATAAAGGATCTGGCGCTGCGGCGTGGTTATTGGAGCTGCGGCGCGAAACTCAGACTAGCTCTTGGCGCTGCGGCGCGAGCACTAAGTTTTCTTTTCCTGCACTACCCAAAACCTGAATCAATACCCAGACAAACTACTAGACAAAGCAATCATACTAACAATTATACAACTATTAAACTACATACTAACACACGAAATTAACATCTACAAAAATTCTAAGGAAAAGAAAAACAATTGCATTAATGATAACTAAAGAAAACAACACTAAATAAAACCAAAAGGATAATTTTGATACTGAGATGGGGTTGCCTCCCCATCAAGCGCTTGATTTAGAGTCGTCGGCTTGACTTTTGCCCCGCCTTACACCGGGTCTCCCAAGGTGATGGAGGTGTTTTGTCGATCGACTTCGTCGCCCCAATAGTGTTTCAAACGTTGTCCATTGACTTTGAAGGTTTCGTCTGAATGAGGGTCTTCGACCTCAATAGCCCCATGAGGATACACTTTAGCAATGGTGAACGGCCCCGACCATCGGGACTTCAACTTCCCTGGGAATAATTTCAGCCGCGAGTTAAAAAGAAGCACCTTCTGGCCTTGTTCGAAGTTTCTTTCGACAATTTTCTTGTCATGCCACCGCTTTGTCTTTTCCTTATACAACTTAGCGTTTTCATACGCGTGCAGACGAAACTCGTCTGATTCATTGAGTTGTAATAATCTTCGTTCACCTGCTGCATCCATATCGAAATTGAGCTTTTGGATAGCCCAATATGCGTTGTGCTCTAGCTCCACAGGAAGATGACAAGCCTTGCCATAAACAAGCCTATACGGAGACATTCCGATAGGCGTTTTGTAAGCGGTGCGGTATGCCCACTAGGCATCATCAAGCTTCTTTGACCAGTCCTTCCGATTAGGATTAACGATCTTCTCCAAGATACGCTTAACCTCTCGATTAGAGATCTCTGCTTGGCCACTTGTCTGCGGATGATAACCTGTGGCTATTTTATGGGTCACCCCATACTTAGCAAGAAGGGCTTCGAAATATTTGTTGCAAAAATGTGACCCTTCATCACTAATTATTGCCCGAGGAGTGCCGAAGCGAGTGAAAATATTTTTCCTTAAGAAATTAAGCACCACCTTAGCATCATTAGAAGGCAAGGCGACTGCTTCTACCCATTTGGAGACATAATCAACCGCTACAAGAATATAAAGATTGTTGTAGGACGACGGGAATGGTCCCATGAAGTCAATACCCCATACATCAAACAACTCTACTTCAAGGATATTCTGCAGCGGTAATTCATGCCTTTTTGAGATGGTTCCTACCCTTTGGCATCTATCGCAGTGCAACACATATAGGTGTGCATCTTTGAACAGGGTAGGCCAGTAAAACCCAGATTGGAGTACTTTAGCAGCAGTTCTTTGGCCCCCAAAATGTCCTCCATAATTAGAGGAATGACAATGATGGAGCACACCTTCGATTTCCTCCTCTGGCAAACATCTCCGCAGAATCTGATCTGAACACTGTTTGAATAAAAAGGGCTCGTCCCAAAAGTATTATTTTGCATCATGTAGGAATTTCTTCCTTTGTTGATAGCTCAAGATGGGAGGAAGCACTTGACAAGCGACAAAATTTGCATAGTCCGCATACCACGGGGTTTTACTTTGGACGCCAAACAGTTGTTCATCCGGGAAGAAATCATTGATGTCTTTGATTGCGTCTCCCGAATGAGGAGGGTTTTCCAACCTTGACAAGTGATCTGCTACCTGGTTTTCTGTCCCCTTCTTGTCGCGAATCTCCAGATCAAACTCCTGTAGAAGAAGGACCCACCTTATCAGCCTAGGCTTTGCATCTTTTTTCTCTATCAGATATTTAATGGCCGAATGGTCTGTGTACACGGTCACTTTTGTTCCAATTAGGTAGGAACGGAATTTGTCGAAAGCATAAACCACTGCCAGCAATTCTTTCTCGGTTGTGGTGTAATTTAACTGAGCATCAGTTAATGTTTTGCTAGCATAGTAGATCGTGTGGAACACTTTGTCCCTTCTCTGCCCCAACACTACCCCAATTGCAAAATCGCTGGCGTCACACATGAGCTCAAAAGGGAAAGTCCAATCAGGAGCTACCACAATAGGAGTCGAAATGAGTTTTTCCTTCAATAGTTCAAATGCTCTGAGGCAGGATTCATCAAACTGAAAAGGCACATCCTTTTCCAATAGTGAACATAGCGGTTTTGTTATCCTTGAGAAGTCCTTGATAAACCGCCTATAGAAACCTGCATGCCCAAGAAAACTCCTAACCCCTTTCACTGATGTAGGCGGTGGTAGACTATTGATGACATCAATTTTAGCCTTGTCTACCTCAATACCACCATCAGATACTCTGTGGCCCAGAATAATGCCCTCTTTTACCATGAAGTGGCACTTCTCCCAATTCAATACAAGATTAGTCTCAACACATCTTTGGAGAACGGCAGTCAAATTCACCAGACAGTTATCAAATGAACTCCCGAATACAGAAAAATATTCCATGAAAACCTCGAGGGTCTTTTCGACCATGTCAGAGAAGATGGACATCATGCAACGTTGGAATGTTGCAGGAGCGTTACACAACCCAAAGGACATTTTCCGAAAGGCAAAGGTCCCATACGGACATGTGAACGTTGTTTTCTCCTGATCTTCGGGAGCAATAGAAATTTGATTATAGCCTGAATAACCATCTAGCAGACAGTAGAAGGCATGCCCAGCAAGTCTATCGAGCATCTGATCAATAAATGGCAAAGGGAAGTGATCCTTACAGGTTGACTTGTTTAACTTTCTGTAGTCCATACATACCCTCCATCCAGTCACCGTTCTGGTTGGAATCAACTCGTTATTCTCATTGGCTACTACTGTCATACCGCCCTTTTTTGGCACGCATTGAATGGGACTGACCCAAGGACTGTCCGAGATAGGGTATATAATGCCCGCATCTAGCAGCTTAATGATTTCCTTCCGGACCACCTCCTTCATTATTGGGTTCAACCGCCTCTGATGTTCAATGGTCGGCTTGGATCCTTCCTCTAGTAGGATTTTGTGCATACAAAGGGATGGACTAATCCCTTTAATGTCTAAAATCGACCACCCCAGTGCCGTTTTATACTGTTTAAGCACTAGCAGTAGCTTCTCTTCCTGGCCTTCATCTAAAGATGCAGATATTATAACAGGTAAAGTGGAAGAATTCCCCAAGTATGCATACCTCAGATGATTGGGCAGGGGCTTTAACTCGAGGACAGGAGGTTCTACAACAGATGGTTGGGATTTGGAAGTAGATGCTTTTGGATCATTCAGCGACTCAAACTGTCTTTGGAACTATGTAGATCTCTTGGGTGCATCCAGCCAGTTAGCAAATTCAACATGGGTGCCCTCTTCATTAGCTCTGGTACCTCTTAGTGTAGCTTCTAAAGGGTCTGTCATGCATGTTTCTGAGAATACTTCCCTGACTGCATCATCAAGCACTTTAATCTGAAAGCAGTCTTCAGGGGTGTTCTGATATTTCATTGCCCTAAACACATTGAAAGTCACTTCCTGATCCTGTACTCTCATAGTCAGTTCCCCTTTCTGCACATCTATAAGGGTTCTCCCCGTTGCTAAGAATGGTCTACCCAGTATTATCGGGACCTCCCTGTCTTCTTCAAAATCCAAGACAATAAGTCCGCTGGGAAGATTAACTTGTCCACCTTAACAAGCACATCCTCTACTATCCCCTTCGGGTACGTGAGAGATCTATCTGCCAATTGCAAAGTAACACTTGTGGGTTTGGCTTCATTCAGTCCAAGTTTCTTATATATTGACAGAGGCATCAAATTTATACTCGCCCCCAAATCACATAAGGCCTTGCCAATGAATTGGTCCCCGATAGTGCATGGGATCGTGAAACTTCCAGGATCTTTCAGTTTTGGCGGGAGCTTGTTCTGTAAAATAGCACTGCATTCCTCAGTCAGAGCCACTGTTTCATAATCTCCCATTTTCCTCTTCTTCGACAATATGTCTTTCATGAATTTAACATAGCTCGGCATTTGCTCCAACGCCTCTGCAAATGGGATGTTTATGTGAAGCTTCTTGAAAACTTCTAAAAACTTAGAAAATTGCTTATCAAGCTTTTGTTTCTGCATGCGCTGGGGGAATGGCAACTGCGGGATAGGAGGACTAGCTGTGTTCACTGTAGGGGTTGGTGATGAAGGGCTTTCTTGAGCATTTACCTCACCCCCAGGCTTATCATCACTTTGCTCCACAATAGATTCCTCTAAAGTCACTTCTTCTTGCACTACAGGACTCTCTCCACCCTTTTCATTTATAGTTTTCCCACTTCAGAGTGTAACTGCTTTGCAGTGTTCCTTCCCATCCCGTTTCGGGTTGACATCAGTGTCACTCGGCAATGTGCCTTGCAGTCGACTATTCAAAGCAGAGGCCAACTGTCCCATTTGGACTTCAAGGTTCCGGATGGAAGCCTCTTGATTACTGCTCCTTGTCTCATTTTGGGCAATATATCGAGACAGGAGATCTTCCAAACTAGGTTTTCTTTCCTGATGAGGTGGTGGATGGTGGAACTGATTATGAGAACTCTGTGGTTGTGGGTTGAACTGATTTTGAGCTTGAAAACCGGGAGGGTTTGAGAAATTAGGCCTGGTGGTCGGTGGTTGTGCTTGATTGCTCTGTGTGTTGCCCCAAGACAAGTTTGGATGATTCCTCAATGCCCGGATGATAATGAGTAGGGAGACTTGCGTTTTGCTGCCTCCCGTAGTTGGAAACAAATTGAACAGACTCGGGGCTTATGGCACACTGATCAGTTGTGTGGCTCCCTTGACACAATTCACACAACAATGCGACACTCTGAACATTCTGCACAGCTTGCACTCCCATGGTGTCAAGTCTTTTAGTTAGCGCTGCAACCTGAGCCGCTAATTGCGTGACTGGATCTACCTCATATATTCCTGCTGCTCTTCTAGGGGCTTGCCTATCATTTGGCCATTGATAATTATTGGCCGCCATTGTTTCCACCAATTCATACCCCGCTGTGTGATGCTTAGACATGAACGCTCCTCCAGAAGCGGCATCAATACTCGATCGAGTAGCTCCAGATAACCCATTATAGAATGTCTGGATGGGAAGCCATTCTGGCAGTCCATGGTGGGGGCATTTTCTTAGAAGATCCTTAAATCGCTCCCATGAGTCGTACAAAGACTCTGACTCAAATTGAATAAAAGAGGTAATTTCATGCCTGAGCCTAGCGGTTTTAGCGGGTGGGAAGAACTTTGCCACGAACTTTTGAGCTAGGTCATCCCATGTGGTTATGGAGCCTGACGGAAGTGAATGTAGCCAGCTCTTGGCCTTGTCCTTCAAAGTGAAGGGAAACAATCGCAATCTGATGGCATTGTCAGTCACTCCGTTGCATTTAAACGTATCGCAGATCTCCAAGAAGTTCATCAAGTGATCATTGGGGTCATCATTTGGTAATCCCCCAAACTGAATATTGGAGCACATTTGGATGGTGCCCAGTTTGATCTCAAAATTGTTTGCTTGGATTGCGGGCCTAAGAATGCTCGCTTGCAAATCTGCGATGTGAGGCATAGCATGCTCCCTTAAAGATTTCTGAAGTTCCTCAGCCATTGTAACAGGAGTATTTATGCCCCGAGCTTTTTCTCTCTGCAGGCGTCTGTACGTTCTATCAACCTCGGGATCGAGAGGTATTATATTCCGACCCCTTCGAGGTGGCATACGCCGTTGAGATCACCTAAAAAGAAAATTAAACAGATAAAATTAGTCTAAATTAAGATCGTAATGACTTAGCTTTAATATTGATAACAAATATTACTAAGTCCCCGGCAACGGCGCCAAAAACTTGTTGTCCGATTTATGTAACGACAATTAACGCGCAAGTATACGCGGTCAACAAGTAATATAAGAAGTAGGGTGTCGTACCCACGAGGACGAAGTCTTAAATGCAAATCAAATACTCAAGTAAGTACTATACTGTCTTATCTAAACAAATGATTGGTGGTGGATTTATAAACTATGCGATTATAACTAAAGGCAACGGGAGAAATAAAAGATGTAATAGGGAGACAAGCTAGGATTACAATTCCCCTAATGCGTCGCCTAAAATCCTAACTCTCCACATTACAAACAAATCAAGGAATGGCCAGCCGAGAAATGAACTACGCATATGCTTCTGTCGAAGACCAAATGCACACCCCTAGCTAGATGAATCACAATATGTCTATCGATGAAAATAACTAGACTAGGGTCAATAAGATTAGTCTCAAGACTACACAAGGCAAATAGAGATATGTCTATCCTATTTAGCAGTTTATGCATACATTCCTTTAGACAAGGGCATAACAAGTGTTATTGTATTTTAAAAGCCAGATATTAATGTCCAATCTTCAATATCCATTAATATCACTACCAAAAACTCTGTCAAGCATTTAGTCAATAAGCAAGAAATACAACAACCCATTCCCAAAATGATTCATTAATATAAATAGGAGAGAAAGTTAATTAGGCTAAACACTAGGTTACATTGCAATCCTAAAAAGGTATTAGTTCATAACCATGGTGCTAATACACATTTCTATCACATTCAACATTGCTCAGTAATACACAAATAACTTAGAGATTTGGAATAAGAAAACTCCTGTTGTGGGTTTTCTGTCTCCAAGTCTTCTCTTCTTCGTGGAACTCCTGAGCTGTCTATGATGCAATGACTATTCTCCCAAAAAATAATACTTGTTTCTGCTCTAGAATCTCCAGATATCTACTCTGTCTTTTTTTTTCTTTCCTAGCCGCCTTGTGTGTCTACTTTTTTCCTTTCTTTTAGGTCATTAAAAACGAACCAGTCTAGACACCGGAGGCGACGCTGCGGCGCGGAGCGCACAACTACTTGGTGGCGCTGCGGCGCCACTCACGCTGCAGCGCGGGCTAAAGGCTAGGCACTGGCGCTGCAGCGCCAGAGTGTAGAAAATGACACATTTGCCCCTTGCAAGCTGGAGATGACTCAAAAAGCCCTGCATCAAACAGGGAGAGCATAATAACAACAAAATATAGGCAAAAGCACAATAAATAACAAAAAACAAGCAACGTCTGAAGCTTGAGCGAATCTGATATGTGATATAAATACCACATATCAATACATCAAGGAAGTCGAGATCGAAGAAGTCGGGATCGAACTGATGAGCTAGGTGTTTGATTTGGTCTGAAATAGTTGGATTCGTATTTTTCCCCACTACAGCTTCTTTGTTTTAGTCTGGAACGGGAGTTATGTTTTGGGGGAAAAACAACGTGGGAGAGAAGCCTTATACGGAAGCCGTGTTTTTTTTTGTTTTCAGCCAAAACGACGTAGTTTTTGTCCGACTGTGTAAACAAAAAAAATTGCACGGCTGTGCATACCCATTTTCCCCTATATATATATATATATATATATATATATATATATAAGCAGTAAAAAGGCCACATAATGATCCAGGGCAAATTGGAATGTAAATATATGTATATATATATAGTTAAATATAGATAAAAAGTAGTCAAACCGGGACTGGGAAGATAACCCAGTCCGATGAAGGGTGCATATATATATATATATACACAAAAGCAGTAAACTACCTCAAATTTGACATTCGGGCTTGACAGAATTGAAAAGTTAGTATATATACAATTAAATATATATACAAAAAAAGCCAAACCTGGACTGGGAAGATAACCCACTCCGGGGAAGTTGCTCAAAACGAAGATGCAAGTATATAAAAGTTGTTAGAAGCAACAAATCGTTAATCCGAGTTGTAGAAATGCCAAAAAATACATTTAGGTACTGAAATGTACCAAAAGTTAACAAAAAAAGGCCACGGAACTGAGTTCCGGGCATATTAAGAAAATGAAATTTGATGTGCAAGTGTATAACAACGTGATGAAGTAATATAAACTTGTTGATCGTAAAAATACTCACAATGGACTGCTACACGGGCTTTTTGCCAAATCGTAGGCTTTAAATGTCCGAATCTATCGGTTATTTTTTGATATGTGGTAGTATGTGCGTATATCTACGTGTTAGAGTGAAAAAATTTGGGTTTGGAAGACAAGAAAATGGCTGAAAAATCAAACGGGCACGGGTTCAAAGCGTTTTCAAATTTTTTCAATGAGCTGGGGGTGAGCTCATATATATAGACCCAGGAGAAGCAACTCTACCTGCTGCTGCTGCAGGCAGAGGTGCGGCTCCACGTGGCAGGGCCCACGTGGTGGGTCTCATTACATCAAAGTACGTGCACTCCGAGCAATGCGATGTCAGATTCAAAACTTTTTAACTTTTGACCAGAGCATCTATTTGAGGCGTGCTATACCTTTCCGGAAAGCCCTCGCCGAGCACGTCGCAATGACATGGGTTCATAATCGGGTCTTTAATTCCTTGCAGTTTGTCCGTTGAGCTATCTTGCTCTGTTTTCACTCGGGATCATTGTTATGGTTCGTTCTGACCTTAGTGGCATCAATTCGGCTTGAGTTTTACCGAATAGGATTTAAGTTGGTAAAATGACCATTTTGCCCCTCCCGGGGTTGCCTTCAATGTCGGCATAGCCTTCGGCTGACTTCCTTGGGTTGTTTCCAAGGTTTGGATCCCATTCGAGCCTGTTCGTCCTCAGTGTTGTCTCCGAGGCTGACTTTGGTCTTTCTAGGTTTTCCTTTGGAGATATTGTGATGCTTCAGGATTATTTTTGAAGTTGACCTGACTTTTCGGGTTGAGACCGGGGCTGATCTGTACCTTCGAGGTTGAGACCGGGGCTGACCTATACCTCCCTAGTTGAGACCGGGGCTGACCTGTACCTTTCGGGTTGAGATCGGGGCTGAACTGTACCTCTTAGGTTGAGACCGAGGCTGACCTGTACCTCCCAGGTTAAGACCGGGGCTAACCTGTACCTCTCGGGTTGAGACCAGGGCTGACATGTACCTCCCGGGTTGAGACCGGCGCTGACATGTACCTCCTGAGTTGAGACCAGGACTGACCTGTACCTCTCGGGTTAAGACCGGGGCTGACCTGTACCTCCCAGGTTGAGACCGGGGCTGACCTGTACCTCTCGGGTTGAGACCGGGGCTAACCTGTACTTCCCGGGTTGAGATCGGGGCTGACCTGTACCTTCTAGGTGTAGACCGGGGTTGATTTGACGGCCCGATATTGAGACCGGGGTTGATTTGACTTCCCGGTATTAAGATCGGGGTTGATTTGACGGCCTGATATTAAGACAGGGGTTGATTTGACGGCCCAGTATTGAGACCAGGGTTGATTTGACAGCCCGATATTGAGAGCGGGGTTGATTTAACGGCCCAGTATTAAGACCGAGGTAGATTTTAAAAGACAGTCTTGCCCTCCTACAGTGTTAGTAACAAGGACACTAAATTTCGAGTATCTACAACGTTTCTAAAATAAGAGCATTTATATTCATATTCCAAATCATTACATCAATATGATCATTCCTAACATACTGCTATAAATGTCAACATATATCCCCTAATATCACAAAAGACGGGGAATACACTAACGTACTACCCCTCTAACATAAGCCTACTCGGGGTTTACATATCTATCCCATATCTTACACAAAAGATTATGATTACATCACAATGTGTACATCACATAAAAGGAACTACTACTACTACTACTACCACTAGGCTAATGGGTCTCATCCCAACATTTCAAGCTCTATTGCGCTCTTGTACTCCACCTGTGATATGTATGCCATCAAATCCCTGCTCATGGTGTGTCAAGTATGTCCCTGCTCCGCCAGATAGTGGTATACACCATCAATCACTCTCTCTATGGCTGAGCAAAAAACATAACCCATCTTGTTCATCCTTCTCTTCCTACATCTCACCTCATCCTCTAAATCTTTGGCCCTATCATTAGCTCGTTCCCACTTCTCCTCGAAGTGGATCCTTTCCATCACTTCCAGCTCGAGCTGAGTACTGAGAGCCTCCTTCTCCGCCTTCTCGCTCAACTCTCTCTGCTCAACCTCCTCTAATTTTCGTGCCAAGTCCACATTCCTAGATACCGATCTGTGGAAAAGAGTCCCCATCTGAATCCCTGCCTCCTTTCGGTAAGCAATCTCCACCTCCATATCCTGCATCACTAACTTCCTCTAGTGGTCTTCGTCCCTCAGTTTCTGAAACTTGGTCTCTCTCTCCTGAGCCTCAGCCTCTAGCACTTGAACTCGATAGTCTAACTCCAAGATCCGTTCCTCGTACTCTCCCAACATCCTCTCCTCGATTGTAACCTCGTCAGAGTCTTCCATGGGCTCCTCCTCTGGATTCGACTCTACCTTTATCTCGTCCTCTTCATCAAACTCGGACGGTGCTACTGCCTGCACAAGCTCGGCTACTAAAGGTGCCTCATATACTACATGTATATCCCGTGGCTCCTCTTCTGCCACTCTACTAAGTCCTCCCATGTCTATCATCCTTCAACCACAAACACAAGACAAACGAACAAAAAACTCCATTAGAATGTTAAATAAAACATAAGTTCATTGTATAGAATGAAACTATATTTCATAACACACTAAATCTCTCCATGAAAACTCTACATGAGTTTCATCCCCTTCTATCTTCTAAGTTCTCCTAAAGTTATAATCTAAGGACTCTCGCTCCTAAGGTTTATAACTAATGGTCTGATACCAACCTGTGACGGCCCCAAATTCAGACCGCTCACGTCTCGAATTCGGTGCATCACTTACTAAATTCTAATAACATACTAACATCTCATGTAACGGAATAATAGAATAATTTATATTTATTTAATATAAATATTCAGGTCCCACGGTCTCGTAACTTAAACATATCTCCATCATCTTAAGCATAACTTAAACATAACTAATACATAATATGAAATAAGTCTTATTACAATCATCATATCATTCTAAAGAGAACAAAGCTATGTCGTAGCCTTACCCTTGCCCTTGTCTGTGCCAGAGGGTCCGCACTGCTCTGTCTTAACTAAAATATTTTAGGGAAAGCAAGAATGAGCAACAAGTTTGCTCAGCAAGTAATACAGCAATAAGGGTGAATAATATAAATTTCGAATCTCAAGGGTCTAATAGTAAATGATAGTTCGAGAATAACAAGAAGTATCAATAGTTTTCAATAAATGTCACTATGGACATAAAGATATCAACAGGATTCAAGGTTTAACCTTTTCAATGGTTCAAGAATATTGAACACTGAGCAGTCACTAAGGACTATAAACTCTTACTAGAAATAACAGTATTATGCTGAAAATCTAATAAAAACAAGTACAACAGGTGATCAGCCTAAAGTACCCTATATTATGCATAACATTTAATCGTACTCATGTGCGCATGTCGGTTCCCCGACAGTGTATATAATTTTCCTCTTCCATGAGGGTTGTTCATCTCAGTAGAATTCATGGGAAACTTGCACAAATAATGAGTGAAGTTCAGAAACTTGCCTGTTTGCTCAACTACAAATAATCTAGCTTTAATTAAATTGCGTTGAAACGACCTAACATTAACAAGTCGGTCTCTCGATTAGTATTGTGTAGACTGGTATGAGTTCACACTTACAAGAATTTGATCATCAAGTAAGTCTACCACATAATTCACGTAAGTCGATTTACTATGACTGAGTCTATAAACCTTTAACCCTGTCCTAGATTAATAACTTTAGAATATCTAGTCTCTATGCATCAACATAGGCTTGAACATATAGCACTTCAATTTAATCATGTAATACAGTTTAAGACACATGTACACACATGCTGCAAGGTTCTGTCCACAGTTTAAAGCAACTTGGCAAGACTGGCAACCGGCGCGGCTGCGCTGGTTTTTACCTTAGGAATGGCGCAGCTGCGCCACTCATTGGTCAGACCAGGAATGAAGTTTCATTCTGCTTGAATCTGAGCCTACTCTCTAGCATACAGTCTACTGATATTAATCAAATACACATGCTTATAAAGTTATTAACTTGAGTTTGAAACCTAGCATGCTCATTCTAAATCCAATTCAAAGTTATATGGTTTTTATGTCGGTAATTCTTATACCTTAAGCTAATCAAGTCCATGTTACAAAGGGTCAGCTAGTATAGCCATAATACCATATAACGAGACTAAACAATACTTAATATGCATGCTCGTGTGTATACCACACATGTACACATTAACCACATAGTTTACACTTGGAATTTCAATTTCTTTAACATGTGTGCAAAGGTAGAATCCATGTTTAACCAGATGGTGCTTATGTTAACATGTTTAGAGGAATAATGAATCCTATTATTCATGCTTGTATGATTAGAACGTAACTCACACAGTGATTGATGATATTAGTTTTCAAACTCTAAGTTTTCTTTGAAAATTACACTAAGTCAACTAAAGAAACTTAGTACATGCAAAGTATCTCGAAATCATAACTCACAAGCATTTAAACACATATCTAAGCCACATATACATACTCAAATGGTCATAACTTAAAAGGCACAAGTTTTGTCAAGTTTGTTTCAAAGTTCTTAAGTTTTCTTTAGAAAATACATACTAGAACAACGTACGCAACTCATGCTATTCACAGGGACACTAGGTAACATGGCAAACCTATTTTCATGCATCGTTAAAGCGATATCAATATGTTAGCCACAGCAATTTTGTAACAGAAAATAAAAACCAACTTCAGTGCCTGGCGCAGCTGCGCTGCACCCTAGTACAAAAAGGGCGCAGCTGCGCCGTGGCTCGGCCAGGCCCAAAATAGCCTCTGCTTCGGCAGAACTAAACCCAAATACCAAAATTCCTTCAATAATCAATTCTAAACAAGCCACAATGCAGTTCTAACATGTTTATAAGCATATATAACAATCAATAATCATTACTCAATCCAACTATCATGGAATTCATGCATAATCAATAATTTAGCCATCTCGAGAAATGAAGAACAAGAATTGGAAATTATACCTCTGCAAATGCCTAACTGAGTTTGCTGCTATATTGATTCCTACAATGCTGCTATAACACTCTTCTTTAACTCAATACAAACTCTCAGCTAATGAAAGAGGAAGAGAAGAAGCTATATTTATAGAAAATCCAATATACAGTCCATGACTTTGCTCACCATTTTCAACTAACGGAAGAAAGATGAATACATTTGTTAATGAAATGAGTTGGTAGAGTAGTTGAAGAACACTTTTATGCCCACTCCCCTCATAATCATTTGCTACCCTTTGCTAAGTTTGAGAAGAGAGAATAGAGTACGCTAGCCTCTTGAGTGTTCACGTGAGGAAGGGAATGGTCACTCATTATGGGACAATGCTACTAATCTCAGCAACATGAATACAACACACTAATGTTATATATATATAATATATACTTAGGTTATATGTATATGCCTACCATGTATACTTAGGTTATAATTTAATTAGAGGGCACACATGGATAATGTGACACCCCCAAATCCGGGTACTTCGCTTCCACATGATTTAGTGTTCACTTTATAACTATAACAAACATCTACCCAATATATCTCAAAATAAATTACAATCTTTATATAAAATCTCCCTTAAAACAAGGGTTACAACCTAAAAAAACAATTCCATGGTTACTCTAACCTTGATATAAACAATAAAGTGCGGAATAAAAATATGACATAAAAGTCTTATTACAATCATTTCAAAATAATTAAACAAGTCTTCACTTGTTAATCTTTCCCTTGCCTTTACTCGTAGACGGGGCATCAACGTTATCAACCTTAACTGCAATTGTTATTTAATGCAAGAGTGAGCAAACAACAGCTCACTGGAGTTTAACAATAATATATACATAAAAGAATATCTTTTAAAGAATTTGAATAACTTAGTTTGCTTCAATAATAAAGAATTAAATAATAATTCTCTATCAACATTAAAATTAGAATATAGAATTTGTCTGAGGGTCATAAGACCTTTGAACTCTTGTCCTAGGTTATAAATATTTCTATTTACACCTTTAACAGTCAATAAGACTATGGGCCTTAACTCGTACTTAGGGGGATCAGCCCTTCGTACCATGTATTGTGCACAAACATCTTAACGCTATGCGTAATAACCTCCCCTAATAATTAGGGTTGTTCAACTCATAAATTTGAATTCAAATCCGAACCAAAGAAAGTTTGATTTGATAAGATTACAAGGGTAATTTAGAATTCACGTTCATCAACTAAGGATTAATTGAATCGCCTTTCAATAACTCATAAGTAAAAGGAATTATGAATTAATATATGCTTTAGAAGTAAACTTAAAGTATTTAAAATAATAACTGGATCTTACTTGAACAATAAGTCAAGATCTTTTCAATTAAATAAACAATTGTCCAACACAGAAATGGAAAGGACATTCTCAACAATGAATATATGAACTCAAGAAATTGTATAGAATTAACAAGTTTAAGGTTAGAATACTTGCCTTCAGCGCAAGCTACTTAACTCAACCACATACTTAAACACTTCCTATACACATTTAATTATAATAATCTAAATCAGTTAACACATAACTAATTCATATAAGTGGTTAACCCTCATGGTTAACTCACTCTAATTAAATAAATAATAATAATCGACTATCACATAAGTAATTACATCACACACATACTCACATAATTAAATTAATTATGTATTTAGCTAAATTATAATTAATCAATTACAATTCAAACATTTAGTCTAATTATAATTATTTAAATTATAATTACCATTAAAATTATAAATAATTATAATTTAAAATCAATTAAACTACATCATGCATTATAATTACACAATTTATAATTAATCATGTATTTATCCATCATAACCTATAATAATCATGCATTTATTAAATTATAATTATATAAATTATAATTTAAATTAACATCTAATTGATTAAAATAAATCAACTTCTATACATTATAATTTCACAGAATTATAATTTAAATTAAATATTTACTCTTAATTATAATTAATCAAATCATAATTAAGTAACTTATTTTACAATTAAACAATTTATAGCTTATAATTTCAATACTATATTAGGTTTTCAAAACTTCCTTTTTCTCAAATTATGAAATTATCATCTTCATGTTAACACATGTTATAGCAGCTAGATACATGCTCGTTATCTTAGCAATAATGTAATGGAAACATAAAAACAAACTGCATACTTGATTAAAACTCACTGCCTCTGCCCAGGACATGGCGCAGCTGCGCCACCTTTAGCCTTGACACCGGCGCAGCTGCGCTGGTGTCAACCCTGAAAACCCAGCGACGCAGCTGCGCCGCTTCTGCCCTTGCTACCTGCGCAGCTGCGCCAGCACGCGGACAGAAACAGAGCATCTTACGAACAGTGCCGAGAAAAACCAAATTGGCTTAATTCTCCACATCGAGTTCTCAATTCAGCCAAAGATTGATTCATATAACATTACAGAAACATCATATATAGCTTCTAACACACTTTTAACATACCAAGACATCAAATTACAAGATTAAAACACTTAATTTTAAATAAAAACTTGAGAAAATCATTTTTCTCCCAAACTCATAATTTTCATAAAACAATTCACTGTAATTAAATTTCTCAACTAATTCAACTTTTAATACATGCATTATATCCGTAGTTGACGATAGCATCACAAGAAATTCTAAATAGATATATTAGCAACAATTAAATCATAACTTTTACTCTAAAACTCAACCAAATACATGAACTCCATATGAACATATATTATTCATTAAAACATGTTTCTACCATAATTTGATTTCTGAAAACTCGTTTATAGCATACCAATCATCTATTGACAATACATGAACACCTTATATATGTATATACAATTCTTGTTAATACACTTTTTTGAAATTTACAGTAAACCAAAATTTACAGAAACTCAAAACAAGGAAGAACAACTAATTAAAATTTTTGAAACTATGAGATAGTAATTACCCTTTGTTTGATGATTGTAGAAGAATATGAAGATTAACTCTAATCTTCTCAAGCTTTCTCTTCCTTCTCTTCTTCCCTTTTCTCTCTAAATTCTCTGCTCTTCTTTTCTTTGTTCTTAGTTTAAACTTAGGATATAATAACGTAATTTTTTCCTTACGTAGTATATAGATACATAACTGATGTATCAATAATATACGTATTAACTAATACTTAATAACTTAATTAATTTAACAGTTATAAAATTTGAATTTGAATAGCCATAAGGCCATGTTTGGCAACCCTTTATTTAAAAACAGATTAGTAGCTAAGGCCTTGTTTGGAAAATAGATTTAAAACAAATGCAAAGCCTTGTTTATTTAAAATCCTTTTCCTTTTATTTTAACAAATTATTTTAACACATACTTTAATGTCATATTTTAATTAATTAAATATTAATCATCTAATTTAATCAATTAAAATCTAACATCAATTAATCACATAAAATTGTCACATAATTATAATTACTCGCTAATTATAATTCATGTAACACTTCATCACATAATTCATCTAATTCAATTCTCTCAATTAAATTAGAACTACAATATAAAATTAATATACATTAATTAAATAAATATTAAACATTCATTTAATTAATATATAACACTTAATTAAATCACTTCATAAATCACATAATTTATTTATTTAACTCCATAAATAAATCACATAAAATATTTATTTATCTCAATAAATATTTAAAATTATTATATAAAATCACAATCGTTACAATCTTCCCTCCTTAAAAGGATTCTGTCCCCAGAATCACACATAAAAAAATTCTCGTCTATTACATTCTTCTCTTCTTAAAAGGATTCTGTCCCCAGAATCAGTATATAAGGGGTTACACAAAACTAATCAAATAACTGCGGATAAGATTTCATCATAACATCTTCGAGTTCCCACGTAGCTTCTTCATCACTGTGGTTCTTCCAGATTACCTTAACAGAAGGTATCACTTTATTCCTAAGTACTTGTTCCTTTCTATCAACTATTTGAATAGGCATTTCTTCATATGTTAAGTCCTTATCAAATTGTAAAGGTTCATATTCTATTATATGTTTATAATCATGCTTGTAAGGTCTTAACACATAAATATGGAAGACATTATGTATATTCTCGAGCTCCGGAGGTAATGCAATCTCGTAAGCTACCTCGCCAACTTTTCGCAACACCTCAAAAGGTCCAATAAATCTGGGACTCAGCTTTCCCTTCTTACCAAATCTAACCTTCCCCTTCCAGGGAGATACTTTCAGGAACACAAAACTTCCTGGTAAGAATTCTCGGTTTTGTCGATGAAGATCGGCATACTTCTTCTGTCTGTCTTTAGCAGCAACTAATCTCGTTCTGATCAGCTTCACAATTTTGGCGGTTTGTTGTACCAATTCTGGTCCCAACAATTAACGTTCACCGACTTCATCCCAGCACAAAGGATTTCTGCATTTTTTGCTGTATAATGCTTCGTAAGGTGGCTTGCCAATACTCGCATGATGACTATTGTTATAGGCGAACTCCACCAACAGTAGATGATCCTCCCAGCTTCTTTTGAAGTCCATCACACAAGCTCTCAGCATATCCTCAAGCTTCTGAATCTTTCTCTCGCTCTGTCCATCAGTCTGAGGATGATACGCTGTACTCATTTGCAATTGCGTTCCCAGACATTCTTGCAAACGCTTCCAAAAATTAGACGTAAAACGTGGATCTCTGTCAGACACAATTGACACCGGAACACCATATCTAGAAAAAATTTCCTTCACATATAGCTTCGCTAGTTTATCCAGGTTGTACTTAACCCTGATCGGCAGAAAGTGTCCTGACTTCGTCAGTCGATCCACTATAACCCATATCGCATCAAATCCCCTCTGAGTCGTTGGAAGACCTACCATAAAATCCATCGTGATGTGCTCCCACTTCCACTCTGGAATTTCTAACGGTTGTAGCAAATCACTCGATCTCTGGTGTTCTGCTTTTACTTTCTGGCACATAAAGCATTTTGCAACGCATTCAGCCACATCCATCTTCATATTCGGCCACCAGAAATGATGCCTGAGATCCTGGTACATCTTCGTACTCCCGGGGTTAATAGAATATCTAGAACTATGAGCTTCGCTCAGAATCTCCTCTTTGACCTCAGGTACTGGCGGTACCCAGATTCTACCTTCAAACCGTAACAGACCTTCATTATCGATCTTGAACTTGAAATCTTCGCTATCAGTTATGCTCCTCCAAATCTTCTCACATTCTTCATCGTGAATTTTTGCTTCTTTCACTTTGTCTACTAGAGTAGAACCAGTGGTTACGTGAAACAACATCTCATCCGATTCCTTCGGAAGCTTCACCTCCAACTCCAATCTAGCCATCTGTTCTATTAACCGATCCTGATTAGTTAACACGTTCAGCTTCTCCCTACCTTTCCTACTCAAAGCGTCGGCAACAACGTTAGCTTTACCCGGATGGTAAAGTATCTCGCAATCGTAGTCTTTAATCAGTTCCAACGACCTTCTTTGGCGCATGTTCAAATGCTTCTGGGTAAATATATACTTCAGACTCTTGTGATCTTTGTATATTTCACACTTTTCTTCATATAAGTAGTGCCTCCAAATCTTTAGGGCAAACACTACTGCCGCCAATTCTAGATCATGGGTCGGATACCCCTTCTCATAATTCTTTAGCTGACGTGACACATAGGCAATGACTTTGTTGCTCTGCATCAACACACAGCCTAATCCTTTATATGAGGCATCGCTATATACTACGAAATTCCCCTAACTATCCGGTAAAGACAATACAGGCGCAGTACTCAGCCTCTTCTTTAGCTCTTGAAAACTTTCCTCATATTTATCCGTCCAAACAAATTTAACCGTTTTACGAGTTAAATTCGTCAACGGAGTTGCGATTCTAGAAAAGTCTTGGATAAATCTACGGTAATAACCTGCCAATCCCAAGAAACTCCTCACCACAGACGGCGTCTTCGGCTGATCCCAATTCATAACAGCTTCAACTTTCGACGGATCTACCAAAATACCATCCTTTTCGATCACGTGGCCAAGAAATTACACACGTTCCAACAAGAATTCGCACTTCGAGAATTTAGCGTAGAGCTTCTCTCGTCTCAGGGCTTCTAAGGTTAGTCGTAAGTGTTCAGCATGTTCCTCCTCGGTCTTGGAATAAACCAGGATGTCATCTATGAACACTACCACGAACTTGTCCAGAAATGGCTTGAACACCCTGTTCATTAAGTCCATAAATGCTGCTGGGGCATTCGTGAGACCAAATGACATCACCAAGAACTCGTAATGACCGTATCGAGTCCTAAAAGTCATTTTAGGTATATCTTCCTTCCTCACCTTCAATTGATGATACCCGCTTCTCAAATCAATTTTCGAGAAGTACTTCGCACCCTTCAGTTGATCAAACAAGTCATCGATCCTAGGTAAAGGATACCTATTCTTGATCGTAACTTTATTCAACTCCCTATAATCAATGCAAAGACGCATCGATCCATCCTTCTTCTTCACAAACAAAACTGGCGCTCCCCACGATGAAATGTTTGGTTGAATATACTTCTTGTCTAGCAATTCTTGTAGTTAAACCATCAGTTCCTTCATCTCAACTGGAGCCATTCTATACTGAGCCTTCGAAATCGGAGCAGTTCCCGGCGCTAGATCGATCACGAACTCTATCTCCCTTATCTGGCAGAAGTCCTGGCAAATCGCTCAGAAAAACGTCCACAAACTCCTTAACTACTGATATCTCCTCCACCTTAGGGATTTCCTTACGCGTATCTACTATGTAGGCTAGATATCCCACACAGCCTTGCTTCAGAAGTTTCTTGGCTTGCATAACCGTCAGACAACTCATTCGTTTAGGCGATTTGCTACCATAGAACACTAACTTCGACGGAGTCGTAAGGTTTACCGACTTCTTCTGACAGTCGATTATCGCCCTATGGTTGAACAACCAGTCCATACCTAGTATGACATCGAATTCCCCAAGTTTAATCGGAATCAAATCTACTCTAAGCTTCTGACCCTTAATGTCCAATCTACAGTTCTTATAAATGCTCCTAACAGGAATAACCTCCCTATTCGCAATCTCTATGTTCAAAGGGTAAACTAACTCCTCTACAGGTAAGTTTAGGGTTTTAGCAAAATCATCAGATATGAATGAACAAGTAGCACCCGAATTAAATAATACATACGCATTTATACTATTAATCGGAATAATACCTGACACCACGTCTTTTGATTGCACAGCATTCTGCACCGTCATATTGAATGTCCGTGCAGTGGGACTAACAGCTTGCAATGGTGCAGCGATAGTAACGGAACTGCCGGTTCCATTCCCTCCACTCCCTGTTGACCCTGCCGTCAACTTCTTTGGGCAGTTGCAAGCCATGTGGTCCTTGGATCCACATGTGAAACAAGCTCCCTTCTTCGGGTTTGGGCAATTAGGTGCAATGTGGCCTTCCTGACCACAGTTGAAGCACACCTGCTTCCACTTCATGCACACGCCAGTGTGATTCTTACCTCATGGAGCACATGTTTTGAACTTCCTCTTCTGCTTGCTTCCTTACTGACTCCCAGCAGAGGTGTTGTCAGACCACTTCCTCTTCTGGTTAACAGCACTGCTACCCCCAGCCTTGGTTTCTACCTCATTCTTCTTCTTCTTATCTTGGTTGAACTTCGTCACCGCTTCGCTTCCTCCCTCAGCAAGTATGGCCTTCTCTAGCACAGCTGCAAATGTATTCAGCTGGAACATGAAAACCTTGCTGTAGAGCCAGGGCTTCAGTCCCCGCTCAAACCTTCTCGCCTTCCTAGCGTCAGTGCTGACCTGGTATGTAGCGAACCTGGCCAACTCGTTGAACTTAGCGGCATACTCGGACACCGTCATCCCTCCCTGCTTAAGCTCTAGGAACTGGACCTCCATCTGGTCCTGCGAACTCGCTGGAAAGTATACCTCGTAGAACATTTCCTTGAAACGTTCCCACGTGATAACTCCTTCTCCCTCCCGGGTCTTATTAGCCTGCCACCAAAAGCTAGCATCCGACTTCAACATGAAAGCCGCGAATGTTGTCTTCTGGTCTTCACCTACTCGGGCTACGTCGAATACTTTCTCCATTTCCATAACCCATGTCTGAGCTTCGATAAGGTTAGTCGATCCTTTAAACTCAGGCGGTCCTACTGCCTTAAATTCCTTGAACGTAGTACCCTGCACTTGCGACTGATTTGCAAGAGCTCCTGTCAACAGGTTCACCAACTGCTGAACCGAGTTGGGATTCATCCCATCATTATTGTTGTTGTTCGTCGAACCCTCGGGGTTTTGACGTGTTGTTCTTCTTCTAGGAGGCATTTTCTGTTGAGAAAATATTATTATTAGACCCTTTATTCAATTTTTAAATATTCAAGTTCATACTTAAACGTTTTAAACAATTCAGTTCACATAGAACACATAGCACGTCAATAAACTTTTTTTATTCATTAGTCGTAGTTTAAAAACATCAATCAAATAGCATTTCTGCCATTTACATCATCCTTCCTGAACTGGAAAAGTGGCAGGATTACATTATTAACTTATCCCATTCTTATCTCAAATTATGGGATTTACTTTATTTACTACAAAAAGCAACACATAAACAAAAGCTCTACTACTACTGCTACTACTACTGCTACTACTGCTACTGCTACTGCCACTGCCTAGGCATATTAATACGTCGCACAGCCTCTCTGCGTTCCTCTTCTATTACCTGAAACACCGTTCTTCAATCCACCACATACCACGATAAACCTTGGAACTGAGCTGGGTAGTAGAAAACACAGTCCTATAGCTGTATAAAAAGCATACTCTGTTTCCCTCAGCTTGGCCCTCTTGGCTTCAACTTCACCTTCAGCTCGATCGGCTCATTGATTAGCTCTCAAGCTTGACTCTTCAGCTCTGGCACGCTTCCTCGACTCCTCCTGGATGTTTTGCTTCAGTTTTGCCAGTTTAAATCGAGCAGCATCTCTATCAACCTCCATATGTATCAGGTTCCACTGTGCATCCCCTAGGTCACTTGCCATTTCCTCAATCGTCTTGTCTCGCTGCTGAATGGTTTCTTCGAGCTCTCCGACTCGACCATGAAGCTCCACGTTGCTATCGTAGACTGCCTCGTACATCTCAGCACTAGTAGAGTGAGGTGGGAATTCCTCTTCGGGATCCTCTTCCTCCTCCTCCTCCTCTTCAGACTCGTCCTCGTCCTCTTCTTCTGGAATAGGTGTTAGCTCACGCTCCCGACCAGCTACGGTGATCACTAGAGATGGCTCTCTCCTAACCAGCTGCTCCCAGACAATATGTATGTCACGGGGCTCCTCCTCTCTTGGCATCTGAGGTACATCCTCTCTAGCCTGACTAGGTTCTCCAACGTTCGACATCCTGACAAAAGAATTTTAAAGTTCATTATTACGTGATAACGAATCGACACTCTTCGAATACTAAAACGTAAACACATAGGCACATAAGGTAGTTTATTATCTTTACCTAGCACACCTATCTTTTCGATCTTACCTATAAGGCTACTACCTAAGGTTTCCCCCACCTAAGGTTTCATAACCTACAGCTCTGATACCAACCTGTGACACCCCAAAATCCGGGTACTTCGCTTCCACATGATTTAGTGTTCACTTTATAACTATAACAAACATCTACCCAATATATCTCAAAATAAATTACAATCTTTATATAAAATCTCCCTTAAAACAAGGGTTACAACCTAAAAAAACAATTCCATGGTTACTCTAACCTTGATATAAACAATAAAGTGCGGAATAAAAACATGACATAAAAGTCTTATTACAATCATTTCAAAATAATTAAACAAGTCTTCACTTGTTAATCTTTCCCTTGCCTTTACTCGTAGACGGGACATCAACGTTATCAACCTTAACTGCAATTGTTATTTAATGCAAGAGTGAGCAAACAACAGCTCACTAGAGTTTAACAATAATATATACATGAAAGAATATCTTTTAAAGAATTTGAATAACTTAGTTTGCTTCAATAATAAAGAATTAAATAATAATTCTCTATCAACATTAAAATTAGAATATAGAATTTGTCTGAGGGTCATAAGACCTTTGAACTCTTGTCCTAGGTTATAAATATTTCTATTTAAACCTTTAACAGTCAATAAGACTATGGGCCTTAACTCGTACTTAGGGGGATCAGCCCTTCGTACCATGTATTGTGCACAAACATCTTAACGCTATGCGTAATAACCTCCCCTAATAATTAGGGTTGTTCAACTCATAAATTTGAATTCAAGTCCGAACCAAAGAAAGTTTAGTTTGGATAAGATTACAAGGGTAATTTAGAATTCACGTTCATCAACTAAGGATTAATTGAATCACCTTTCAATAACTCATAAGTAAAAGGAATTATGAATTAATATATGCTTTAGAAGTAAACTTAAAGTATTTAAAATAATAACTGGATCTTACTTGAACAATAAGTCAAGATCTTTTCAATTAAATAAACAATTGTCCAACACAGAAATGGAAAGGACATTCTCAACAATGAATATATGAACTCAAGAAATTGTATAGAATTAACAAGTTTAGGGTTAGAATACTTGCCTTCAGCGCAAGCTACTTAACTCAACCACATACTTAAACACTTCCTATACACATTCAATTATAATAATCTAAATCAGTTAACACATAATTAATTCATATAAGTGGTTAACCCTCATGGTTAACTCACTCTAATTAAATAAATAATAATAATCGACTATCACATAGTTAATTACATCACACACATACTCACATAATTAAATTAATTATGTATTTAGCTAAATTATAATTAATCAATTACAATTCAAACATTTAGTCTAATTATAATTACTTAAATTATAATTACCATTAAAATTATAAATAATTATAATTTAAAATCAATTAAACTACATCATGCATTATAATTACACAATTTATAATTAATCATGTATTTATCCATCATAACCTATAATAATCATGCATTTATTAAATTATAATTACATAAATTATAATTTAAATTAACATCTAATTGATTAAAATAAATCAACTTCTATACATTATAATTTCACAGAATTATAATTTAAATTAAATATTTACTCTTAATTATAATTCATCAAATCATAATTAAGTAACTTATTTTACAACTAAACAATTTATAGCTTAAAATTTCAATACTATATTAGGTTTTCAAAACTTCCTTTTTCTCAAATTATGAAATTATCAACTTCATGTTAACACATGTTATAGCAGCTAGATACATGCTCGTTATCTTAGCAATAATGTAATGGAAACATAAAAATAAACTGCATACTTGATTAAAACTCACTGCCTCTGCCCAGGACATGGCGCAGCTGCGCCACCTTTAGCCTTGACACCAGCGCAGCTGCGCTGGTGTCAACCCTGAAAACCCAGCGGCGCAGCTGCGCCGCTTCTGCCCTTGCTGCCTGCGCAGCTGCGCCAGTACGCGGACAGAAACAGAGCAGCTTACGAACAGTGCCGAGAAAAACCAAATTGGCTTAATTCTCCACATCGAGTTCTCAATTCAGCCAAAGATTGATTCATATAACATTACAGAAACATCATATAAAGCTTCTAACACACTTTCAACATACCAAGACATCAAATTACAATATTAAAACACTTAATTTTAAATAAAAACTTGAGAAAATCATTTTTCTCCCAAACTCATAATTTTCATAAAATAATTCACTATAATTAAATTTCTCAACTAATTCAACTTTTAATACCTGTATTATATCCGTAGTTGACGATAGCATCACAAGAAATTCTAAATAGATATATTAGCAACAATTAAATCATAAATTTTACTCTAAAACTCAACCAATTACATGAACTCCATATGAACATATATTATTCATTAAAACATGTTTCTACCATAATTTGATTTCTGAAAACTCGTTTATAGCATACCAATCATCTATTGACAATACATGAACACCATATATATATACAATTCAAGTTAATACACTTTTTTGAAATTTACAGTAAACCAAAATTTATAGAAACTCAAAACAAGGAAGAACAACTAATTAAAATTTTTAAAACTATGAGATAGTAATTACCCTTTGTTTGATGATTGTAGAAGAATATGAAGATTAACTCTAGTCTTCTCAAGCTTTCTCTTCCTTCTCTTCTTCCCTTTTCTCTCTAAATTCTCTGCTCTTCTTTTCTTTGTTCTTAGTTTAAACTTAGGATATAATAACGTAGTTTTTTCCTTACATAGTATATAGATACATAACTGATGTATTAATAATATACGTATTAACTAATACTTAATAACTTAATTAATTTAACAGTTATAAAATTTGAATTTGAATAGCCATAAGGCCATGTTTGGCAACCCTTTATTTAAAAACAGATTAGTAGCTAAAGCCTTGTTTGGAAAATAGATTTAAAACAAATGCAAAGTCTTGTTTATTTAAAATCATTTAAAAGCCTTTTTCTTTTATTTTAACAAATTATTTTAACAAATACTTTAATGTCATATTTTAATTAATTAAATATTAATCATCTAATTTAATTAATTAAAATCTAACATCAATTAATCACATAAAATTGTCACATAATTATAATTACTCGCTAATTATAATTCATGTAACACTTCATCACATAATTCATCTAATTCAATTCTCTCAATTAAATTAGAACTATAATATAAAATTAATATACATTAATTAAATAAATATTAAACATTCATTTAATTAATATATAACACTTAATTAAATCACTTCATAAATCACATAATTTATTTATTTAACTCCATAAATAAATCACATAAAATATTTATTTATCTCAATAAATATTTAAAATTATTATATAAAATCACAATCGTTACAGATAACATTATACATAATACCAAGTTGGGTTATACACATCCATATATAATCCATGTGCATTTCCTCATATCGAATATAATTCAATTATCATAATACATTATCCCAACTCTATTATTATAGTATACATTAACTCCCCAATTCGTGATTAAATAAAAGATTGAATTGGTTAATTAAATAAATGATCTGTTAGTATTAATTTACTAAATAAACTATTAAATATTAATATTAATATTGCTCACATTTATTAATTAATCTACACAATTAAATTCTTTCACTATATTCAAGTAAATTAAATATTTAATTACTAACAATCCTATCAATTCTTCTGATATACAAACCTTAAGGCTAGTCCACTAATTTAATTAAGCCATTAGTGACTCCCTTTAATTAATTCTACCAATTAATCGCATATGCACTAATTCACATAACCACATAATCACACAAGGTTTAAATATGCATACAAAACTAACTCATTAAAATTAAATCCTATATTTAATTAATAATGGAGTTTAAAAATTCTCGATCATTACATCCTCCCCCTCTTATAAAAATTTCGTCCTTGAAATTGTTAAATAAGGTTACTGAAATAAGAACGAATAATTCGCTTTCATCTTCTGTTCGAGTTCCCATCTTCGACTGCGTGATTCCTCCAGAGAACCTTGACGGAATGGATGATCTTATTCCTCAGCTTCTATTCCTTTCTATCGAGTATTTGGACAGGAACTTCCTCGTACGATAAGTCCTTCTCGACTTGGATTGGTTCATACGAGATAACGTATTTATAGTCCGGTTTATACGGACGCAACACTGACACATGAAACACGTTGTGAATGTGCTCAAGTTCAGGAGGTAACGCTACCTCATAAGCCACTTCACTGACTCACCTCAGAACCTCGAACAGTCCTATGAACCTAAGGCTTAACTTGCCCTCCTTACCAAAATGAATCTTCCCTTTCTAGGGTACCTTCAGAAACACAAAATACCCACGACGAAGTCCCACTTTTGACAATGTAGATCAGCATACTTCTTCTGACGGTCTTGGGCTGCTACCAGTTGATTCCTGATCAGCTTCACCGTATCTGCTGTCTGTTGCACCATTTCAGGTCCTAGCAGTCTTCGTTCTCCAACCTCGTCCCAACACATCGGTGTTCGGCATTTTCTTCCATATAGCGCTTCATACGGTGGCATTTCGATACTAGCATGATAGCTGTTGTTGTAAGCGAACTCTACCAGTGGCAAATGGTCATCCCAGCTACCTTTTAAATCCATCACGACGGCTCGAAGCATATCTTCTAAGGTTTGAATCATTCGCTCGCTCTGGCCGTCAGTTTGAGGATGGTACACCATACTCAACCTCAACTGCATTCCCAATCTCTCTTGTAGACTCCTCCAAAAATTTAACATAAAGCGCAAATCTCTGTCAGATACAATTGATATCGGCACTCCATATCGTGACACTATCTCTTTCACATAGAGATTTGCTAATTGCACCAGATTGTACCGTATCCTGATTGGTAGAAAATGAGCAGACTTGGTCAGAAGGTTCGCGATTACCCAGATTGCGTCTAAACCTTTTTGCGTCGGTGGCAGGCCCACCACAAAGTCCATTGTGATGTGCTCCCATTTCCACTCTGAAATCTCTAATGGTTGAAGCAGTCCGCTCGGTCGCTGGTGTTCTGCTTTACTCGTTGGCATGTCAGACATCTGCTACCTCCATCTTCATATTCGGCCACAAAAAATACTGCTGCAAATCCTGATATATTTTTGTACTCTCGGGATGTACCGAGTACCTCGTGCTATGAGCTTCCTGAAGGATTTCTTCCCTCATTTCCTAATCTAACGGTACCCATACTCTCCCTTCAAACCTTAGCAACCCTGTGCTATCAATCTTATACTTAAGCTCCTCGCCTTCGGCAATTCGTTTCTTTATTGAATCACAATCTTCATCCTTTTCTTGAGCCTCCTTGATTTGATCCAATAGGGTCAGGCTCACTGTTACTGAAAACAATTTCCCATTCGTCTCCATCGGATACTCAACCTCCAATTCCAGACGTTCAAACTCCTTTATCAACTATGCCTGAGTTATCACCTTCATCAATTTCTCCTTGCCTTTCCAGCTCAAGGCATCTGCCACTACATTTTCTTTGCCCGGATGGTACAGAATCTCACAGTCGTAATCCTTGATCAATTCTAACCATCGGTGTTGCCTCATGTTTAGCTCCTTCTGAGTGAAGATATATTTCAGACTTTTGTGATCTGTATATATCTTGCACCTCTCTCCATATAAATAATGCCTCCAAATCTTCAAGGCAAAACCTACTGCGGCCAACTCCAGATCATGAGTCGGGTAACCCTTCTCACAGTCCTTCAGCTGACGTGACGCGTACGCAATGACCTTGCCATGCTGCATTAGTACACAACCAAGACCTTTGTGTGATGCATCACTGTACACTACAAAACCTCCAGTGTCGTTCGGTAAAGCCAACACCGGTGCTTGGCTAAGTCTCTTCTTCAGCTCCATGAAACTTTCCTTGTACTTTTCTGTCCAAACGAACTTTATCGTCTTTCTGGTTAGATTGGTCAACGGCGATGCTATCTTCAAAAAATCCTGGATGAATCTTCGATAGTATTCTGCTAACCCTAGGAAACTTTTGATCTCCGTCGGAGTCTTTGGCTGCTCCCAATTGATAATGGCTTCTACCTTTGCTGGGTCTACCAAAACGCCATTCTTGTCAATGACGTGCCCTAAAAACTGCACCCTCTGCAACAAAAATTCACACTTCAAAAATTCACGTACAGCTTCTCCCTTCTTAATGCCTCCAAAGCAATCCTTAGATGTTCAACATGTTCTTCCTCTGTCACGGAATACACCAAGATGTCATCGATGAATACGACTATGAACTTGTCCAAGTACTGCTTGAATACTCTGTTCATCATATCCATGAATGCCGCTGGTGCATTTGTCAGTCCAAATGACATTACTAAAAACTCGAAATGTCCATAACGAGTTCTGAATGCCGTCTTCGGGATATCCTCCTGTCTTACCTTTAGTTGATGATAGCCCATTCTCAAATCAATTTTTAAAAAGTATTTTGCTCCCTTGAGTTGATGAAACAGATCGTCTATCTTGGGCAACGGATACCTATTCTTAATCGTGACTTTGTTCAACTCGCGATAATCGATACAAGGTCTCATCGAACCATCTTTCTTCTTTACGAACAGAACTGGCGCTCCCCATGGTGACACGCTCGGTCTGATATAACCTTTGTCTAACAGTTCCTGCAATTGAACCATCAGCTCTTTCATTTCTACTGGTGCCATTCGATATGGTGCCTTGGATATCGGTGTTGTTCCCAGTACCAAGTCAATTATGAATTCTATCTCCCTATCTGGTGGCAATCCCAGAATTTCATCTGGGA
The DNA here is from genome assembly GCA_020205555.1 of Panax stipuleanatus. Taxonomy (NCBI): domain Eukaryota; kingdom Viridiplantae; phylum Streptophyta; class Magnoliopsida; order Apiales; family Araliaceae; genus Panax; species Panax stipuleanatus. Next base: position 62,036,141 of record CM035123.1, on the reverse strand, counting down.
AGACATCAGCGAATTCCCTTACGACAGGTATCTGACTCAGTTCGCCCTCGACCCATCGAGTATCAACCACGTCAACCAAATAACCTATACAACCCTTCCTAAGCAATCTCTTTGCTTGCATCATCGTCCGACAACAAGAATGTCTCGGCGATTTATTATCATAGAATACCACCTTTAACTTATTCAGAGTTTTAAGGTGTACACACTTCTTCTTACAGTCGATGACTGCTCTGTGAATCGATAATCAATCCATTCCAAGGATTACATCGAACTCCCCCAAACGAATCGATATCAAATCCACGTTGAGCTTAGATCCTCGCAATTCGGCATAACAGTTCCTATGAATGCATTCTACGGGGATAATTTTCTTGTTTGCTACTTCTATGTTCATAGGGTGTTCTAATTTCTCACGGGGTAAGTCTAACTATTTAGCAAATTCTTCGAAGACAAAAAAGCAGGTAGCACCCGAATCAAATAACACATATGCATTTATACTATTGAATGGGATGATACCTGACACCACGTCCTTGGACTCCACCGCATCCTGTACGGTCATGTTGAACGTGCGTGTCATTGGTCTGTTGGCTTGATTGGCTGGCCCTCCGATGCTCAGCCCGTTCTTATTGTTGTTGCTGTTGCCGCTAGCTGCATCGTCCTTTCTCTTCGAGCAGTCCTTGATCTGGTGGTCTGGGGCTCCACACGAGAAACATCCTCCTTTCTGCTTATTCGGACACTGAGGAGCCATGTGCCCCGATTGTCCGCAGCGATAACAAACGCTTCTCCCTTTCATACACTCCTCGGAGTGGTTCTTTCTGCAGTTGCTGCACTTCCCACTTTTCATGGCCTCTCCCCCGAACTTGTTGCCTCCAGAGGATTGGCTCTCCATCCATTTACGCTTGTTGGGGTTGCTGCCTCCGCTGCTTCCCCCTTCCGATCCTTCCTGACCGGTCTTCTTTTCTTGTTTAAATCTTGCTATGGCTTCATTGCCTCCTTCTGCAGTGATAGCCCTTTCCAGCAGTTCAGAGAAATTCTTAATCTTCAACACAACTACTGCTTTCTGCACCCATGGCTTCAATCCCAATTCGAATCTTCTTGCCTTCCTGGCCTCCATGTCTACCTGATGTGGAGCGAATCGGGCCAACTCGTTAAATTTTGCTGCGTACTCTGCGACCGTCATACCACCCTGTTTTAGTTCCAGAAACGTAACCTCCATATCATGTTACGTATTCTCCGAGAAGTAATTCTCGAAGAATAGTTCCTTAAATCTGTCCCATAGAATAACCCATTCGCCTGCTCGTCTTTTATTGGCTTTCCACCAATAGTTAGCTTCGCCCTTCATCTTGAAGGTGGCAAACCTTGTCTTCTATGCTTCAGCCACCCGTGCGACAACAAACACTTTCTCCATCTCTTCTACCCATGTTTACGCTTCGATTGGGTCTAAGTTTCCCCAGAACTCCGGAGGTCCTACCAATTTAAAATCTTTGAAGCTAGCCAAGTGATGCCCTGGCTGCCCTGCTGCTGGCGGCGGTCTATTTTGCATCGCCTCTGTTAACAGGTTAACAAAGTTCTGTATTGGATCGGCATTCCCTCCTCCATTATTAACGAATCCTTCCTCCCTTTGGTTTTGTGGTTGTCTTCTAGGCGGTATGATCTGAGGAAAGGAAGAAAACTTAGGCTTATCGTTTTTACGTTCTATGCAATATGCTATTCAAGTTAGCATCTAAAAGTTATGACGTCCATCAATCATATTTGATTCAAATAAAACAACTACATTTATATTCATATACCACTGTTTTAATACAACATGATTCAACATTTGGCATACTACTATAAACGCTCATTGGCATAATCTTCCTACTGCTAACTATCCTCTATTAAGAAAAAGGTAAGGATTCACTACTACCTGCCCCCCCCCCCTTTAACACAACAAAAGTTGGGGTTGACTACCATCCTATGCATACATCAAAGCATAAGGGTTTATAATATAAAACTATCCCTATTAAAACAAAAGTGGGACTATATCGAACATGCAAACAAATCAACGCCTGCTCCAACTGCTGGAGGGCAGCTTCATCCATTTGGCGTCGAACTACATAAAGGCACTGTCTAAAGCTCGCTCCAAAGTATATAGTCTCACAACTTTAGCTTCCACCTCATCCCTCAACTGTCCTAGCTGTAGCTCTCTCTGCTCCAACCTCCCTAGCAACTCGGCTAACTCAGCCGGGGCCTGATAAGCAGCGTCCTTGTACTGCTGTTCAGTAATCTGGAGGGTGTGGTTCTGCGCCTCCACTTACTCAGCCCTAATCTCTAGCTCGACGTACCTCGCCAGCAAATCTCCTATCACCTCATGCTCCTTGGGCTCCTCACTAGAGTCTCTCGGCTCCTAGTTCACTGAATAGCTATCTTGACTCTCGTCAGCCATCCTATGGCCATAATAAACAACCAAAATAACTTCAGTACCACATTAAAATATATTCATTGATAAAATGAAATGATATTTTATTCAGTACAACTAAAACTCAATGGATCTCCTCAACCTATCACCTACATACTCTATATGAGTTTTCTGCTAAGGTTATAACCTAGGTTTCGCATTCATAATGTTTATAACCTATAGCTCTGATACCAACCTGTGACGCCCCCAAATTCGGGTCTCAAACACCCGAATTCGGTCATCACGATCCAATACAAACATTCACCTCTAAACAACATACAATAATTAAATGCGAAATGAAATAAACGTATGTCGTTCATTCAAAAGGTATTACTAGTCCCAAGATGCGAAAACCTTAATACAACATACATTCATACCCTAGAATAACCATTAGGGATCAAATTACATTGACAGTAATTAAACTAAGCAATAAACAAAGTCATCTACTTGAAATCTAATACTTCATCTTTTCTTTACCCTTGCCCTTCCATGAAGTCTCTGGTTTAACTGCATTAAAAGTCATGATATAGCAAGAATGAGCAACTAGTTTGCTCGGCAAGTTTAAATACAGCAATAAAGGATATATCATGATTAACGGAATATATATAAAAAAGAATTCAACAATATGATTATCGGAAGCAAGAATAATAATTGCTTTAGAATAATTGATAGACAAGTAGACTTTGAACCATAAACTTCTAATGGAATCAATAGCTGATTGACCCTTTGGTTACTGGCTACAGAATATGTACTTGAGGGGATCAACCTCGCATACGCTATGTATATGCATAACATTCAACTCTGTTGTTTGTATCTTATACTAGATACATGGGGTACTCCCCTATAATAAAAAGGGGTGTTCATTTCAGTCTAAGAATCCATACCATCAATTGGCCTGCATAGCTTTTATAAAAATTTTATTCAATTGTCTGACCGAACAAGGGTTCAGACTCAATCTGAAGTAGTTCATGAATTATAAAACTTTAAATAATGTACAAGTCCAAGACTGTACGAACTCAAGTGCACTAAGTGCGAGTATCAATAAAATCTATGTGGAATAATTGTAAAGTAATTAAACCACGTAAAGCATGCTTGGAAATAAGGTTCAAGCTAAAATAAATAACTTGCAATACAATAATATCCTGCTCGAATATAATATGAGTAGTGTTAAAGAACTTGCTCCATATAAATTTCAAAGTTAGGAAGACTTGCACAACAATAATACATTTGCACAAGTTAATAAAATTCAAGGGAAACTTGCACAAATAAGGAGTGAAGTTCAGAAACTTGCCTGTTTGCTCAACAATAAATAATCTAGCTTTAATTAAATTGCGTTGAAACGACCTAACATTAACAAGTCGGTCTCTCGATTAGTATTGTGTAGACTGGTATGAGTTCACACTTACAAGAATTTGATCATCAGGTAAGTCTACCACATAATTCACGTAAGTCGATTTACTATAACTGAGTCTATAAACCTCTAACCCTGTCCTAGATTAATAACTTTAGAATATCTAGTCTCTATGCATCAACATAGGCTTGAACACATAGCACTTCAGTTTAATCATGTAATACAGTTTAAGACACACGTACACAAATGCTGCAAGGTTCTGTCCACAGTTTAAAGTAACTTGGCAAGACTGGCAACCGATGCGGCTGCGCTAGTTTTTGCCTTAGGAGTGGCGCAGCTGGTCAGACCAGGAATGAAGTTTCATTCTGCTTGAATCTAAGCCTACTCTCTAGCATACAGGCTACTGATATTAATCAAATACACATGCTTATAAAGTTATTAACTTGAGTTCGAAACCTAGCATGCTCATTCTAAATCCTATTCAAAGTTATATGGTTTTTATGCCGGTAACTCTTATACCTTAAGCTAATCAAGTCCATGTTACAAAGGGTCATCTACTATAGCCATAATACCACATAACGAGACTAAACAATACTTAATATGCATGGTCGTGCATATACCACACATGTACACATTAACCACATAGTTTACACATGGAATTTTAATTTCTTTAACATGTGTTCATAGGTAGAATCCATGTTTAACCAGATGGTGCTTATATCAACATGTTTAGAGGAATAATAAATCCTATTATTCATGCTTCTATGATCAGAACGTAACTCACACAGTGATTGATGATATTAGTTTTCAAACTCTAAGTTTTCTTCGAAAAATACACTAAGTCAACTAAAGCAACTTAGTACATGCAAAGTATCTCGAAATCATAACTCACATGCATTTAAACACATATCTAAGCCACATATACATACTCAAATGGTCAGAACTTAAAAGGCACAAGTTTTGTCAAGTTTGTTTCAAAGTTCTTAAGTTTTCTTTAGAAAATACATACTAGAACAACGTACGCAACTCATGCTATTCACATGGACACTAAGTAACATGGCAAACCTATTTTCATGCATCGTTAAAGCGATATCAATATGTTAGCCATAGCAATTTTGTAACAGAAAATAAAAACCAACTTCAGTGCCTAGCGCAGTTGCGCTGCACCTTAGTGCAAAAAGGGAACAGCTGCGCCGTGGCTCGGCCATTCCCAGAATAGCCTCTGCTTCTGCAGAACTAAACCCAAATTCCAAAATTCCATCACAAATCAATTCTAAACAAGCCACAATGCAGTTCTAACATGTTTATAATCTTATATAACAATAAATAATCATTACTCAATCCAACTATCATGGCATTCATGCATAATCAATAATTTAGCTATCTCAAGAAATGAAGAACAAGAATTGGAAATTATACCTCTGCAATTGCCTAACTGAGTTTGCTGCTATATTGATTCCTACAATGCTGCTATAACACTCTTCCTTAACTCAATAGAAACTCTCAGCAAATGAAAGAGGAAGAGAAGAAGCTATATTTATAGAAAATCCAATATACAGTCCATGACTTTGCTCACCATTTTCAACTAACGGAAGAAAGATGAATACATTGGTTAATGAAATGAGTTGGTAGAGTAGTTGAAGAACACTGTTATACCCACTCCCCTCATGATAATTTGCTACCCTTTGCTGAGTCTGAGAAGAGAGAATAGAGTAGGCTAGCCTCTTGAGTGTTCACTTGAGGAAGGGAATGGTCACTCATTATGGGACAATGCTACTAATCTCAGCAACATGAATACAACACACTAATGTTATATGTATATATAAATATTATATATACTTAGGTTATATATATATGCCTACCATGTATACTTAGGTTATAATTTAATTAGAGGGTACACATGGATAACATTATACATAATAGCAAGTTGGGTTATACACATCCATATATAATCCATGTACATTTCCTCATACCGAATATAATTCAATTATCATAATACATTATCCCAACTCTATTATTATAGTATACATTAACTCCCCAATTCGTGATTAAATAAAAGATTTAATTGGTTAATTAAATAAATGATATGTTAGTATTAATTTACTAAATAGACTATTAAATATTAATATTAATATTGCTCATATTTATTAATTAATCTACACAATTAAATCCTTTCACTATATTCAAGTAAATTGAATATTTAATTACTAACAATCCTATCAATTCTTCTGATATACAAACCTAGGGCTAGTCCACTAATTTAATTAAGCCATTAGTGACTCCCTTTAATTAATTCTAGCAATTAATCGCATAGGCACTAATTCACATAACCACATAATCACACAAGGTTTAAATAAGCATACAAAACTAATTCATTAAAATTAAATCCTATATTAATTAATAATGGAGTTTAAAAATTCTCGGTCATTACATATAATGTCCTAGCATGGTAGTCATAAATTTAAGAATGCACATAAGGTAGTTATTAGTATCGTTAGTTTTCAAACTCTTAAGTTTTCTTTGAAAATCTTATGTTAAACCAACCAAGCATGCAAAGTAACTTTACATACTATACATCATACTCATGTACACACATAACTAAACTATATAAGCATGCTCAAGGTCAGAATTCAAAATATACTTAGTTCGTCAAGTTTCATTCTCTAATGTTAAGTTTCCTTTAGAAAGTCATTAAAACCAAGCTATGGTGATTACATGTAAGGCAACCTACATTAGCATGTCAGGGACATATATAGGCATATTCAAGTTAAACTAACATGCTCATCAAAACAAAAAACACAAAAATTGCATTTTGGTTCTACAGATCGGCACGGCCACGCCGTGTTTGTACTAGGGAGTGGCGCGATCGCGCCACTCCGGTTCTAGTCCAGAATGGTTTCTGCAATTGTAGAGCTTCAATCCGCTTTCCAAAATTACTCAGTTAGCATGCTTGTATATCATCACATTACATCTATAACATACATATAAACTTTACTAACATGTTAACATCATTGGACATATTAATCTTCAACTATTTCATACAATTTCTAAGAATTACAAATGTTTGAATTTCAAAATATGTTTAAGCATTATACCTCTTAAAGCTTGAATTGAAACTCCCTTGACTCAAATTTCAGATTGCACTCTCAATTCACTCTCTATATCAACTTAACAATGTTCTAACCAAATGAAATTGAGAAGAGAAGTCTTCTATTTATAGAGAAGCTATGGACCAATTCATGGTCATTGCTCATTGAATCAAACCAAGGGATGAAGGAAGAAGATGATAGTAGTGTGCATACAAGCCAATCATGTATGATGATAAAGCACATACTTTGTAAATAATCTTATTTATTTATTAATAAAATATTAATTTAACGCATTAATTATCTACATGTGCTGTTTTTTATAATATGTAAATAACCTATAGTTTAAGCAATGCTTTTAGAATCATGATGAGATCATGCTAATGCGATCTAAATTCTTAGAAAGCTTAAAAACTAAAATAGTTCTCAATCGTGGGATTTCTAAAATAGGGATTAGTAAATTCCGGATAGATTGGTACATATATTGCTTGCTCATTGGATGAGGATAATTGATCTCATGGTCATTTGTGTGGAGACACTAAAGCAAGTATGTAGGTGCTTATTAGAGAATAAGTTCACTGAAACGTAACTAGCTATGGAATACCTAATGGAGTTTTACTCGCCTGTCAATAGGAATTCCTAATGTGATAGTAGTAAAGTGATCCTTGGACTTGAGATCATCATAGTATCTGTATGTAACAAATTATACTTTGACTTATTTCTTAAGGCCTTTTAGGCATATATAGGGATCTTGGGTATAATGAGTTGCATATGGAGATAATGTATGATCAATAAGAATCTACCACCTCTAGTAAAAGAGGAGATATGTCCTATGTGATTCGTTAAATGACAACCCAGGCATCCTTAGCCAAGGTAGAACGAAATTATAAAGAGTTTCTAATTTGCATTATTTGGAGTGTGCATTTTCTAATCGAAATACATATGATTAAATAAATTAAGACTTGACAGTAATCCATGTCTTATATTTAATTGGGACATTGTATGGTGGAAGGATTGAATTGTACGGTAACTATTAACTCACAGGTTCTTTTATGATTAATGTTGAAATCTATATTATCTGGAAAGTCGTTGATCGCTAGGGAGGCTTATCCCTATTGTAGAATAAATGTTATTTATTTAAATAGATTATTAATTTAATTTATTTATTTAAATAAGATTAGGATTGTTCTAATTGATTTATTCACAACTGGTTTAATATGGAGAACCTAAAGGGTCACACCATAAAAGGAAGAAAATTATTTAAGGAGAAAATGGCATGATAGTAATAATGCATTAAGTGTAATTATTTTAATCTATGGTGATAGAATAAATTAAATAGCTTAATGTTTATTATTTAATATTTTAGAAATATTAAATATAAATTAATAAGAGGAGTCTTATTAATATTATTATTATTATTATTAATTCTAAAGGAGTTTAGGAATTAATATAATAACAGTACTCTCTCCAATCCTAATAAGATTAGGATATAAATTAATTAAAAGTGTTAATTAATTAATTAATAAAACCCTATTCTAATTGGATTAGGAGGGTTAACCTATCTATATAAGAGAGTCTTATATCAGAAATAAGGTACGTGAATTTTTTCAAGGGTTGGGAGTACACATATCCTATAGAGATAGAAACAAGGGTTAAGCCAATAACCCATCTTCCTGAGTTCTTCATCTTCCTTGGTGGATCCGTTAGAGGCCAAACATTTGGGTGGCTGACATTGATCAAGGAAAGGAGCCACTATAGAGGAATCAAAGGAATCAAAGGAGTAAAACTTGTACTTGAGGAAGCTTGGATCTTCAAAGGTATAATTCCATCTCCTTCTATGTATTGACTGATAATTGATGCACAAGAAAGATCATGGTTAAGGGTTTGTAAGAAATTTTAAAATCTGATTTTTCATCCCTTCCGCTGCGTTTATGTAATTTGATTGCATGCTTATGTTTCTAGCAAACCCATCAGAAGATGATGGGTATACATTAGTTGGTGAAATATTTGCCAACCACTCCATCAACCCACTCCCCTTGCCATCATTTACTAGAATGCTGAGATTGAGAAATTAAGGGGATAGGCCATTGGCCTATACACGTGAAAGAGAGAAAATGACACTCAATGTAGGACATTTCATAACACTCAGCAACTTAGAAACAAAAATGCATACATATTACTTAGGTC